>JAKLMB010000035.1:0-377194 GCA_022813625.1 Aaosphaeria pasadenensis
CCCCCCCCCCCCCCCCCCCCCCCCCCCCCCCCCCCCCCCCCCCCCCCCCCCCCCCCCCCCCCCCCCCCCCCCCCGAAAGACACGCTCGAGGGATAGGGTAAAGCAGATGGTTGACACGTTTGCATGGTTGGCTGGCATGGCATTGGCCTGAGGGAATTGGATGATTGCGGTTCTATCATGAAAAGTTGCTGCTGGGCCAAGCGTTAATATTCGGGCGCACTGTATGGCTTAGTAGACATGGAGCGTTGAAGAAACGCAGGTGAGGGAACGCCAGGGGACTGTTGTGGACATCGCAGCAACCAGACGGGACTGAGTTATGGCGTCAAACTGTCTACGGCTGTATCCTTGATGCTGTAATGTATTAGACGACGCCAAAAGACACAAGGCTCCCTAACTCCATGGTATTGAACGAATGCAAGATTCATATCGACATTATCATCTTCGTAGGCTGTCGAGACGTGCCTGAAGGTCATCATCACCCGGATCTCCTCCACCCACAGCCTGTGCCACTCTTCCCTCTGGCACGGCGGTCTTCTGCAGACCGGATGGCGTCTCTCCGAGCTGTGTCTGGTCAGTACAATCATTGCAAAGTATGAGTACGATGGTTTCCCATACCATTTGGCCCAGGTCAATGCCTATCTCGTCGAGCACCTGGTTCACGACCTCCTCGCCCTCCTCTTCGTCTTCGAGACCAGTCACGTCGTCAATGGCGTCATCCATCATCTCCTGTCGTTGATCCATGATGTCGTTCTCTTTCTCGAATTCCATGGCGATGCGCTGCAGTGCGGGGAGATTCATTTGTCGGTTCATGCTTCCGAGGAGTGCTGCGCATGTTAGAAATGCCAGAGCCTCGCTTTATGATCCTGCTTACTTGTAGCTCCCTTCATTGATTGCATCATCTGCTCATTGCTTCGCACGGTCTAGACAACGTCAGTTACTCTGTAGCAGCTCGAATGTAGATATACCAACCTGTATCCTAAGCGATATAGCCTGCAACTGTGTTCGCATCTGATAGAACTTCTGAATGTACCTGTACGGCCGCGATTGCCATCAGTCCATGCCCATCACCAGCAGCAACCATTGCGATAAGACGTACCGCCTGGTCCGAACGAGATCCTTGGCCTGTATCCTCAGCGGTCCCATCTGGCCATTCTTTGCGCTCTTCTTGATGTCCTGGACCAGCTTCTTCTCCTGGTTCTCCAACTTCACGCGCTCGCGGTCGAGCTCTCGTTGCGTCTTCTCGAGCGCCCGCTGGTGCTTCCGCAGACGCTCCGCCGGCGTCATGCGCTTGCCGAAGGCCCACTCAACGATCTAGATAGGTAGTGGGTGTTAGATTGTGTGGAACGGCCCAATGTGATTTGGCGACCACCTACGTTCATGGCGACAGCCTGGTATTCTCTGCGCAGCGACTTGGGGTATTGTAATTTGTAGGGTGAATGCCTTGTTGGCTCGAGGTTGGGTTGGAAGTGGGTTGAAGCTTGGAGATGCTATACGGTGGTCATGGTCGTGGTCGTTGCCTTGGCGTACGCTAGAAGGTTGCGTTGTATGCGGGCGGGTAACAAAGACAGACTAAGCACAGGTTGAAGTGTCTACCTAGAATGATGTTGACTATAAAATAAAGGCAAGTTAGTTCTCAGTTGACTACATTGTAGAGCGGGAAGACTAAGGAAGAGGCGTCTCCTACTGTTGCTATGCCATAGCTATGTTATACCACGAGTAGTAGCGAGTACTCGGTATATACAAACAAGACATATGACGAGGCGGTGAAAGCGTATCTAGTTCACGACTACGAGTGACAACTAATTCCTATTGGTAGGAATCAAATTATGTATTGGAGTATCCACTTGCATCGTTATTGAGTTGTTGTCAAGTCAGGAATTAATTACTTGTTGTTTTTATATAACCCTCTTGTCTTCCCTCTCTCCCCTAAATTCCTTCTCCAAAACTTGTTTGGGAACGTTGCGGACGAAATCTTCTCTCTTTCCCCCTCCAACCACCGCCCGTCCCAACCAATCATCCGATCAGCCAATCGGCCGGCCAATCATCTCATCCCATCGCGCCACAGCAAAGCATATTATTTCCTTCCATCACCCTACACCTACCTTGTGCTCAGACACCTCATACTTCCAAACTACTGACGTCGCCATCCAAAAATCTTTCGCCAGCTGTCGACCCACCGCCATTCATCCTCCAGCGCCGCTCGCTGCGACATGATTTGATCTGTTTTATCGCATTCCACATAATTCGCCCTCATGAGTTCTAATCAAGGTGCTGACGGCCCCTCAACTCCCGGAGGTTCGTCCAGCAAACAAGATGCAGCAACCCCGGACCCATTCGTCCCTCGCGCCACCCGCCCAGGATACATGACTGTAGGCTCTGGATCAACACCCGAGGCTGCAGCACGCCTCGTGTCGATGCTAGATCAAGATTCTGGTTATGGAGGTAGTGTTGCCAATGGAGAGGGCTCTGGACCGATGTGGCATCCTAACATCGTCGAAGACCGACCAACGCCACCGCATACACCTCACGAAGGGAACGCTGCCGACCATGACCGACAGCGAAGCCAGGTCCTACAGCTTCGCTACAATAAAAACAAGAATGCTCTGGCCCGTGCCATTCAAGGCACTGTCGATACGTTGAAGGGATTCCAGGAGATGAACCTGTCATGGCCCGCACACTACCCCTCTGCCCAACAAGACCCCCAGAGCCCACAACACAGTCGAACCGAGTCTCGACCGGGGCTCCAACACACGCAATCAGCTTTGGGAAGACCCGAAACACAACGCTCTCCTGATCGACCGAAACCCCCACGGAGGGCGGAAACTACGATCGAAGATGCATTCGGAGGAGGAGAATCGAGTTCGGCCGCTGAACAGGAGAAGAAACCCGAACCACGACTTATCACGCCACAACTCGCCCATGACTTCTCGGTCCTGAAATTGGAGCTGCGTATGGGAGGAAGGACACAGACAGACTTGGTACACTCCCTCGAGAAAAGCTCTGTTGCGTCTCTCTTGGATGGCCAGATTCAACAGAGTATCCGCCATCTCTACTCAATTAGGGAGAGAATAGAGGATACGTCGAGTAAAGTTCTTGTCACTGGAGATCTAAATGCCGGAAAGTCAACCTTTTGCAATGCTCTTCTACGAAGAAAACTTTTGCCCGAGGACCAGCAGCCATGCACCAGTATATTCTGCGAAGTTCTCGATTATCGGGAGAATGGCATGATCGAAGAGGTCCATGCTGTACCGATCAACAACATCTACAACCGTCACGATGAGAGCACCTACGTGGTTTTTGACCTCAAGGATCTGGAAAAGATTGTTATTGACAACGAACGTTTTTCACAGTGCAAGATCTACATCCGGGATATTCGTTCTGAAACCGAGTCATTGCTAAACAACGGAGTGGTCGACATTGCACTCATTGATGCACCCGGCTTGAACATGGACTCGGTCAAGACGACTGCAGTTTTCGCCAGACAGGAAGAGATTGACGTCGTGGTCTTCGTCGTATCTGCCGCCAATCACTTCACAGAGTCCGCGAAGAACTTCATCTTCACCGCTGCACGTGAAAAGGCGTACATGTTTATGGTTGTGAATGGTTTCGACACGATTCGGGACCAGGAACGATGCCAGAACATGATCTTGAAGCAGGTCCACAACTTGAGCCCGGCAACATTCAAGGAATCCAGCGAGTTGGTCCATTTCGTATCAAGCAACGCCATCCCGATGGCACCTGGTGGCGGGGATGATGATGGAGACGACGATCCTTCCGACAAGGGCAAAGGCAAGGAAGCAGATAAGATCCGAGACTTTGAGGAATTAGAAACTTCCCTCCGACGATTTGTCCTTGAGAAGCGGGCGAGATCGAAGTTGGCCCCGGCGAAGACTTACCTTCTCAATGTCCTTGGAGACATCCACAATTTGGCCACAGTCAACCGAGATGTCGCTCAATCGGAGTTGGATCGAGTCAAGAAGGAGATGGATGAAGTGGAGCCTGAATTTGAGCAATCGAAGAAGGCAAGAACTGAAGCGGGTGAAACGGTCGATCGAATGGTTGAAGAAACTACATCGGATGTGTATAACTACACACGTGACACAATCAACAGCTCCATCGCCAAAGTGGCGGACCAAGATCTCGGTATTGCATACCCCGGTTTGTTGTCAGCGTACCAGTACGCGGAAGACATCAGGGATTCCATGCTTCATGAGATTACTGAGACCGTTCGACAATGCGAGGACCATGCCCGAGCCCAGACCGTTGAAGGCTACAATGGTGTCAAGAATATCGGAATTCTCCACCTTGGCGATACACAGTATGCGAACGTGATGTTCCTTCCCGAGAGAATGTTCCGAAAATCGATGCACGCACTTGCTCGACAAGTTGACATCGATATCGATGTTTGGGATTTCTTTGATGTTTCCGGCTTGTGGGAACGACAAGAGAAGGCCGCAGGCACAGGCATGGCCTTGACAGTGGCTGGTATGGTTGGAGGACGTGTGATTGGTGGCGTTGGCTGGCTCGATGGAGCTCTTGGTGCAGCGAAGATCTTGGGCTCCAACAACATGAGGAGACTCCTCGTACCCGGCTTGATTGCTGGCTGTAAGTCATCAATTACCCTATCTGATACAAGCCTTGACTAACTTCATTTCTAGTCGCTATTGGAGTTTCATATGTCCTAAGCTCGATCCCCAAATCGCTCCCACATCGCCTAAGTGCAAAGCTCTCATCACAGCTCGCTGCGATTGACTACACGCACTCCAACGCCCTGCGTATCAGTTCGGAGGTTCGACGTGCGCTCAAGAGCCCCGCGAGCGACGTTCGCATTGGCCTTCAACGCAATGTTGAAAAGCTCCAGCTCCGAAAAGAAGAGACGGCTAAATCCAAGGCAGCTGCCGAGGTAGCACGCAAGTATTTTGGAAATTTGGTCAGGAGCAGCAACGATATCCGCCAGGGAGTCCAGCGTATCGACCTCGATGCACCTCCACCAAACTTCCCCACACTCATGCAGTAGCTGAGGCGAATATGTACTGATGATCAAAACTTCCATGATTTGAAGAAAAAGCTCTGAAGCATTGGGATGGATGATGATTTTGTTATGATGAATAGGAGTTTTGGCAGGCGCTGGGATACCACGACCGCAATCGAATCAGACTCTTCTCAACCTGTAGATATATTCTAATTGAATACCCCCCCTTGAGCATTCGTTTAGCATCGTATACATCTTATTAATGGAAATCCTCCGAATCTAACTCTTGAATCTGACTCTTGAATTCTGAATGTGAATCCCCGCATAATTTCTGGACATGACCAGTTCAAACCCCCCGCCAAGAATGCGGACCCCCGAACCTCAGAACGTCATCAGTCCGGGTATCAACCTCACATCATTACCACCACCTCCTTCCCATGGCTCCCGCCGCCTCTCGACCACCCTAAATGGAAGCTCGACGCGATCCTAGATCGTTTGTTTTCTTTATAATCCTCCTCCTCATCATCAACTCCCCGGGTCCCGAGCAACAGCCCTTCAACACCCGGAACCGATACGACGACGTGCTCGAGCGGGAATGGAGCCAACTGGACCTACTGAATCGCACACGATACGGCGACTTCGACGCGAAGAAGAATAAATGGCTGAACATATCAGGGCTGAGGGATGAAGACGGGTTTGACTGGGAATCTCTGGGTGCCGTGAAGAGACGAGCTATCGAGCAGACCAAAGGGCTGCTCGGACAGGACGCCGAGTTCGCGCTTGATGGATCCGACGACCCCGGGGGAGGAAACAACATATTGGTTTATCGGAACGTGTCGGGGTACGTGGAGGGCGAATGGGTGCGCTCGTCCATCGGTCGCGTGAGGCATCCGTCTGATATGAATCTGACTGCCACGATCGCCGACGGCCCGTTCCCTTCGTCTGAGTTCGAGAGGAACCTCACGGGCAATAGTGGGTCGATACGGGTGCATGTTACGGAGCTGGATGGGAGGTCGCGGACGGATGAGAATAAGACGATTTCGGAGCTGGCGGCGAGGGTGGTGATTGGGGACGATGGGTCGTTTGGTGGGAATTGGTTTGAGTTCTTGTTGAATGGGGTGCACTTCACGAAGACTGGAGGCGCTGTTTTGACGACTACTAGCGATAGGTGAGTTCGCGTTTGGAAGGAGTTGAGATGGGATGGCTGATGCATTGTGCAGATTTGGTGGCATCTTTGCGCTACCGCATTTCCAGCTGTCGCAGCATTTATATTCTTCCTCACAGGAGCTGCTTAACTCCACGATACACGATACGATTGAACGACAGATCAACAGGGTTTACCCGCTTTGGAATCCTTGGACTTCCGCTCCCGAGGGTGCAAATGAGGCTTTGTTTACAAGCCCGCATTGCGAATTCGTGCTCTACTTGCAGCAACATCCGATCGCATCTCTGCCTGCGATGGCTAAGCCAGACCAGTCGCAAACGAACCAGGGTTTTGATATAGATTGGTACGAGAACGAGTTGAGATTCCCTACCGGTGCCCCTGTATCGCGTAATTCGCCGCTGGCGATGTCCTTGATCGGGTTCTCTCCGGACTGTGGGTTCGTGATTGAATCCAAAGGACCTCCTGATTTTCCTCCCGGAGAGTTTGCCCATCTCGTAGGAACCAAGACAGAAGGGTTCAACGATAGGGCCAGGCGAGGAATCGTGGCATTTGCTGCGACATTGACGCTACAACTCGTACTATTGATCAAGCAGATGAAAGAAACTGCTACACCATCGACCCGGAATCGAGTCAGTTTCTATACGATAGCCATGCTCGGTCTGGGAGACGGGTTCGGGTTCCTTTCTCTCATCTTCATGCACCTCTTCCTTGGGACTGCACAGTTGGCGCTCTATGCCACAGCCTTTATGTCGCTGTTCTCGGTAGTCTTCGAACTACGCTTCCTGATGGATATCTGGACGGTTCAGGTGACGGAACAGATCCGTCAAGACCGACAACAGGCATCGACTACGACGCCGCCTAATGCACCTACACCTCCTCCAACGGCTGTCGACACTCCAGTACCTTCTACCAACCCGGCTCCTGGTGGAGGCCTCCCTCTACCAGCAACAGCTCCACGCCGTGGAGCATCCCCACCTATAATCATTGCGCCCGACCAAGACGATCCATTAGACGATCCCACGACCCCAACACCAGCCGGTGCAAACACTAACAACAACAACAACCCCGGGCGCGCTGAGCTAGGTGCTCTCTACAGCCGTTACTGCCTGTCCCTCATCGCCATCTTCTTCATGACCCTCCAATTCACCACCATGCGCACAACAGCGCGAGCCTTCTACTTCAACACCCTCTGCTTCCTCTACCTCTCATTCTGGTGCCCACAAATCTACCGCAACATCATGCGGAACTGCCGTAAAGCACTGCGATGGGACTTCGTCCTCGGCCAATCCGCCGTCCGCATGATCCCCATCTACTACTTCTACGCCGTGCCGGACAACGTCCTCTTCTCCAGCACCGACGTTCGCGCACTCCTCATGCTCGCAGCCTGGGTCTGGCTGCAAATTCTCGCGCTCGCCAGCCAAGAGATCCTCGGATCCCGCTTCTTCGTGCGCGAGGGCTGGGCACCCCCAGCCTACGACTACCACCCCATCCTCCGCGAAGACGAAGAAGGCGCCACCATGCCCATCGGCTCCGACCAGACGCCGTCCTCCCCCTCCACCACCACCTCGTCCTCCAAACCCGGCGAATCCAAGGCAGGAAAGGGCAAGAAGGTCTTCGACTGCAGCATCTGCGCCCAGGACATCGAAGTCCCCGTCATCCCCGCCGGCGGCGCGTCCGCTGATGATTCTACCGCTGGGCTCACTAGTGGCGGGCTCGTGCTGCAGAGGAGGGCGTATATGGTGACACCGTGTCGGCATATCTTCCACACGCCGTGCTTGGAGGGCTGGATGCGGTATCGGCTGCAGTGTCCGAATTGTAGGGAGACGCTTCCGCCGCTGTGATTGAGAGTGGGGGTTGTTGGATTTAGTTTGTTTATAGATTATAGGATTCATATATATGACGTATTCTTTACCTTTTTTTGTTAATCTCGGACTGTTTTGCTAAATGGTTTGTGGGTGTTCGTTACACCGTGACCGTCAGGCCTTAAGATCTGTCATAAACGCCCCAGCGCTGTGTATACTCCTCTACAGTGACCAAGCCCATATACGTAGCTGTTTTATACTTCATAATTACGCCGAATGACATTGAACGCATACTCATACATTCACTCTCCCCGTTTTTCTTTTCCCAGCTTCTCAGCTCCCTAGCTCCCCCGCCCTGTTGAAAAGACACTGAAAGACACACTGAACCTCGTATCAGGCTCCACATTAACTCTCCTGTTATTCTACTCGCGTCGGATAATCGATATTATGTGATGTTTCGTTCGAAAAGACGGAGGGGAAGTCGCTGGTTGCACTGATTCGGGGGCGTGGTTGTCATTGACTGATATGAGTTCCGATGCGAGAGGAATTACGCACGCGAAGGAAGTTCAAGTATCTGGGATGGTTAGCAATTCTCTCATGCGATATCAGATAGAAAAGTGATGAGGTCTAGGTTTGAGGATGAAGTCAAAGCGTTGATGCAAGAGGTCGGTCGTAACAATTGTAATGGTCGAAAGGCTCGTTCTAGCAGCGTGGGCTTAAGTATGTAGTTTTGCAATGCTATACGGATTGAAGTCGCGCATGAGAATAGGATTATAGCGATTTCCCTTGTTTTCATTCTTTGCTTGCAGTATAATTTCGAGAATGGAAGGCGCCTATGGTCATGTTTAGGAGGGAAACAAGGCTTGACAGGGTTTCAGTAGGCGCCGTGTGAGCCTCAGGCATCAAACTCAGCCGTAGCCGATCTCAGCCTTCTCACTCGAGAATTGTTTTTGCTGAACAAAATACCTCTTCCTCACTGCCACCCGAACGTTGTAACTCTCAATTTGATGCTTCGCTTTCTATCATCTCTTCTACCTAGGGTGCTAGGTACCTACTCCACTCTGCTGCCGCACGTATCGACTACACAGTCGTTGCTACCATTTAGCGTAGGATCGTTCCTACTAGATAGGCCCTAGTTCACGGGTCGGGCCGCGCCTGCAGCATTGTATAATCAATGGACATTGGAACCACAGTGCAGTACCTATTGAGCATCCTCATTGTGGTAGCTGTTACACTAGCTTTCATCTATGACCAACTCACGAAAAGAATCCCGTCGCGTTTACGAGACGCGGGAAGACCCAAAAGTGGGTTTGGGCTCATTAGAGCCGACAAATTCAGTGCACACGACGAACCCGCCCGCGCTCATGGAATTGAGTAAGTCCGCTCAACTTAAGGGTTTCGGGGGGGTTACTGATTAATCTCGAGCGTCATCTTTGTACACGGTCTTGGATCAAATCCTGACACGACGTGGGGCCCTAGGGAGAGCAACTGGGTCAACAACTTCCTCCCACAAGACATCCCCGTGAAATTGCAAAAGGACGTCCGTATCTTCTTCTACAACTACGACTCGTACTGGAAGAGGGATGCCATTCAGGCGTGTCTCCAGAGCTTTGCAAAAGGCTTGCTAGACAACATCGCTTCCGTGATTCGGAGAACAGAATCCGTGGGTATGCACTAGTGCACTTGGACTGAGTACTAATGCATGTTCAGGAACGGAAACGGACTCTATTATTTGTTGGACACAGCTATGGAGGTCTCGTGATCAAGCAAGTAAGAAGATTATGCTCTCTCCGAAAATGCCCGTTTCGTTACCCAGGGCTAAACAGGCATCGAAAGTAATCCATAGCTGACTTTTCTTAGGCGCTTGTTCAGGCCAAAACTGACCCGAAGTTTGTGGACATATCCGACTGCGCAAAGGCTGCCTTCTTCTTGGGCACGCCTCATCACGGCTCAAACTTTAGTAAATGGGGTAGCTTCGCCGCTAGATTCCTACAACTACTCAATTCAAACCAGGCACTCCTCGAGGAAGTTAATTTTCATGCCCTGCCACTGTTTTATCTACACAACCAATTCGTGAATATAACCGGCACCATGCAAGTCGTTAATTTCTTTGAGGAACGACCTACACCCCTCATTAGAGTTTGGTTCTGGCAATGGAGTGAAATTGTAGGCAAGCCTGTAACAATTACCCTCTTTGGCGAAGAGCCCGCTGATACGAGACGCAGTGTGTTTCCAGACAGTTAGCAACCTATGACAACGTGAAGAGCGTGGGGCTTTCCGTTGACCATTCCGGACTGAACAAGTTTATGTTGAAAGATGAAAATTACACGCTGGTTGTTGCGAATCTACTCGAGATAATCAAGCCCATCATCTTGGAGAAACAGCACCGATTATACTCGGTTCCTATCTCGGTAGCTGAAAGCTATGTTGAACGAGAGTCGCTGTATGCGTCAGTCAAAGAGAAGTTAGAAGTGCTTCATCAAGGGGCCAAGGTCCCCTATTCTGTTGTAATCTACGGGCTTGGAGGCACAGGAAAAACCCAATTGGCGCGAAAATACGTCGAAGACCATATCAACGAGTATAACCCCATACTTTGGATAGACGCTAGGGACGAAAATTCAACAAGATCCAGCTTTGAGCGATGCGCAGGCGAGCTGCAGCTATCGTGGGACCAGAAGGTCACTTCACCGTCGAACCTTGTGGACTCAGAAGCGGTACAGGCTGTTCTCAGGTACCTTCGCAAGCGAAAGAGGACGGATGATAGGTGGCTAGTAGTCATCGACAATGCCGACGATGCTACAACGGGAATCAAAGATATTGTCCCAGATGGAAGTCAAGGAAGCATAATCATCACCAGCCAAGACAGCTACTTGGCTAAACACATGAGCCACGAAAGTGTGGAGGTAGATGTTATGGAGGCTTCAGAGGCCCGGGCGCTCCTTCTTCGTCATCTTTCGCTAGAAGCCAATATTGCATCAAAAGCCGTGCTACATTATTGTGGCGAGGTTGCGATGGAGCTTGGATACTTGGCTCTTGCCATTGATCTTGCTGGAGCTTACATTACAGAGGATATCGCAGATGGCAAGGACGCTGAAGTGGCGCTACAATACTACCTAAAATACCACAAGGAACATCGAGATGATCTACTGAAAAACGAAGACTTCCGCGGGCTATTGCAAAGCGAAAAGACAGCATGGACAGTGTGGGACACGACATTGAAAAGAATAAGAGATATAAGCGGGGAAAATCACACTGACTTGTTGCTTGCCTTTCTAGCCCATTTCAGAGGCGCGGTGGTCCAGGACGAGTTGTTCCGGCTGGGCAGCCTGGGACTGACAATTGTAAATGAGAAGCTCTATGGGCAATCGATCGAGCTGCCAAGCTGGCTTAAGAGAATCTTCACTTGGAAAGATGGCGAATGGGACGACTTTCAATATCAAACTGGCCGGCGTCGGCTTGAAAGATATGGCCTGTTGCATCGAACCAGAGGAAGATGGCCAGGTATCTCAATGCATGGATTAGTACAATGGCGAGCGAAACAATGGGCCAAGGAACATCCATGGGAATGGTGGTATCTGACAACGATCTTGGCAGTATGTGATCAAGTGTCCCAGGATGTGGCGAACCTAGAATTCCAAAGAGAAGTAGTCGCACATCTCCCAATGCTAAAAAAGGAGTATCTGGATAGGCTCCATCTAGGCATTCCGGACAGGTGTTATGTATGGAATGCTATTGGTCATGTGTATTATCGCGAAGGTCGGTGGAATGAAGCAAAGAAGCTTTTTGTAGAAGCGGTAGAAACTTGCAGGAACGAGCGAGGCGTCAACCATCCCGATACGATAGTGACCATGAATAATCTCGGGCTGATTTACTATCATCATTGTCAATGGAAAGAAGCAGAGGAGCTGTTAATTGCAGTGGTAGAAGCATGGAACAACCAACTCGGTATTAACCACCCGTTGACGCTAGGGAGCATGAACAATCTAGCTTGTGTATACTCTGGACAGGGTCGATCAAAGGAGGCAGAGAAACTGGTTCTGAAGGTGGCAGGGGTACGCAAGAGGAGGCTCGGCAACGACCACCTAGACACGCTGGAGACCATAAATCATCTTGCTTCTACCTACATAGACCAGCATCGACTCCAAGAGGCAGAGAAGCTGCTTGTGACAGTGACAGAGACACAAAAGAGGAGGCTCGGCATTGACCACCCTAAAAGGCTGGACGGCATGCATGCTCTTGGTGTTACATACCTAAAGCAGCATCGATTAGAAGAGGCGGAGGAGGTGTTAATAGAGGTGACGGAGGCACGCAAAAAGAGGCTCGGCATCGACCACCACGAAACACTAGACTGCATGAGCAATCTTGGTCTTGCATACCTAAAGCAGAAACGATTCGAGGAGGCGGAGGAGCTGCTCGTAGAGGTGACGGAGGTACGCAAAAAAGTGCTCGGCATCGACCACCGCGAAACTCTACGCAGCATGTCTCATCTTGCCCATATATACTTCGATCAAAGTCGATGGGAGAAGGCGGAGAAGTTGCTTGTAACGGTGATGAAGGCAAGGCCCGATCTTGACAGCCCAGAAACAATGAGCTCGATGAGCATGATTGCTCTTGCATGGAAAAAGCAGGGGCGTCATGCAGAGGCTCTGCGCATGCTGAGGGAATGTGTACACCATTCCCGTCGCATATTGAGTATCAACCATGCAGTCTTCTTTCTATCTCAACAAGAGATGCTTGAAAAGTGGGAGGAGGAGGAAGAAGAAGAAGAAGAAGAAGAAGAAGAAGATAAGGGGGAAAAAGAAGACAAGAAGGAGAAGGAAGATAAGAGGGAAGAGGGAGATATGGAGAAGGAGGAGCAGCAGGGAGAAGATGACGAGCAACCGTGAAATTTTGGTTGCAATCCTTTTGAGAGAATGACAATTGAAGGGAAGGTAGTGGAGCTTTTAGGATCATAAGAGAGGAACGGGGGAAATGTTGAGCCAGCTCGTGTATTTGCAAATGTTTCGGATTGGCTACAAGTGAAAGGGAATTATATTTTACGGGATATCTTTGCAGTTCTTTTCACGATACCTTCAATTGACCGAGGCCTTAATATCAAAGGGGCCAAGAGAGAGGCTATGTAGTTAGGCTAACTCGTAGCCTTTTCACTCGATTAATCTATCTCTCCTCTCTTTATCTCAACGGTTTACTATGCTAGGGAGCGGTAAAATTAGGCAGAGAAGCTCTTGGTAAAATCGACAGAGGTGTGTGACAACAAGCCCGGCGCTGACCATTTCGCGTCAAGCAAGCCTGATCTCGCATTAATATACTTGAACCAGGGCCAAAGGGAGGAGGCAGAAAGGCTACCTGTGGAAGCAACAGAGACTACTAGCAATGGCAAGCTAATCATCAACGACTTACACTTGCTAGCAAAACCTCATGACCCAACAACAACATACTCAAGACAAGGCCGATGGGAGGAGGCAGAGAAGCTATCTACGAAAGTGATAAAAACGAGTTCGGAATTAGGAATCCGCACACGACAACGACCATTTCTAACCTTGCTCTTTTAAGGTGAATTTAGAGGCCATACACAAGTACAAGTAGTTAGATTAATGTAACTAAAGGATGTAACTAAGATTCCCTTGTACTTACAAGTACTTGTAGAGTTCAACAAGCGAGCGCAATCCGCGGATTGCGCTCGCTTGTTGGATTCTTGAGCTCGCTTGCTAGATTTTGATCATCTGATAAGATAAGATTTGATAAGATACGATCTTTCGTGTGGGTCTCTTAACTACTTCCAGTACTTCGGTACGCACTGCCAATGCTAATGAGGTACTCTTCCGGATGGTAGGCACACACGGCGATTTGATAGGTACCGCTTAGTGAATTGAGTTTTGTCGCTGAATAATTAGATAGATCCGGCAACCTGCAGCCGCGTGTGCATGCTCAAGTCTGCGGTGATATATCCATCAGTTATGGGTGCAACGACGATACACTGCAGTGAAATGTGTATATATACTTTCCCGATGAACGCCTTGTAGAAGTGTCTCACCAGCAGCTTCAATCAATTCTCACTGCACTTGTGATCAGTATCCTCTCACCATGCGTTTCAGTACACAGTTCGCTGCCACAACGCTACTTGCCTCTGCTGCCCATGCTGTCTGGAAGGAAGGCTGCAGGAGCGCAAAATGGGATTCACAGGAAGACTTCTGGCTCAACAAGTACGAGCCGAATGAGAGTCTGCCATTCGTTCCAACGTACAATGGTACCTATGTTACGATCAGGAACCGACAGCGCCGCTACGTTGTTCTCCACTGCTCTGATGAGCGCCCACCCACGTCGGTCGTGGGCGAGGAAGCACTCTTCGTGAAGGTTCCTGTTGAGAGCGTTGAGGTACACGATGGTTTTACTCAGGACCTGATCGACGTAAGCATCTATCCATGAGGTAATGCCACCTTTCATATCCACTAACCCGCCTTTTAGATGCTTGGTATGTCCTCTGCCATCAAGCGAACGGGTGCCTATGCCGATGTCACGAATAGTTGCATTCGTGGCAACATGCTTGCGAACCGTACCTTCGATGAATCCAAGTGGGATCGGACTGAGCCTGCCAATGTCACCTTCTACGGCAATGTTGCCGCCTCCGACCCTAAAAAGGTTCTCATTTATAGCAACGGAGGCCAGGCACCGCTAGTTCAGCTTGCTTACATCAAGTTCCTTGGTATGTTCTGGGGAATGGAGGAGACTGCCAATGAGATCTACAGCAAAATTTCTGCAAACTACCGCTGTGCTGCAGCTCGCATCGAGGACTTGGTCATCAAGAATGAGTTCCCTATAGGGGCCTGGATCTCCGCTATCCAGAGCAACGGGAAGGAACTCACTGTTTTTCAGAATGACTGGTGGAACGTCTTGGCCGCAGATGCCGGTTCCAAATTGGTCAACGTTAGCAGTGAGGCTAAGGCCCCCGAGGACGCATGGTCTGCGCCTGGTGCCTACATCATGGATGCTAATAAGGAGAGCGTCCTCTCCAAGGAGTCCTTTGCTATCATCGATACTTCTTACTACGATCAGGTTAAGGAAAAGAATGTGGTCATTAACTTTGAGAATAACAGCCCTCGTGTCGATGTGAAAAACTACGCTCAGCGCTCTGGTATGGGTATCAGCGCTTTTGCCATCAAGGAAAAGAACGTCTACTTATCTGACAAGGCAACTAACCGCAACTTGCGTCATAGTAAGTTTCGTACATGGTCAGAAAAAGTCGTTTCTTACTCAACATCATCTCAGATTTCTTCGACCGAGGTCTCGCCCGTCCTGATCTTGCTCTTCTTGACTTGATCTCCGTCCTCAAGCCTGGTTTCAACTCCGGCTACACGACGGCTTTCCTCCGATCCATCGAGAAGCCGGATGAGATGGACCCTCAGCGTTCCATGGACAACCAATGTGTCAAAAAAGGTGAGGAAGTGAGCTCTCTCAAGCTCAACCAATGCAAGCTCCCCGAGTGGGCGACTGGATACCACGCTGCTGGTGTCAGTGCCGATGCCTACGGTCGCAACGGGAAGAACGTCAAGTCTCTTGCCCTCGACGGCAAGTCTAGTGGTCTTACTGGTGGGCAAAAGGCAGGTATCTCTGTTGGATCCATCATTGGTGGTCTCCTTGTCATCAGTGCCGCCGTCTTCGGTGTCATGGTGTGCAAGCGCAAGCGCAGCACCCAAAAGACGAGGGAGATGGAGGAGGGAAAGCTTGATAGCCCAAGCCCCAGCCCCAGTATTAAGGTATAAATCAAAGTAATGTTCAATGTGAATTATACACAGATAGCCGGAATTCTAGCATGATGATTATCAGAACGATTACTTCTTACCATCACCCATTTTACTGTGCTTTTGTCAGAATTCATTGCCTGATTCTATCCTCAAATGACATTCACACGATATGGTGAGCCTCGATAAAGCTGCGAACCGAGTGTCATCTCTCGATCGTTGGAATGGGCAGCCACTATTGTGGGTGTTACACTTAGACATTGTCGCGCATAGACGCCTCTGTAGTAGGGAGTATCACAGGCACGACCCGCAATCGGTGGATAGGTAGGATAGGTAGATATTTGACTCTGTCGATAGGCCTCGTGAGGTAGGTGGATGATGCCTCGATCTCTCTCGGCAGCCCTGATCGATCTATGTATGCCCTGCCTAGTGCCCTTCCCCATACACGTGACCCCCGAATAGCCTCATCTATCCTGCTACACCACAATATATAGAGATTACTGATATTGTATGCTGATCGCCGAGCGCTGTCACTGACTGATTGACTGACCGATCGAACATTTCGGATATCATTGAGACCTGATGGCGTTAAGCTAGATCATCTGTGAATCACAGCTTGTCTTTGTTCATTAATTGTACGCTAGATATTGACATATTTGGGAATTATACCAAGCGCGGGCGGACAGACAGAGAACGAAGCACCCCCTTTTGGCCTCTGGGCTGGTTTCACGTTCTGTAAGCAAGACTCGAAGGATTCGGCCATGACAAATAGTCCTATGAGTAGGGGAAATAAGTAAATTGTGTTTTGGTTCATATTTCAATGTGATGTCCTATTGCTTGTGCATGGAACTGTGTGATATAATACCATTTCCGAGTGAATGGTGTGCTAATATCATTGCCCAATGATATGGTACTGACACTGTCCGAGCATAAACAAATCTAGAGCGCCTGCCAGTGCCATACTTAAAATCATGATCAAGACGAAATCTATGGAGCGAGTGTCGTCCAATTCTACATCGGAGTGACTATTAGATACTAGTAGTACGTACCAGCAAGTACAGGGTACTTCGCCATCTACTCGATTGCGTGTGCACACACACGTACCCCCATAGCTACGCAAGTAGACCCACCCAACGAAAAATGACAACCCCAACTACAACGACGACAAAATAGAAAACAGAAGGCCAGGACTATCGTGCCATCGTACTATCCCACAGACGATGAATATACTGCGCCGTCGGAGTTCACAGTGGGGTTGGGTCGCGGTGCCCTAACGTATGTATACGCGCGGCGAGGTACGGTACCGCGCAAAAGGCAAACGCCACGGTTTGCGGTACGCTACGCCACGCTGAGGGTGTACCTACCCGTACTGTGCGGGTCGAACCGTGGGAGTTGGTATTTATTGGCGTGTCGTTTTTCTATGGTTGAGGGATCGGGCTTTGGGTGGGGAGCTGAAGTGGGAGCTGAACGCTTGAGCGTGTATGCTTACGGTTCACAGTACAGATGAATGGGTGATAGGGCTTATGTATTTGGCAAGGAGGCAGAGACAACTTTGTTGGTCTCTCTTATGAGGGACTTCGCTGGTAGGTAAGTGATATGCACTCTGTAAGGCGTCCGTAAAACTCCGTTGATATCGCTACATCTGCACGAAGCGTGCAGCATACATAATTGCTAGAGGGCCCAGTAGAGAGGAAACGAACACGATTTGGATTATTACGCCGATCATGACTTCATGTTGGAAGGACTCAAACTCGGGAAGACGGGAGGACGAAAGATAAAAATAACACGGGAAAGGTGCAGATCATGTCCTCGTTCCGTAATGAGAGATCAGGGTTTTGCAAGACAAGGGAGAGATACTTGAATCTGATTGGTTGGTTGGGTGTGGCTATGAGCATGAATGTGGCTGTGGTCCCAGTGGTTTGAACAACAAGAATTCATGACAGGATGGAATGATTTCGAGAGGGAAGAGAATTAGGCCGTTCATTATTATTTTTCTCTGGTCTGTGATTCTGTGGCTTCATCCGGTGCGGCTGTAACCATTCCATTTGGCTCGTAAACCTGAACCTTGGATCTTCCAGGTGTGACGTGAGTGGACGGGGACCCTTGAACAACAACGATGAGTAGAGAGGATGGGGAGGAGATTCTGTGGAGAACCCAGACAAGTCACAGCAAAGGCATACGCAATACCCGTAACTCTTAACTCTTAACTCTTCATTCTTTCAACCTCAGCCTCTCTCTCTTCTTTCTCTTACTCCACTTCCATTTACTTCGCCTTCGTCACCTCACTTCTCCACTGCGCTCGCTGTCAACAACACGACAAACACGACACGACACGACACTCTCTGCCCTACTTAACAACACCACCTCTCCTCCTCTTTCACACCTCCTCTCTCGCTTCCTGAGACACTTGAACGCGCCTATACTACAAGGCACCTCGACACTCGCTACAAACTCTCCCAGCCTTTGTTGCTTTGCATCATATTGCAGTACCACCTCATCCCTTCCCGCCTTACTGACCTCCCATCGTCAATCTCCTCTGATCTCTCCTCCGTCCAACACCAACACAAACGCGCGCACGACCACCACTCCGCATCTTACCTTGTCCTGCGAACGCCCGACTCATTTGCCGCATTCGATTACATCCGTTTCATTGCATTCCAATCCAATCGATTCCCGTGCCGAACTCCCACCTACCTCGTACCTACACCCTACCCTCGTAACATCTGCAACACCGTCAGCCTTGGTCCTTCCTTCCGCCGACTGTGCTCCTCCCTTCCAATCTCGGTCTTCGCACATCATGGCTGCCAACGCCTACTACAACAGCTCCAACACATTCTCTCCCAATGCCACATCACACCAGCAGTCAGGCACAATAGGAGGTGCCTCACCTCCCCCGCCTCCTCCTCCCGACAAATCTACACACTCAATCTCCCCCGTCACCTCTCCCTTCGACGACCCGAACAACAGATACAACAACTATCCCTCCGACTCGCAACAACATCTCGTCTCGGGCGGCGCCGCCCCGGCAGGCTACCAGGGCTATAACGACGATACCACCTACCACGGCGCAGGAGCTCCCAGTCGATACGATCCACCCGCGCAGTACGGACAGAGCCACGACCCTTTTGCTGACCAAAACGCGATTCAGCTCCAGAACCAAGGGAAGATGGGCGAGCATTCGAATCCGTATGGTGCGGATCCCGAGAACCATATATATACAGGTCCTCCAAATGGGGGAGGCTATCCCGACAAGAGGAGGCGGAAGAAGAAGCCGTTCTTGAAGAGGAAAATAACATGGGTTGTTTACATTTTGACGGCGGTGCAGATTGGTGTTTTTGTCGGTGAACTGATTAGGAATGGTAAGTTTATGGTGCTAAGGGTCTTCAAAATGGAATGCGATACTGATTATTGAATGTCTAGCTATCCTCACGAAAACGCCTATTCAGTTGAAACCCCAGTTTAATATCATGATCGGGCCGTCGCCGTACGTTCTGATCAACATGGGCGCCCGTTACCCGCCCTGCATGCACAACATCCGCGGTGTGACCGACCACAACGAAATGGTGTATTGGAACTGCCCGAACACCACTTCCCAGGAACCGGCTGACAATCACTGCTCGCTGCAAGAACTCTGTGGCATGGGATCTGGTGTCCCGGAGCAGACATATCCCACACCGTTCGATGACCGCTCGCATGAGCCGAACCAGTGGTGGCGCTTCATCACGCCCATCTTCCTCCACGCCGGTCTCATTCACATTGGTTTCAACATGTTGCTCCAGGTGACGCTCGGTCGAGATATGGAAAAAGAGATTGGACCACTACGCTTTGCACTCGTCTACTTCTCCGCAGGAATTTTCGGTAATGTGCTTGGTGGGAACTACGCTGCGGAGAACCTCCCTAGTGTCGGTGCCTCAGGCTCATTGTTCGGTATCCTCGCTCTCGTCCTTCTCGATCTCCTCTACAATTGGTCTTCCCGCCCCTCCCCCGTCAAGGACCTTCTCTTCCTGATCCTCGACATATGCATTGCCTTTGTCCTCGGTCTCCTTCCTGGCCTAGACAACTTCGCCCATATTGGCGGTTTCCTCTGCGGTCTTGTGCTGGGTATCTGCCTCATGCATTCGCCTCAGGCTCTGCGTGAGCGCATTGGCACCGATGAACCTCCCTACGCATCTGTGCATAATGCAGACAACTCCCAAGGGGCGGATGGCACCAAGCCCGCCTTCGCAATCCCCGCGATCGTCAAGCAACCTGTGGGATTCTTTAAAGGCCGTAAGCCCTTCTGGTGGGCATGGTGGATTGTGCGTGCCGGCGCTCTCGTCGCAGTCTTCATCGGCTTCATCCTGTTGCTGAGGAACTTCTACGAGTTCAGGAACGAGTGTTCCTGGTGTTACCGTCTCTCGTGTCTTGTAAGTCTACCTCCACTCACTTGTTATTGATGGAACATTTTGCTAACTGTGCATCTCTAAACAGCCTGTCCGCGACTGGTGCGAGAATCAACACTTTGACCTTGACTCCACGAGTGAGAATCCGTCTCGAATGATGATAAGAGAGCTCTTCGGCTCGGCAGCGGGACCCGTCGATCTAAGTGCGGCAATGGCCGCTCAGGCTTTCACTGCATAGTTCCCTTTGCAATTTTTCTTGATCACGTTATGAACAATGTCGTTTTTCCCTATTTATAAACCATAATCATTTGGGCATGTTTTTTGTGCCATCCGCCCATCCAAAAAGACCCACGGCCCCTTTTTGTTTTCTCATATCGAGCCTTGGAATCAAGATAAGTCGGCTTGGACGAAGGAAAGGGCCGAAGGAAGTAAGCAAGGAAAGAAGGAATACCAAGACGAATGGAGATACAAGAGTTGTATGGGCTCGTTAGCCGCGAGCCATCATCACGCATGGTGCAGTACCACAAGCGTCAGAATCAGCATCAGAATAAATATCACAACTTCCCTACCAGTAAGGAGGGAGAAAATATCATCGTCAAATGAACAAACAATGTATGGATGAATGAATGAATGAACATAAGAGTGAACGCGCTAGTGCAAGAAATTGAAATAACCCCTGATATGAAAAGTATCTAACATTAACCTCGTGATGAGACAGACAAAAGCCACGGAGGTCCGCGGAAACGATTGTAATATGAAAAGTCTAGCTCACTGAGAGAACTTCTCATCAATGTTTTTATTTGGAATCGTGGAACTCTAGTGGTCGCAGTGACGGCATGGAAGCCATTCTCCGTTACGGTAAGCGGCACATTGATCGGCATTGTCGGCACCGACATCAACATCTCCATCGGCACAGACTTCAACGACATCATTCATCGATGAATTTGCACCTCCTACGAGATATCCTCAACATTTCCCTTCTAAGATATCAATAACAAACAATTGGAACAATGTGTGCTTCGAATTAATTACACAAAGAAAGATATAGGGCTAGAAGTGGTAGTTGATGTCTTACATCCCCACTAGGACGCCCAGAAACATAAGATCGTTCTCACAACTATGGATACATTCTGGCTCCGCATTACATGTCCATTAATCTAGATGCAATTCCTTCGAGATGAGGTAATGTTTACACTGCATTGGACGGCCCGCGAATTTACATGTGATATGCGGTTATCGATTTGGTGGTTGAGCAAACTGTTGATCTTGATAGACGAAACAATATGAAAATATTCCATAATGACGCAATTGTACAATGTCAAACGTAATTACTCGCATGATCTGATTAAACAGCTATTCTCCGATATTAAACAAAATGCTATAGAGCAAACTGATAAGGAGATTTTTCGGAGCAGTGCTTTCCCAGCGGTTTCTCCGGGGCGAGGGAGCGCTTTGAATCCGAAAGTGTTCCGTCGGCGCCTTGCCGACCGAGAAGTGCCATTCTTTAGCTTCAACTTTGGAGCCGTGAAGGATTCAGCAGATAGGCTTGTTGATGCAGGATGGCTTACTGATGTTTTGTCGGGCGGCAGATGATGGATAGATTGTGTTGAAGTATTTGCAATTCTATTTTGAGTGATGGGTTGTATGGCTTCAACTTATTATATATAGGATGCTATATTCGCTCCATTTGCTTTATCCTCATCACTCAGATATCAAACAATCATCTCTACTACAGCAACAGCCTCTTCTTCAACACATCTCTCAATACCTTCTCCAGCTTCACAGCATCTCCATCCTAACAAAATGGCCAACCTCAACCTCGCAACTCTCGACGTACGTAACACTCAACCCTCCACACTTCCCCCTTCCTCCATCTCGACTAACATATCCCCAGGCCTCATTGGCACCCCGCCTCCCCCTCTCCTCCACCACCCTCTTCGACGCCAAAAAGGCGAAGAACCTCTCCTTCGAAGCCATCGGCGCCGCCATCGGCCGCAACGAAGTCGCCGTCGCCTCTCTCTTCTACGGGCAAGCCCGCGCCTCCGCCGAGGACATCAAAGGCCTCTCCACCGTCCTCGACATCCCACACGACGTGCTCGAATCGCAGCTCGCTGGCTTCCCCGACCGCGGACGCACCCTCGACCTCCCTCCCCGCGATCCCCTCATCTACCGTCTCTTCGAGGTCGTCCAGAACTACGGATACGCCTACAAGGCAGTGCTCAACGAGAAGTTTGGCGACGGCATCATGAGTGCGATTAACTTCTCCACCAAGGTGGAGAGGGATGTCGATGATAAGGGCGAGTGGGCGGTTATTACCCTCAGGGGAAAGTGGTAAGTAGCTTCGCTCTTCTGGGTGATTGTTTCGTGTGGGCTTTTACTGACGATTGAACAGGCTTCCTCATGGCCGTTTCTAGACTTTCTAGACTGAGTAGTGAGTGGGTATTTGGGAAAGTGAAAGTGAATATGAGATAGATGATTACGCCAGGCACCTGTGTTGCACAGTGCAAGACATGAATTCGCTGTCTAGATGACTAATTGGCTTTTGCTTCTTCCACCGCATTGTATATAATAATCCATTTCCATAGACTGCACATAATTATAGACCACGTTCCTTAAAGTTGCTATTAACAACCTATTGGTGATTTCAATTGGATGGGGGAGTGCCTGCCTTCTACTGGTCACCGCTCCCCAACAATCGCGACCTTTACCTTGGTAGCCTCACCGACCAACAATATTTATATATTTAGGTGTCCACCTACCATCTCTCCGGGTTTTTCAGATTGGATCTGCCTTTGCCCTCCACCGAATACCTTTCCCTTTTCCTTCACTTCTATCCTATATCAATTCCGCTTCCTTCCTCCTCATCACAGCCAGTTCTCTATATCCGCTCTCACACTGAGTTTCGAAGCTACAGATACCTCGAAATTCCGCTTTTGAGCCTCTCTCACAAATCGTTCCTTTCACTGATTCATCCACCAGAATCCCCAGTCTAGGCTTCACTGCCACTCGCAACTTCTCAAGGCTCGAGACTTCCCATCACCATAATGGCCGACTCATCAGGAACAGACGGTCTCATTCCCTGCACCTACGAAGACTGTGACTTGTTCTTCAGGACCGAGAAGGAGATGAAGCGCCACAAGAAGAACGCCCCCGAGCACGATTACTGCGCGGTATGCAACGAGGACTTTGAGGACGACAACGCGTTGTCAATGCACAAGGTCGTCCGTCCAGACATGCACAACCTAGCTTGCCGTGTCTGCGGCCAGGAGTTCAAGTCTAAGAAGGGACTTCAACGTCACATCGAGTTGGTGAGTGAGAATTTCAGAGTGAAAGAAGGGTATCGCTAATCTAGAGACAGACTCACAGTGTTGACCAGAAGCTTGTATGCATCGGGTGCGAGGGCAAATTCCCTCGCGCCAGTCTCCTCGTCGAGCACCTCGAATTCAATCACTGCAGGATCATCACGGCCAACGAGTTCATGGCGAGCATCACCCACAAGTACCTCATCACCGAACTCCTCAACGGCGGAGCCAACTTCGATCGCTTCATGCAGAAGACGTCGAGGTACGAGGCCGCTGTGGACAATGACGACGAGGGAGGCATCAACATCATGGACGAACCTGACCACGAGCCGGTTGACTTGGACTTCGAAGTGATGAAACCGCATGTTCCTGAAAGCAGCAACAACTTTGAGAAGCACCTACCTTACCCGCCTCTCCCGGGTCAGTCATCCCAGGCATTCAATGCGCTGGCTGCGAAGCTCAACAAGGCCACACTAGAGGAAAATGAGCGAGTCGCTGCTGGTGAGAGCTCCCGCCAGGCCGTAAAGACGATGTGGGGAGGTCCGACTGCCCGTAAACTCTTCCCTCAAGCTGCGAGCTCTACAGTCGCCCCGAGTGAGTATTCCGTCGAGCAGCTTGATCGACAGAAGGAAGTTGAGTACGGCATTAATATCTTGGACACCCGCTTCTGGGATCCGGACTGCGAAGCCTGGAACCCTCAACGCTTCATCGACCCTGTCACCCTGAAGTACTGGTGTCCATTCGTCTGCGAGTAAGTCACACTTCTCCTACTCATTCACTTTATCCTAACAATTTTTTCTAGACAATGCTTCGCCATCCCACCCGACCTCGCCCGCCACATCAAGACGGACCACAAGATCCGCGAGATGTCCTGCCCGGCCTGCATGAAGAAATTCAACCACACGACCGCCCTCGTCGCGCACTGCGAGTCCCCAGCCAGCAAGTGCCGCATCAAGCGCGCCGAGGACTTCAGCACCTTCCTCGACAAGCTGACCGGCGGCTTCCTCGGCGTCACAGAGGCCATCCGTCCGGACCACCTCCACAACCCCCAGGCCCTCATCACCAACCCGGAGACCGGCCGCGTCGAGGTGCACACGCCGCACCAGGCTCATTACCTCCGGTACGAGGTCACTCGCCCGGCGCAGTACAAGGGTCCGCAGCGCACTGTTCAGATCGGTGGCGGCCGTATCTGATCGATCGGAGCGTCTTCGTCGGCCTCTGGATAGGTCTGTCATGCTTTTCCAAGGCGGCGACGGGTTATGTGGAGAGGTGTCTACCTCAATGGATCTCCCTTTTACCCCTTCCCTCTTCCCCTTGATTTTCTTTCTTATTTTCTCACTTGAGATTCTCTTTTTCACTCAATATGGCACGACACGGCATGGTTTATTGGAAGTAAGGGCTACCAATGGACTTAAAAGCACATTGGAGTGCAAATATCAACATTCAATCTTTGGCACCCTCATCCTCGGAATGAATTCACAGAGTTTGCGGATGAAATCGATCAAAATGAACAAGCTAAGGCATGGCAATGCATAGTATGGCAACGTCGAAGCGGGGGGAATCAAATATGCAGTGTCATAATTTCATTATACCCAAAATTCAAGAACTGAGCTCCTGGTGAACAGTGATTGTGATTTGATGAAGTGCAGTGAATGAAAATGGGAATATATCATATTCCTGATCAGGGCGAATGGCTACCTAGATAATTACACATGTAAACAAAAAAAAAGAAGTATTCATCAAATTGCCCATCCGGACTTACTTTGAGCACAGTACTACTTTGACCATCGTCGTCGTCATTGCTGAAAAGACCCAGTGAGAACTGTCATCTCGTTCCGAACGAAAGAAATCCAATACTAGTCCACGCATAACATGCTTCTGCGCCGCTTGGCATTGCAGGAAAATCCCTCCGCGACAGGGGCTGCAGCCGTCCAGATGAACATCATATTCCCGTCTCCAGATTGTTGTTGAAGGCCATCGCGGTTTTCTGTCGTCG
Organism: Aaosphaeria pasadenensis; assembly: GCA_022813625.1. Classification (NCBI taxonomy): domain Eukaryota; kingdom Fungi; phylum Ascomycota; class Dothideomycetes; order Pleosporales; genus Aaosphaeria; species Aaosphaeria pasadenensis. The sequence continues at coordinate 25,359 of JAKLMB010000035.1, forward strand.
GGCCCGTGTGAGCTTGTGCGGCGAGATAACCAGCTAGACATGACCAACAGCTTGATGGGGTGATGATGAAGGCGTTGTATCCTTTTTGTTCCGCCAGTGTCGCTGCAGCCAGGCAAACCGTGATGTTTCCTTGGGCGCGGAAAATCGTGCTTGAGAGGGGCGGGTCTAGGAATTCGGTCCAGCTGTCGATCGTGATGAGTGAATCAATCTTGAGGGGGCCGGAACGTTGTTGTTCTGTATGGTTGCAGTCGGGGTGTCCGCGGTATCTTTTCCAGACTTTGGAGGCCTTGAGTATGTCGAGGTCTGCGATCCATCTGCCTTGGTCGTGCAATGATATGGCTGCTTCCACAATGTGAGCATCGCGATCACGATATTCACGACCTCCCACATCCAGCGTAAGCTCATAGCCTGTTGGGAATAGATGCAAAGACGTCGCAGTAAAATTGTCCCGTGCTTTACCATCGAATAGCTTATGGGTAAGCACTTTCCAGCTATCTGGAGTGACCTGCAGAATCGTTGGATTTGTTGGCGATACAAGTACGGACAGCCCGTGTTTGCCAATGTTTCCGATTACTCTCGTCAAGGGGACATTTGAAGTTTCTTCTTGTAGATCCTGGAGTAAAATGCTGGAAACGTAAAGAGTGTTTTCGCATGATATCGCGAATGCGTCTCGAAAAGTCTTGGGTTCAATATCAACATACCCCGTCTCAAAGTAAGCGATACAACTGAACGCAATTTCTGCCGGTATCGAAGAAGATTGATTCCTGTATGCACTCAGCTGTTTGCACCATGCTGCTTCTAGCATGGACCGAGACGTGGCATGCAAGTTTACCCCAGCTCCCGGAAGTCCTGGATAGATGAGATCCAAATCAACCAGGGCCTCCAGCGAACGGAAGTAGGCTGGAAATCTTTTGCTCCAGGAATCACAGTATTTGCCGAGGGGGCGGGCCAACCATTCCTTACTGACAAGGCCCCGTTCTAACAACTTCTGTACTTGACATATTGGAACTGCGCTATCGCGCAGTGGTATTACTTTCCCGAAGCGTGTTCGCCGACTGGGAAGGTAAACTGCACCCAGCTTGGGTACACCACATAGAAACATGAATTCTTTAACGTCTTCGCCAGGACCAGGCGGCAGGTCTACGATGTTCGAGAACGGGTAGGATTGGTACTGCAAAGTCGCGCCGTCAGTCTGCCACGACCATACGACCGATGGAATCTGTGAGGGACCATCGTCGCGTTCCAGTTGGGCTTCTGGAATCAAGTGGGTATATTTCTGAAGTGGGCGGCCAAACTCTATCACTGCGCCCGCCAGGGCAGTCCTATCGAAGATGGTCGTCACGAACTCACGAAGGGCACTGACTGGCTCGTCAGTGACTTCGCGTTGATATTTGTATCTTTCGAAGTATTGGGGCAAGCAATCAAGGATGTGTTGTAAATGTAGTAGTCCAAATAAAGAAGGTGGATGTTGCGTTACGGGAGCCAGAAAATCAGCGCATTTTTTCTTTCCGTAAAACAAGAGACAGTGGAGATGTTCTTTTTCCAGGTCTTCCGAGAGCAAAAGGCCTCTTGCAGCTGAAGCGAGGACGCCCATGTACGATGGTCTTCGAGGTCGGTCAATTTCTGCTGATCCCTCATCAATAGCAACCATTAATTTCAGCCCAGCACTGATATCATCTGGCGGGAATCCCCAATTGCTGATCGCACTCCCTAGAGCCACGCAAAGAAATTGATTCCATGTGACTGGGGAGCTTCCGAGCCCCGTATGCCCTTCAGATAACTGAGGGCCTCCGTAGTATTTCAGGTGGGCCAATGGGAGGGACCAGCGAATACCGCCTTCATCGTCTTTGCTCACGTTCGATTCAGGTCCAACAGTGACTACACCACCTGGGAATATCAGAGGATCTGCTTGAGTGATTAGACGCTCTTTAGGGTGTTGAAGTAAAAGATCAGGGTAGAGATGCCATGATACTAAGCCGAGTAGAACACTTTCGCTTCGTAATTTCAACGGTTGCCCTTTAATTAGGCCATCAAGGGCGAGCAGTGCCTCGGCCCAAGCCGTCACCACAGAGCTGTGGAGGTCGGAAGCAGTCGGTATCGTGAGATGTAGATTGTCAAGGATGAGTCGGAGCTGGGTTTGTTGAGCTTTCTTTGCCTCATCGGCGGTGCGAAGCCACGCCCTAACCCTGAATGAGCAGTTGCGATCGAGTGTGAAGATTCTACTAACCGCGCACTTGCATCCCAAGCCGCAAGTTCACTTCTTGAAATGTCTATCCGGGAAGCCGCGGCCTCGGATATTGGGAAGGGCTCTCCAAGTGCCTTTTGTCCAAGAAGCTCTTTCTTCTGCTCCACAAGCTCACTCCAGATTGACACGGCTTGTTTGTGCTTCCACATACGTGCTAGCATGCATGCTAGAAGGTGTATTGTGATGAATTTCTTTCCAGACGTTGCGGTCGCCCATATCGTAGTGCCATCTACCCCAGCGTGGTCGGCAAATGCTCCATGTGATGTTGAGCCTTTTGGGTTGATATCAGGCATTTGTGCGATCTCACTAACGCGTTTGCCATAAGCCTGGATAAGATCGGGTACGTCTGGTATATCTGATGACAAGAGTGCCCCAAGCTTTCTTGCTACCCTGTGTAGTTGTCCATCCTCAGCAGCGTTTCTCCGATTGTTTGATAAGGACTTCCCAAGGTCTTGGAATTCAGCCGGTGCATCGAATTTGCCTATGGCGAAATCAATGTTCAGTTTATTGAAGTCCTTTGTGTTCTCTTCTGAGGTATTGAGTAATGCGGTCGTCAACCGTTCAAAGGACGCCATGGTGCCAGAGACTGGAGTGTGTGTAGTCAAACATAGAGTCTGGTTCCAGTTCAAGCAGGAAGGTCAGCTGACAGAAGATTGTATGAGGGGTATAGTTCAGGTTGGCACGACAGGAGGCTGGGGTTGCACGGAAGTTTCTTTTTTCCTGTTTCACAGCGCATGACTCCCTTGTGGGAGAGACTACATATTAATGATCGAAAAACATGCGCGTACGAAGAATACACAATTTACCAAAAAAATCAAGACGAATGGAATATATTCATTGATGTCCGCCAATTGTATTAACCTACAGAGCTAAATCGGGATAAGGAGTGACTAGATTGAATAAAGATAGAGATGTACCTAGGATAGGTTGAACGCCAGAAGAGATAGTGAATGGGATGGAATAACTTGATATTAATAATGGACATGGGTGAGGGAAGAAATGGAATGGAAAAAGTGAAAGAGAGGTGCCTTTGTAAAGATAGATGCTAGTGATATGGGAAGAGGAAACCTTTCTAACAAGGATAGGAGGCGATTGGGTAAAGGAAAGGGTTGACCGCTAATTAGGAAACATAGGACTGAATCGTCCGGTTAGGCAGTGGTCCAGGTTCACGTAACGGCAGTTGATGTGAACCCAAAGACAACACACTGCACAGATCATACGTTGTTGTAGGCGGTCGATGCGTCGACTTTCTCAACTGTCCACTCGCTGTCAACGTGGATCTCGCCGTCACAAACGGGGCCTCTGCGGCCATAGGAGGAGACCGTAGTGGGAGTTGCGGGATCCTTGCCGTTATTCGTTGGGTATATGATACTGCCGATTGTGCTTCCCTTGCCAGTCCCGCTAGCGTTGGTTGTGCTCAAGAGTGTGGAACCGCCGAATTGGCCTTGAAGAAGACGATGGTGGCCGTCGGCACCGCTGGATCCGAGTTTGGAATCACTGGCAATGACACCAGCCCAGATGGCGGAGAGCGGCAAGAAGATGCAGACCATAGTCAGGGTTTGCGAGCCAAGCTCGGGAACCTTGGGATAGAATTGGAGGACGGAGAATATGGCTAGTTGATAGAGTTAGCAAAAGAAGTAGGCGAGTGTAGGTCTGAACTTACCAGGTATGATCATGTTCTGACAGCCCATGATGAAGATGATTTGCATGGCACCAAATTGTGTCATTCCGAGTTTGCGGCGTTGTACGAGTGCGTAGCCGAGCTTGAATGTGAACACGACACAGTAGGACCAGATTGCTAGTGCTTGTACGATAGTCATGGTCGTCATGAGGGTTTCGTACTCTTCCATGCCCTTATCCTCCATAGCCAAGCTGTTACTGATAACTGTGACGGCGAATCGATAGCCAATAGCGACGAGAGCCATGACGCCAGTAGAGCCCAATATGAGAACCCGCTGAAGCTTAGGTGTGGTGATGCAGACGACCCAGACTTGCATGCTCAGTGAAATCATGATGCAGATCACCAACAGAAGTGTCATCGTGTTGGAGGCGACGGTGTTGGCACGATCGTGCCATGTAACTCGTGAGAAATCGTAGGAGAGCATTGCATAAGGAATGAAGTAGTTGCCGGTAAGATAGAGGGACTGGAGGATGGAGCGTATTGTGTTGAATGCCAGACACAGAGCATTCATGATGAAGATTGATGACTTGCGTTTCTCCCGTCGGGTGAGCACGAGAAGAACAAGCAGCAGGGTAGCCGATGCGCCGATCTGCGACCCGTAATTGATGGCAAGACGGATACCTTGCGTGCGAAAGTAGTTGAGATCGTTCATATGGACATCGAACTTTTCACCGTTCGGGGCAAGCAAGGTAAAGGTCTGCTGATAGACATCAATCGTAGGCTGAACGGACGCAGGCATGGTCGTCGACATCGTCGCTGACGTTGTGTCCGAAAGGGGTGTGAGTTTTGAAGTGGTCAATGTGAGAATGGAGATCCGGCTCAACGAGTTCTCAGTGGCAGGTGAATACAGTTTCCAAGAAGTCTTTGACGTTCTGGAGCAGGCCAAAGTTTCGTGGAATGGAAGTTGAATGATGGAATGAAAGTTGGTGAAGAGAAGCGTATCCAGATATTAGATGAAGTGGGGGATAGAGCATGCAATGGAAGATACAATAGTTAACATGACAATATCTGGGTACAATGATATACAAGTATATGGCGGGCAAACGCAGTGACAGACAATACTAGAGTCTGGTCCAGAACTGGCTTCGCGCGAGGTAAGAGACACTGTTCCAAGGTAATACCGGATATCTGGGACACCTAAAGGTTCTCCGTAGTGTATCGGCTGAATTGTAGCCACAATTTGAGTGGTCTTAGTATTGTTCCTCTGAAGCCGATACTTCTTAGGAGGTGAATGTTCTCGGCGACTAGACCTACGCAGAAGCAATTCATGAAAATCGATCCACTATGAAGAGTCTCCTGTCTCAATTGACTCGTGAGGTTCTCCTGAAGCTATCTCTTTACTTGATACATTGACTTGTGAAGCTGCTGAGAGGAGGTTAGCGTGAAGTCCTTACTATTGTTCTCCCACAGCTTTGTCCGCTGAGAAGCCTAAGAACGCTTCATTCCACTCGACGAGACTTCTGGTCCACCATTTCCGTGGCAATCAGACTAGAACATTACAAGTCAATGCAGAATTCATGTTTGCTTCTGATAGTTGCGACACCATGTTACTGAGGAGGGAGTCACTTAGTGGAAATGGTGATGTCCAGGTCTACTAATCCCAGAGTGAGATAGATTAGTACTCGGTGCACGTGACCTCGCGCAACGATTATCCTTTGTACCAACCCGATCCAGACAACGCGTTCAACTACACAAATCAGACAACCATGCCTTGGACGCTGAACGAAACGGCGAATCGAGGAGGGCCGAATATTCAACATGAAATTTCTGCTCACCAGCCGTATGAAATAATCCAGACTCCTCAAGGTCGAATCTCCATCATCTCTCCCTCACTACAGGAGCAGCACCTTCAACGCCTTGGCCGCTTAAGTACGTCACACATTCGTCCCGACTACGTGTATCTCTGTGACACATCTATCTACACGGCTTCGGGCACCGCTTGAACTACAGTGTGACAATAAACTAATCTATATAGGTATTGGTCCCTGGGGCATTAGATTACAGACCATCGATGTCGATCTTGCAATCGTACCTGCCAATCCACGACCAGGCTCCCAACCCAACGGACCAAGCGAGGAGTACAAAATCCATGGGAAGCCTTCATATGGTGGTGAATCAATATTCCTTCGCGACGGCGATGCTCTTCGCATCCCGAGCATCAGCACGAATTTGAAACTGGAGTGGCGCGAGGCAGAAGTGCAGGTCAACTCCTCAGTGTCTTTCAATCCGGATATTACCCACCAAGTCAAGCCTCAAGGTGAAGAACTGTCCGAGACTGAAGATGAAGATCTCGATTTGGATGATAAGGAGCCAAATCTAGGCAACTCTATTCTGGACCCCCAACCTACTCCTCATGCCTCAATCGCACAGTCCGAGGTGGTGGTTCATGAAACGCCGCACGCAGTGAGAATCGCTGAATTATCTCGGGGCAACGTTGAGAATGACCATCAACCTGACCCCGAAGCCAAAGCAATTGATGGTGAGGTATTTTCAACTGCCATTTCTGGCCACAATACTGAGAGGAAAGATTCTCCGCCCGCCCTAAGGAGACGAAGGCCTCAACCCATCGTCCAAATCCCCTCAAAGCGCGACAGTCCCATCCCAGAAACCAGCGAGGATACCACAGATACAACACCACCTCCATCCAACAAGCGCAAGAAACCGAACAACACCGCTCCCAGTCCAACAAGCACAATCTCCCCGGACATCCCAGCCCCATCAACCGCACGACGAAAGCGAGCACAACCCGGAGCCACCACACCGCTCGCCTCCCAATCCTCAACGTCCCCAATCCAACTCTCCAAACCAAAAGTCGCCTTCAGCAATTCCAACGCCGCCAACATGCCCACGATGATGAAATTTCTCAAGCGCCACGGCGGCACCAAAGTCGACACCGTCCGCGAAAACGAATGCACACTCCTCTGGTAACCTCCACCCCTTCCCCCCCTTTCACCCCAACCCCTAACCATCACCACTCACTGACCCGCCCACCAACCCTCAGCGTAAACTCCGGCCCCCTAAAAAAATCCATGAAGCTCCTCCTCGCCATCGCCCTCGGCATCCCCATCGTCTCCGACCAATGGCTCCTCGCCTCCGCCAAGGCCGACGCTCTCCTCGACCCGCACCCCTACATCCCGCAGGTCCCGGACCAAGAACGCGACTGGCGCTTCACGCTCGCGGACGTGTGGGCGAGACCCCAGCGGACTCTCCTCGAGGGGAAAACAGTCTACTTCACGCCCGCGCTGAAGGCGATGTACAAGCCGTTCGCGGAGATCGAGCAGGTGTGCAAGGCGGTCGGCGCGCGGCGCACGGTGTCGAAGCCTGCGAGGGAGGTCAAGGACGGGGAGGGCGTGGTCGTGCTGGCGCTCGATGAGACCGATCCTGATGTCAAGGTTTTGACGGAGGGTGGGGTCGTGTGCTATTCGAGGGAGTTGCTGGCGAATAGTATACTGCGTGGTGCGGTGGATCTCGCGAGTGCGGAGTTTAGGCTTGGGACGACGCAGGTGCGGGAGGAGAGTCCGAAGCAGAGGAGGGGACGGTCGAGGAAGGGCTGAATGTAACACGGCCGGTGGCTGGTGGAGTAGAAGGTGTATGAGACATCTTCGAGAAAGGAGACCTACATCATAGACATACACGTCGTTACGATGAGACGAGATCACATGTCACGCACGAATAGCATAACCCAAGACTTTATTTTTGAACTGAATGGTTTCTTCACGCTCTCATTGCTAGCGAAAATGCAGGATTGGTGCATAAAATCGAAAGATATCCATCATACACGTCGTGAAGAGAGGTTGAGAAATAACAGAGAAGGAAAAAGGAAAGGAAACGCAAGAGATGACTGACTGACTGACTGATAAGAGAGAGAAAGAGAGAACCGTACACATTACGAATACGCCAGACCAGTAGAGGTGTCCACTTAGGAGTGGAAGAGAACCAACAAACGCCACCCATTTGTACACGAAGAAACGCCCGCCTGCAGACCTTTCACCCAATATGTGCCAGGACGCGGTGAGAAAGATGGAGGGAGAGAACGAAGAAGCAGGACAGAGCCGGGACGCCACATATGCCATGCCACTGGAAACACCGATCGTGAAAGAAGATGCAAGATGCTCTAGCAATAGGACACCGATCAAGCGAAAGCTTGCGCTAAACTCAATGATGAAGTGACTTTTCAGGGAAGGCCGCGACCACCAACGCTGCCCACCCGTCCGCTCGTCTTCCTTACACCGGCCTTGCTCTCGGTGGCTCGTCGAGCTGGGCTTGCACGTGTCTTGCCCACGCTGATGTCGCCTCGGCCACTGATGCTCTTCTCACGTGCGGGAGTCTTGGGACGTCCGGCAGCTGGAGCAACGTTCTCGCTGTCGCTTTCACCAGTTGCGGCCCATGTGGTTGTCACGCTTGTGGTGGTCGTGATTGCGCTCATGACTCGTCGCTTGTCCCTTGGGTTCGGTGACTTCGAGGTCGTTCGCTTGTGCAGAATGGCGTTTCGAAGGTACTCGTCCTCAGTCTCTCCATCCAATCGTTGAAGTACACCACTTTCTCGCTTCTCGAATGGCTCGTTCTCGCTGATGCGTTGAGGAGACCTCACGCTACCGCCTCCGTAAAGCTTGCTAGTCTTTCGTGGCTGTCCGGGAGTTGGGGCTGGGAGATTGTCGTCCTGGACGCTGACTGTGTTGTGGGAATTGCTACGGTCATTCGTTTGGATCTCTCCCAGAGCTGCACGCTTCGCCGAGCCATTGGGGGGAGTGAAGGCCCCTCCGTTACTAGCGAGGCGCTGCTTGTGTGGGGACTTGGTCGGTGTCGAGGGAATTGCCTCCGCATACTTCGCCTTCATGGTGTCCTCGAACCACCACTCTCGGAATGTGGCCTGGTTCAAGTGAAGCCAATGCTGCTGGGGGCCAACGACCATACCAGGGCGCATGAAGCGCATGTAGGCAATGATCTCGTTGGCAGTGAAGGCATGTCGGTAGATGAGATAAGCGCCAATCAAGCATCCAGTTCGGCCAAGACCGGCCTTGCAATGCACCGCGATACCCTTCTTGCGCGAAATATTGTCATGAGCAAGGTTGATGAACTGTCGAACAAGCGAGAGAGGGGGGCAGGTGCCATCATCGAAGATCATGTTCAAATGCTGTATGCCAACTGCAGTGAAGTACGAGGAAGAGTAGAGCTCGGAGTTGAGGCGGACCACGAGACCGATGTTGCGCGCGCAGAAGTGGGAGAGAACGTTCTTGAAGGGCGTGGGGAGGTTTGATCGTTGGATCTCGGGGATGTTCTGAGGCAATGTCGAGTACATTGGTGAAGACTCGGGAATCACATGAGTGGGTTTGTGCTGGGGAGAGGCGAATGCGAGGAAGCTTGGTGTGACCCAGTTGAAGTCTCCCATGTCGACGCGCTCGTACTTCTCATATCTACGTTCGTTAGCTTATGATTAGGTCTTGGGTGGTGGTTTAAGCGTACTCCTCGAGGCTGAAGTCCTTGAGGCCGCAAAGGCCCTCTTCCTTTGCTTTCCATACACCATAGACGACATCCTGGATCGTCAATCCGTAGTCGGCCTGGCTGTAGCCTGCATCGCGGAAAGGCATAGGTGGTGGGTCCATCTGCGCGATTGGTGCAAGAGCCAAGTGAGGTGGCCATGACTGAATGAGGACCATGTAGCAGGCAAGAATGCAGGCAGCGTTTGCGCGACCTAAGCATCGTTAGTCATGATCTTAGAACAGAGACTTATTGTCTGCTTACTCCTTGAGTCGGCATTGCTCCAGAAAACAACACCCCTATCCTCGTTCGCAGGGTCGCCCAAAACTTCATGCAACTGCACCGCGAACCTGTAAAGGTGGCCGATGTGCAATGGACCGAAGTCGGCATGGAAAGCGTTGTAGAGAAGATGCTTATCGATGCTAAAGTATACTGGAGGGTGCACCTTGGGGCCAGTTGCAATCGAACCCTGTGCCTTGGACGATCGCTTGCTTGGGGAGCGGCTCTGTCGAGGATATGGGAATGGTGTGTTTGCATCGGGCTCGTGTGTGTATGATGCTAGGTACAAGCGGTCTTTTCATGTTTAGTTAGTTTTGCGATCACACATTGAGGTTTGTTTTGACTCCATGTTTTGGCCCGTACCTTGGATGTACTCAATGACCTGCCCATAGCTGGTCGCGGATGTGGGAGGCATGATGGCCACCGTCAAGATCGCAAGCGATAAGCTGAGATGTACGGCTGCGAGATCCTATCTCGACTGAAGAAAGATCGGCAGATACTTGCGAGCAGTGATTGCGCGAAGAACGGGCGATTTGTTGTGGTGACGAAACGGCCCCGGGCAGCCTCTGGCGGGAATGTACGAATGGTGGGTGTGGTAGTGAAGAAGTCGAAGTCGTCGTCGTCGCCGAAGTGGCCTGTACAAGGTCTCTCTCACTACGCCTGTACAGTAAAGAATAACTGTAAAGATGCGGGAAGTTTGTTGATTGTTAGGAAGAAGAAGAAGAGCTGGCGAAGGGCGATGTCTTGAAGGTCTGCGATGTCAAAACATCACAACAACGCTAACAACAACAGACTAGTCTGGATGTGGTTGGCCCCGAGGCCCCTGCTTCCGTCTCCGGCCTCGCCCCGACAACGACTGTTAGGCAAATCATAACAACAACCAACTCGACTCCTGTTTGACTGTCTGTTGTTCTGTTATTGTTTTGACCAAGGTTCCCGCTCTGACCTCATCTTCCCCCCATCTCGAAGAGGCTGGACCCTGTTCATGATTGTTGTTGCTTATAGCTATAGCTCTCCGAGTTATTATTTGGCACCCTCTACGTACCGTATCTCGACGGCACTACAGTTGGACTCTCGAGGCTCGCCATGGTAACAGGAGGCGACACATAATGCCAGTCCTTCATCCCCGGGAAATTGCGAATCTACCATCTTGATATCCCGACATTGCAATAATAACAATGCGATATCTCACAAACATTCTGCCCCATGCGAGTTGCCACACAATCGTTTGAGGCGTTGTTTAGTATTTGCTTCCCGAAATACGTTCCATTGGTGCTGGCCGTCACTAGCACTCTTTGCAAATACGGCATCATAGCTTGTTTCAATAGACACTTACCTCGCCTTCCCGATTGTATGTTTTAGCAAGTCGCAGAACGTTGGGATGTTTAGTAGACTTGTGAGAGGGCTCAACGGCCGTGAGTGCATTATAATTGGTGGTATCTAATAAGTGCATTTATTCGTGGGACAGGCATTCCATCTCTCGTTATTGCTACAGGGCGGCCAGACTTCCACCAAGCAAGCTCTTCAACTTCTTTGAATCAAGGATTTCACCTTCCTCCAGCTTGCCGGTCTCTTGAACCTTGCCGTCGATGCGCTCATAGCGCGCCAGAGTCGGGACGCTTTTGACTCCCCACTTCTTCCTGTACACGTTGTCGGACGATCTCCACCTGGGCCCATGAGTTAGCGATGTCAACAGTCGCATGCCAGCATAGTAAACATACTCTGGTATCTGGCCAACGTGGACATATCTGAGTTCAGGTGCAGTCTCGCCACCAAATGCCCTTTTCAGTACGGGCAGCGCAGCACGAACGTCGGGGCACCATGCTTGGTTCGTCTTTGGGTCGGTAGACGCGATGAAGCAGATGAAAGTTTTGGCAGAAGGCTCCTCTGGCAGTGGCAAAGCCTGAGCCGACGAGGGCACCTTGTAATGGTCGAAGATGGGCATTATGTGTATATGTGCGCTTCGTAAACACTAGCTAAAACGTGGATTTGGTTTGAGAGACCAAGTGAGGACAACGGTATGTGCTATGCAGGGTCTGCGATGTTTAAAAAAGGCTTCGGTATGGGCGTTGCGCCATTGAGTTGGATTCTGAGCGCACCGGGGAAAAAGACTAATTGGGTGGGGCAGGTGTAACGGTCCCTTCGCTGGTCGCACGCCAGATCGCAGACACGACAGCACCAACAACACAGTCACACAGTTCACACCGTGTCTTCTACTTGTACCTCGTACAAACACAATAGCGGATGCTTGGCATTGGTGAGGTCCATCAAGTGGATCGCGATGCCATCACTAGCAAATGACTTCAAATTCGATACATGAATATAGGTATGTATCGATTGTATCGAGTCGCTGTGAATGCCTTTACTAGAGTACATGCGCTCTTTTCAGGGCGCACACGCCTCTCTCTATTGACAGTGTATCTAGAGACAATGGCTTGCGTTGAAATTGTTCATATCATCGTCCTATGGCGTGCTCTCTAGAGTTGACATGCCGCAACGGGCACTTATTCCTAAAACTAAACATCAATTGTATTTTATTCGAGATCTTGATACACTGTAATCTTCCAATATTGGCTATTTTGAACCCAACATGCGCTTTTCATGATCGCAAAGATATTCTATGAGTTTCAATTGATGACTTTTTTAGCATGTCTAGCCGTACTCCTAGGTACGCACAAAACAAAAATCTATTTCACCATACCAAAACCTATCTTAATACACTATTCTCCAACAAATTTCCAACAAATCTCCCTTACATTACCTTCATCCGCAAATCCCAAAAACGCCAGTCTGTTCCACAGCACGAGCATCCACAATCGCCTCGAGCGTTGCCAAAATTCCGGATTCGGGCCACTAAGCGGGATCGATCGGATAGTTGCGAGCCTGTGTGGCGTGCGTCCGTCGGCGATCTGTACGCCGACGTCCCAACTCCCCAACGTCCATTCACAGTGCGGGTAGGCGGACTTGACGGCCACACATTTACGGATGCTTGAGAAGGTTTATAGGTGTAGGGGAAATTTATTTGAAACTGTGAGGTTAGTTTTTTAATCGTAAATTTTGAGCATGACTGATATCATGATTTAGGTGGAATAGCACTTTTCCTTTGCATCAAATCTCATGATCATAAATTGAAGACCAACAACAACAATTGCCCAAAAAACACAACCCCAAAAGAGATTACCAAAACAAACCCCAAAGATGATAAAATCCGGTCGCACCAACGGCTGGCTACGCTCGCCCATCTCGACCCTTCCAACATGGGCGTCTTTCAATGGCGTCAAACTGCATCCGAACATCACCATCGGCCCGCTCCCTGGCTTCGAAGAGCGCGGCTCGACTGTCGTTGCTACGGCAGACCTTTCCTCGGATGGCGTCGAGGAGGGACCGCTGATGACTGTGCCGAGGGAGTTGATCGTCTCGAGGGAGAACGTCGAGAATGTTGCGAAGAGTGACGCGGATTTTCGGGCGGTGTTGGAGGCTGTGGGGGAGTTTGGTAGGGTGAGTGAACTGAAGTCGAAAATGTCTTTGATCACGACCTCAGCTGTCTTTTTGATATGAGAAAGAGAAGACCATGACATCTAAATCATCAAATTAGAAGAGTGAGAACAACACTAACGACAACAACAGACATCCCGCGGCGCCATTCTCCTATTCCTCCTAATGCAAACCACCATCGCCAACCCCTCCATCCCAAACATCGGCGTCCTGAACCCCCTCACAGAGTAATACCCTCCCCTCCCCTCTTCTTTCCCCATCTCCCCGCTGACCAAACTCTATGTAGGTACATCAAATTCCTGCCCGACGAAAACCTCCCCACCTTCTGGACGGAATCCGAACTCGAGCTCCTCACCGGCACCACTCTCCGCCCCGCCGTGCGCGCAAAGCTTGGTAGCTTACTCCGTGAGTTCGAGAGCGTGCGCAGCGCGACGATGGGCGTGAGCTGGTGTCGTGAGCACTGGTGGGGCGAGTCGTCGCCTCCTTCTCCCTCCTCGCCTTCCCTCCCTTCCCTCAAGGACATGGATGAAGGAGAGGCGGAGAGCAAGGGCGCAGTGACGTTCGACGACTGGATGCGCCTCGACGCGATGTACCGCTCACGGGCGCTGGAGTTCCCAGGCGTGGGGGATTGCATGGTGCCGTGCGTTGACATGGCGAACCATGCTGCGGGCGAGGAGACGGCGGCGGTGTATGAGGTTGATGCGGATGGGAATGCTGTGTTGATTCTTCGGGAGGGGAGGAGGGTGGAGAAGGGCGGGGAGGTGAATATTACGTGAGTGCACTTCTCCTTTCTTCACTTTTGTGGACGGTGATGTTGGTGCTTTTTATATATACGGCTATGAATGATTTGATGAGGCTGACGAGGGAATGTAGATACGGCGACGCAAAAGGCGCATGCGAAACACTCTTCTCCTACGGCTTCCTCCCCGCGCCCTCGCCGTCATCACCATCCGCGCTGTTCCTGCACCTCACGCTCCCTCCCGACGACCCGCTCCGCGCTGCGAAACTCGCCCTCGCAACCTCCGCCGGCATCGCACCGGGGGTGCTCATCACTTCCACCCCTACCCCTACCTCGACCTCAGCTTCGAACTCCACCGAAATGGAAACTGGGGAGGGGGAGGCACAGACGAGGACGAAGTGGGAAAGCCCCTTCATCTACCTCGCGCTGCTGAACGAAGAAGACGGGCTCACATTCCGGCTCGCGCAGACGACGGACGGGGAAACCGAACTCGCGGCCTTCTTCAACGACACGCCGCTCACGGACGAGCTTCTCAACGGCTTGGAAGCGCGGCTCAGGGAGGAGGAGCTGTGGGATGTGTATCGGCTGCGTGCGGTCGTGATGGTGGAAGAGAGGGCGGGAGAGCAGTTGGATGTGCTGAGGGGGGTTGAGGAGGCGTTGACGGAGGAGGGGGTTGAGGTGGGAGGAGGGGATGTCAGGGGGGAGGTGAGGGAGTTGGCGGGGAGGTTGAGGGGAGTGGAGGGGGAGCTGCTGGAGAGAGCCGCGGGGGATTTGGGGGGAGAGGTGAGTTTGAATTTCTCTTTTTCTACATTCTTGTTTTAAGGTTGGGATGGGAGTCTTTGCTAACGTGTGTGTGTGGTGTAGAAATACGACTTGCTGCAGTCTGAGGTGGTACGGAGGTACCTTGGACTAGGTGGCGACGACGACGACGACGAACAGGAGGATTTCAGTTGAGAATCGGGTTCACAGATGATTGGTTTCGAGTTCGAAGACACATGACTTTGAGGATACAGGACTTAGACTTGGAGTTGCAAGTGCTCCACATTGCTCGATGTATGGATGCAAGACGACGAGGGGGGTTCTCCACATACCTACCCGCTGTACAAACACGCGTACCTTTTTCTGCTGCGAGAAAGAAAAAAATATAATTCGGAACAATCAATCGAGCGTATTGTGAATTGCGATGTGGATGGTGTATTATTCAAAGTGGGATGGGGGAATTGTCATATAAACTCGAACATCCCTCCCTGGTTGCGGAGGTTTTAATCTAAACGACTGCCCATCCCAACGATTCCCACAATCCCACAGTGGTTGACTTCCCCCCGATGAGGAAAATCGTTCAAGGGTGGTTGATTGCTGGTCACCTGGGACATGTCGATTACTGTCTGGAAATTGTGCGTCGTCTCTAATGTACGGTAGACGGTGTTATTGGTTGCGCGCTTGCCCCCACCTGCGTTTATATGGGTTTGGAAATGGTAGGTCTGAATCATTATTATTGGGCCTGAGTACAGGACAGGGTGAGGTAGTTGCGAAATGGTGGGAACAGATCTCGATTTTTCTAGAAGAACTTTCTCCTGAGCACTCTGGTGATAGGTTGGATGAAGAGGGGAGATTGGCACGAATGTATCGCGTAGTAAACGTTTTCTATCCTTCTTGCGACATTGGATCGTAGAATTTCAAGAGGTACCGTGCGTTCTCTATACGGACAGATATATGCAGGTGATCATTGCCAGGTCAGACGGGTTAATGTCCCGTCATCCCGCGGAGAGAAAGGACAATCAGCCTCTTTTGTACTCCAGATTTCAACGATGATTAGCGAAATGTACTCTGCAAAGAGACTTGATGAACTCTTTGCTTCATTTGACAACGTTATGAACTTCGATGAGATGAAATTGGCAGCGATGAACGTGAGCAGACTTGGCTTGATCGTCCGGTGCTTATTGAACAGCAGTGCTGAGTGTAAGTCGTAGAGCGACATTTTGGCAAAAGACAGAAGACAGGGAAAAAGGCTTGATCGGACTGTGTGCCCTGGCCGATTGGCGATCCCATAGGACTATGGAAGAACCTGATCGACAGATGAGAGACAGCAAAACATATGGTACAGTACAAGGTACATTATGATACTCTGAGGGGCGACATGGGCAGGCAACGACCAATCCACACCACCGTTCAGTTCATAGACATTTCATGTTTCCTTCTGGAAAAGACGATGATTAGATTGGATGGTGGTACAATAGGTCAGGGGGAATGGTTGGGGGCCCGACCCAGAAATGATATGCGTTACCGACAGTAAGTAGGGCAACATGGGGAGCGCTGTTGTGGCACATAGAGTGGATAGAGCGGATGTGCAGGAATGGCGAACCGTGTGGGCACGGCAAGATCGACGCGATTATTGCGTTGGTGGCACGGTTGACCTGCTGCAGAGGAGAGTGGTCTGAATGTTGATGGTATAGGATGATAGAGTTAAGGCAATTTCTCGTGGGGTATAATAGAGCAGCGATAACTGAGGCGTAAGTAGGTCTCGGAAGCGCATGTGCGATATGTAGGGCTAGGAAATGTGGAAAAATGCTCGTAGCGCTAGGAGCAATCAAGGCAACCAGAATCGGGCCGAACTCCAGGTGAAAAGGACTCTTGTGCGAATAACGAGATGAAGCGTAAGAGACTACCGCCGATATGCGACCATCTACTTGCACTTGTATTGAACTCGTAAGGACGGGCTGGTTTAGTGCAAGTCACAGTGTGGTTAGTGGAGAGGCTAGATTGTGGCATGTTGTCCGTCGTCCATGACCACGTTTTTCTCACCCCCGCAAAAAGCTAGCAAAAGCTATTCATGGAAAGGTTTGGTTTCGGATCCGCTGGGGGATTGACGGCAGGCAGTAGTACGGGAATAGGAGTGGCACGAATGAGCGCTTGATTGTTTGAAGATGGTGCGAGATGATGATGGATGAACGATGACGGGAGGGGAAAGGTGGCGAAGGGTCTCACGAAAATGTGACGGGAGGGAGATGGAGAGGAAGAGGAAGAGTAAGAGAGATTGCGTGTGAATGGGAGCGATTAGTGAGGATGGAGATGCAGGGTGATCAGCGATCCCTGTGGTATCCTGGTCTTGTCCGGGGGATGATGAACGAAGGCTGATGATGCTGATGGGGATGGCTGGTGGGTGATTGGGATGGGATGGGATGGGATGGGATGAAGAAGGTGGACGATGGGATGGATGAATTTTGAAGGACGATAACAGTGAACGAAGGTGGACTGTAACTATGGTATTATTGGATTAGTCATCTATTGTTTGTGTAATATTGACTTCTTCCCCGCATCCATCCGTGTGGGCTGCCCCATAAAGCGCTAAAAAGGAAAACATACACTAAACCCAGGTAGGAACAGCGGGATACACACAGACACACAGACACACCCTTCGTTCCTTCCTTCCGCTTGTCCCTGCGAATCGTCGTCTCTTTTAGACCAACAGAATCCCTCCCCCTCTCATTCTTCTATTACTCACTCATTCACCCTCTCGTCACATCTCACATCTCACATCCTTCACTCCTCTCATCTCTTCTTCTTCCCACCTCACCTCAATATCAACACTCGAAATTCAAACACATACCCACTCCCACGCCCTACACACGTGCGTGCTGCTAAAAATTACGACTGTCCCACTTTTCTCGTCCACGTTCCGTCTCCACACGTCCGATTTCAGGCCTTGCATCCAATCCGCTCCATCCGAATGGTGAGCACCATCCCATCTACCAAACACCTGCACACTTCCCCCATCCGGGGTTCTTGCCACGCATCAACCATCATCCGCATCTAAACATCTACGACCACCGCCCACCATGCCTGGAATCCTTCCCATGAAGGTGATCAAGGTCGGCTCCAATGCCACGGCCCGAATCGCACAAGCCTGCGACCGATGTCGCTCCAAAAAGATCCGTTGCGACGGCATCCGCCCAAGCTGTACCCAATGCACAAACGTCGGATTCGAGTGCAAGACGAGTGACAAGCTCAGCCGACGCGCCTTCCCACGAGGATACACCGAGTCGCTCGAGGAGCGAGTCCGAGCGCTGGAATTGGAGGTTCGCGAATTGAAAGAATTGCTGGACGAGAAAGACGAGAAGATCGACCTCCTATCACGACTACACTCACATTCACACTCTCCACAAGCTGCGAGTTCCACGCCTCGAAGGACATCAACATCGCCATCCCCCTCAGAGCGGGTAGAGGCAAAGCAAGAGAAGGAAGACACATTCAAGGTTCATCAGGCCCCATTGCTGTTGGACGACGAGGAGTCCAGCGATGCATACTATGCAGGGGGTTCCAGCGGCAGGACGCTAGTCGGTACGTTGCACAGCAGCCATCACCTTATCGAATCGAACAATCATGGCTAACGTTTCACAGAGGCTTTCAAACAACGCGCCCAGGAAACGGGTCGCTCGTGCTCGGATGTCAATTCGGGCGTCTTCTTCGGTGCAGGCTCCAAGTCTTCGGTGACACAATCGCCGAAGCGCGCCATCTCCTTCAAGGCACCTCCTCGCCTTGTATCTGACCAGATGGTCAACATCTTCTTCCAGGAGTGGGCACCAGTATTCCCTGTGCTCCATCGACCGACATTCCTCACGCTCTACGAGGAATACGTCGCCCGCCCCGATTCCCTGACTGACAAGAAATCGATTGCCCAACTCAATCTTGTCTTCGGAATCGCGGCACTATCAAGCGATGTAAGTAGCCCGTCGTTCCACAACAGGACCTTCACTAACCCACATCAGCCCCGCGATGGACAGGACGTCGAGTCTTTCGAGGCCCAGTGGCAGAGCGCTGTGGAGAGCTTCTTGATGGACAATGACGTCGCAACGCTGCAGTGTCTTGTTCTGGCCCAGATCTTCTGCCTTATCAAGGCCGACTATTCCAGGCTTCTCAAGTACAAAGGCTTGGCCGTGGCTCTGTCGCAGCGTCTCGGCTTGCATCAGTCTCAGAAGCGCTTCGCTCTGGGAGCCTTGACAAGCGAGACCAGGAAGAAGGTCTTTTGGTCGTTGTACACCGTTGACTGGTACGGTCCCCACATCCGATTTATCCTTGCGGCACGTGCTAACCCCTCACAGCCTGTCTGCTGCCCATCTCGGCCTCCCCAAGCTTCTTAGGGAGGAAGATGTGCACTGCGAGTACCCCGTTGATGCTGACGATGAATACGTCACAGAGAAGGGGTTCTTGCCGACCCTTCCTGGAGAGTTCACCAAGCTCTCGAGCGCGTTGGCACTGTTCCGCGTGTCGCGCATCCTGGCCAAGGTGCTCGCGGAGTTGTACCCCGCGTCGCCTTCGCACGAAATCTCCTTCCGCACGATTGCGTCGCTCAGCGACGAGCTCGAGGAGTGGTCCAGCAACCTCTCGCCCCATCTGAAGCTTACCTTCCAGCAAGATAAGCCCAGCACGAATGTGACCAGCAGCCGTTCTCCGATCTTGGTATGTGCCCCATTCGTCGAACCAATACAAAGACCCAAGAACTAACGTGCAGCAGTCCTTGGCATATCACCACATCCGCGCACTCATCTACCGGCCTGCTGTCATTGCCAACCTTGGCGACAAGGGTTCCTCGGCAATTGTTGCGGTTGGCGACGCATGCAAGCATATGGTGCAGATCATCCAGCTGCTCGACGAACGCAAGCTAAGTTTCTCGTTCTGCCTGAACCGCAATGAGGTACTCGTGCAGGCTGGTTTCGGCCTTCTCTTCCAGACCCTCAACCTCGACCGCGATGGCAAGCTCATCAAGGATTGCAACCGTCTCGTCTGCAGCGTCATCGAAATGCTCGAGCGCGGCTCTGCCGCCGGCAGTCACGAGTTCCGCCGTGTGGGATGCTCGATGATATCCATCCCTCGCGTGGAGATGCCCATCCCGACACTGTCTCGTCACAACTCCGAGGCTAGTATGAATGCTCCCTTGGAGACTTTCCGTGCCACGCAGAAGTCGTTGAAGGCTATCGCGGCACGGTTCTCTCCAGCGGCGAGGGCCAACCGCCAGGAGTCGGAGACATCACGCCGAGCCACTCTGCCTGCAATCTCTCCAGGCATGCACGCCAACCCGTCGTCCACCAGCCTCTCTTCGATCCGATCCGAACCGCCCGTTGCCCGCTCTGAACCCGCTTTCAGTCCTCTTTCCGGCCGCTCTTCGCTGTCTGTTCACACCAAGCGCCGCACCAGCAGCACTGTGCGACCGTCGCAGAACCCCAACATCGACTATCTCTCCTTCGGCCCTGACCCTCTTGCCAACTACCACTTCGCTACGAACCACCACAACGGCAAGCCTGAAGTGTCATCTCAGGACTGGGAGCGTCTTTTGTCGAGCTTGGATAACGGACAAACCAATATTTACGACACCATTTACGGTGGCCAAACTGCCGATGCTCTTCTCGACTGTCCCCCAATGTCTGCCGGAGCCGAGGCAAGCCTTGCCTGGTCTCCTGATGTGTGGAGCTGGGACATGACGGGAGCAGCCGCCCCACCGCCTCAGAGCGTGCTCAGCTTCAGTGACGAGAGTCTGACAAGCGGAGAGGAGTTTGCCAATTGCGGCGCTGGTGACTACGGCCAGTCGCCGACAGGCAGTCACGACAGAATCTATCAGGGAATCATGATTCCTGACATGAGCACGCCGAACAGCGGCATGGGATTGGGTGGATTGGACGGGACTTTTCTATGATCTGGCTGGCAAAAGGGATATGTAAAATTTCACGAGACCACGACTGGGAACACATGGTGTGGATTGGTGGAATGGACGGTATATCCGGGGTTCGAGGGAGTTTGATTGATTCGAAGTTTGATCGGATCTTGGTCGAATTTTTGGGCGGATATTATTCGTTTTTTGGTCACTTCCAACGATTGGATGGGAGAGAGAGGGGAAAGAGACGACATTTCTGACATATTTTTCAAGAGATACCACGCACACAGCTACCTACCTATCTACCTACGAAGTACAAAGAGAGAAGGAGTAGTCCGTTGTCTATAGTTTACGAGCACTTTTACTGCTGTTCTTACTTTTCGGATTCTTATTACATAGTCGATTTTGTAGTTACTATGCACAAAAACAATTTCAATCCACAAGACACAAATGTTTCATGAGAACATGATGATGAAAGTGAAACACATTCTCCATCCCCTAGCTTCCACACGTCCGTACCTTTCCCCGCATTCCTACACACATACACCAAACATACGCACTTAACAAAACAGCCCAACGAAAACAAACCACAAAAGAGACAAAGAAACCACCACATCACCCTAACACTTCAGCCTTCAGCCTCACCACGTTTCTCCAAGCCTTAGAGCAGCGAGCTCAGATCTCCCTTTGCTCCGAGGAGCGCATCCCGTCCATAGAAAAGAACACCGGCTCAGCTTTAGGCTCATCTAGCGCGAGTGTAGTGTGAGTGTAGCGGGTGTAGCGGGCGTGTCGGCCACGTGGGAAAATCATCGCTAGTGGACGGGTTAGTGTACCATAGAAATCACCACCGCTTGTTGACGCCTGCCAGTGATATGATGGGGAATTGGGAGGGAAGGAGGTGGTAGATCTACGTGAGTCTAACAGGACTGACTTATTTAGTGGTGAGGTAGTGGGAGATGGGGGAGTAGATGGGCACGTGGCTATTGCGGGGATTGTGACGGAGTCTGAGGAGACGTCTGTTGTACGGGCTAGAGTAAAGTAGGGGGAGATGGAGTCAAGGGCGGAGGCGGGAGGCTAGAGGGTACGCACGTGGTGAATTGGAGACTTAGAGAGACGGGTCGGGGGGTGTATCGGAGGTGAAGATAAGTAGGTTGAGCGAGTACAGAAGGGAGGAATGTGGTATTGGACTGTATCAAATGGGGTTGTGATCAATGGCAAGTATGGAGAGCACGAGACTTGGGATTAGATAATGGTCATCGTAGCTGAGAAGGAAGTAAGTGGAGGGAAAGAGAGGTAAAGTTTCCATTCCTCCTTTCTGTCTCTCTCTTTTTTTTTGTTCTGTTGATTTGATTATGTGTTTTGATTTGGCCTTTGGATTTTGGGTTTGGTTGAGTACTACAAGCTATGTGGGTTGTTTTTAGGGAGGGGAGGCGTTGGGTGGATTTATGTATACAGAGGGAGAGTATATGTGTGTATAGGTGTATATCCCATCTCATACAAGGAAGGGCATCGATCAACGACAAAGAGGTAGCCACAGTACAGTACAATCTAGCTACATACACACGCAAGCTAACACCACCATCACAACCTCATCCACGGGTTCCCGATCCCCAAAGACCCCAATCCTCAACCCCTACTCTTGCATTCGAGAAACCCTTGAACCTTGGACTTTGTAGTCCCAAGCTCATGGTCTGATCTGGGATTTCCAACTGGGATGCGAGTGTGTGTTTCTCGTTGCCTTTGCTCCTGTGTGGGTGGTTATGCGGATGTACACACTGTGGGGTGTATGTCGGGTTTTGGTGATTCCTCGATTGTCTCACGCAGGGGAGTATTGTTAAAGATTGGGATCGCGAGGAATTGGAGTGGTGGACAGATCAGAGGGTGAAGATTGATGATATGTCAAGACCTTATGTACTTCTCAACTTTAGTCCATACCAGGAGTGACTGTTCTATTTCCAGCGTTGCAGAATCGATACGTCTGTCTTATGGTACAGCACTGGCACGTAGTTAAATCGATATCTACAATAGCCCCGTACTACCATAATTGCCACAATGCCATTGAATCCCCATCCTCATCAGAACCAGCATCCCCAGACCACAACACCCCTTGTAATCCCCACAGAAATGGAACTGGGGAAGGGATTTTGGGGAGACGTACATCTCTCACCCCTGCTGTGAACAATTGCCTCGTGCTAACAGCATATAGCGTGTCTGCATGATCCATTCCAGTTACATGTACACCCAGGACAGTACGGTACAGCAGCGACGTACGTACAGACAGGACGAGTTTATAGTCAGGTACACAAACATTGACGATAGCCATCATCATTCTTAGGGGCGAGGATGGGTAGTCAGGATGGGATTCACCGTGGCGTATCTAACGAAAGATGCGTTTTTGTAAAGTTAGTGTACATGACGTTTAAACATCATCTGCGTGTGTCCGTACATGTCTGCAAAGGGAACGTACACCAGACAAGCTTTAGCCACCTCAAGAAGTACCTCATCAAGCGAAGTCCAATCCAAAGCCAAAGTCGCATCATCGTACATCACTCACGATTTCCATTCCCTCCTCATTTACCCTGCAGGATATGGAACTAGTGCAGCTGGGAACAGGTAGGTAGTATTAGACAGCTTGCTCCCACAGATCTACTATTCCTACCTACCACCCAAATCCTTCGCGGCGGTACGTAAATATCCATCCGGGGTAACGCACACTCGCTCCACGCCGCCGGTACATCGTCCAGCCCTCGTCCAGACCCTGAGGAAAAATCAGATTTCCCCATACCTAGACCCTGGGAAACGCAAAAAAAAAGTCCAGGAGAGGAAAAAGGAACGGTCTAGAGTCAAAGCTTATCGTCGTCGTTGGGACTGTGGGAACGTGTGGGGGAGAGAGATGGTTGGATGGGATGGGAGCGGAGTGGAGGGGAGGAGGGAATCAGCAGTGTGTCACGCCATGTCAGTCGAGCAGGAATATTCGAGTCTGCGCGGCAGTTGGGGAGGTATGGCTGTGTCTCAGATTGTTTGTTTGTTTCTTTTCTTTTTTCTTTTTTTGGTCGTGTGCTTCGGCCGACGCTTTGCGCGATGAGGATGATGGGATAGGAACGGTTGGGGTGTCAGTGCATGAGAGAAAGCTGGGGTAAGATGCGACATCGTGGGCAACGATGGCCATCGGAACAAGTCGGAATCCGGGGAAACGACACCAACCCCAGCTGTCAACCCCAACGTGGGTCTCTACCCAACCACACAATACGCAGTTTCATACCTTGACCTTGTATCGTAGGTATGATACGTATGTACTTACTGCAGGATGTCGTGCCCACAGTCTGCATCCGCCGATACCGCCGCTAACGTGTCTCCAAATCGCGAAAACGCCCGCCCGCTCGGCTCGGATCAGTGGAACATGGAGATCTCGAAATCCTGCCATACCGCCGAGCGGAGGAGGAACGAAAGAAGCTCCTGCAAGATCCGGGAGTAGCCACGTTCCGCACGTGGCACTTCCCTGTTTCACTCTCCTTGTTTTCTGTTCGTCCACGATGGTCGATCTTCCTCCTGTGAGTTGATCTGCTCGTGTGTATGAGTGCCAACACAGTGCTGCGTATGTCATAGCTGCGGTGATCGACACGCCCGGCGCAGACGCACGCTCGCTAGCGCAGGAATTCGGTGTTCAGGTAGTCCACGAAGATCTCCTTTATCCGCGACTTTGTGAAGTTGTGCTGTCGGTTCATCGTGATGAACTGGCGGCGGATGCGCTGCAGCGCCGGTAGACTCAATGGCGATGCAGGGAGCTCAATGGGTTGGCTGACGTCCTGGACGACGATCTCGCCGCCGCCCTCGCCCGCGTGGTCTTTTTGGTATGCTAGGATCTGCGCGACGATGTCGGAGGTCGTTTTGTCGAGTTCGTAGAGGTAGTTTTGTTCGGTTGCGGGGCGCTGCAGAAGAATTAGCTTCTGAATATGGAATTGAATTCATATCACAAGGAGTATGTTTGAGCATACCAGCACCGTCGCCTGGTTCGGGCGCACGACTTTGGCCTTGCCGTCGCTGCCGACCATAGCTTCCCAGATGTCGTCGAACGGTGGGGTTTCGTCCTCGTCGAGCACCGTGAACAGCGGACTGTCCCATCTCGTCATTCCATTGGGTTCCTCATACCGAAAGATCAGGTTCTCAAAGTCCTCCTCGACGTATCCGCCTTCCTTTGTATCATCGGCCAGGAGGGCCTTGTTGATTTCGCGACATTTCTCGGCGGGTGTTCCTATATGCACCTCTAAGAAGGTCAGTACGGTCGTCGCCGTTGGAGGGAAACAATTGGAGGACTGACGACGCAATTGGGAGTCTGGAGTGCCTTTGCCTCGCAGTAGAGCTGGTACCGAAATCCCTTTATGTAATTGAGGCCGTCTGCGATGACCAGGTCATGCCGCGACAGCACCCTCTTCACGGCGGAGTACTCTTCGGCGCGAGCATCCTTCTCGGCCCTGGCAGTGTGATAAACGCTGCGGGCGACGCCGAGGGATTGATCGTTGATGAGGTGGACTTTTAGGCGGGCGACGTGGGCATCGGTGGGAGCGGCGTCGATCTTGGATTGGAAGAATTGCTGGAGTTGGATGGCGCGCGTTGTCTTGCCCGAGGAGGGGTAGCCAGATATGAGGATGAGCTGGGGTGATTTTTGCGTCAGCGGGGATGCGACAACGATGGATAGAGACCATCTACTATTATTATATCACTACCCCAGATTTGGGCTGGAGGGAGTACTTGAAGGATACACCTTCAATGATGTAGTGGTAGTAGTGGTAGTAGCAATGATAGTGGTGGTGGTTGTCGCATGTGATGTGGGGGGTGAATTCTACTCACAGGCATATCGCTGGCTCTGGCACTCTACTTCCCTTCCTATTACTTTCCTTACTTTCCTCCCTTGAGCGTAATTACCTATGCTTGGATAGCTTGCGCTGCTCTTCTGTCGGAAGTGGAAAAATAATGGTATGGGAGAAAAAGTGGTAAGGGAGAATGTTACCCCGAAGCGTCGATACGAGGAATTTCCGTCCGGTAGGGCCGAAGTCCCCTAGTGGGGAACGAAGATTCGACGGGTCTTGGGTTCTTAACTCGTAGGAGTAAAGCCTCAAAGGCCTTCAAGGTTCCTCGTTACGGTTCTTTGAAAGATTATTGCGCGAGGAATGTCCAGATTTGGTGGTGGCTCTAAATTATCTAATCGGTCCTGGTGGGAGGTGTTTGGCTGACTCGGTAGATTTTCCGGTGGATTCGGGTGAATCATCAACCCTGCGTGTGTCTTGTATTGTTGTAGGAGGGAGTGATCGAGATGGAAAAGTTGGAAATACCCCAGACGGAGTGTAGTGAATGCAGTGTAGTGCGGTATTGTGTTGTTGGTTGTGGGTGATGAGATGGTGGGAGTGTACTGTGTGTGTGTACTCTGTACTGTGGAGTGACGAAATTTGGCAGGGGAAGAGAAAGACACCAACCGACGGTTTTCCCGATGTGGAAATTGGAGCCTCGGCTGTTTTTCCGTCGAAGAAAAAGTGACGATGACGATATAGACAATACTACGATTTGGGATGATGTTGATTTGTGCTGTTTCGCAGAAAGTGATCATCGAGCACTGCATTCAATGGTTTATTCATTCGTTCATATGGAGATGGGAACGGAATCGGATGAATTGATACGCGATGGAATAGTGCAAAGATGGGTGATGATGCCGCAATAATTATTCATTCTGCCACTATCAAACTATAATCATAAGTCCATCTATGGCGTATACAACTGTAATTAACAAGCTGTCTCTCAGTACTATCTCAGTACTTATCTCGGTAGCGAAGCAGATAATTATTGCCTTTGATGGACGGATCAATCTAGAAAGTATCTTTCCGTCTGGTCTTGTCTGTTTTATCTACGGAGGAACAGCTGAGTACCCCTAGGTAGGTATCTATCTAATATGTTAATTGTGTTATATCGTCTATCTTGATCTGTCCATCGTAGGATGATCGTGTAACTCCCTGACTGACTGCTGCTTATCGCTTCCTCTTTTCAACTTCCTTCATCCCTCATATACCCTCTACCCTCTAATACAATAACCTCCCCCTCCATCTTCCCCATCCCACCATCCTCCAACCCATCCCTCCTCCATCTACTTCCCCATCCTTCTCCATTCCCCGATTTCCCACTTCCCACTTTCCGCTTCCCACTTCCAACATCCTCCATCCTCCATCCTACTCTAGTACTCTAGTAACTAGGGACATCGTATGTCCGACTAACGACATCGTCATCGCCCATCACCCGGAATTTCTCCAGACCAGTCTCCACCCATTGCACTACGCTGCACTACACAACCCTACCCTACCCTACACACTACGGAAAGGTACATTCTCCCTCGTCGTGGTATCCGCTATCTCCAGATCAGATCCACTTGGTCGCCCGCAAAATCCAATTTCATCCGTCCTTTTAAACTTCTTATTATCCTCCCTCATCCCTCAGACCCCCTCGTCACTCCATCTCTCGTCAATCCTATTCTCACTCTCGCCTCCCACACCCTTCCATCCAGCCATCCACACACAATCCACCATTCATTGTCGCCGATACCCTTGGAATTTTCCGACAATACGAACCAACCTATAAACAACCCGGTCTCCCTCCTGCCGCCCATCACCATTTACCGCTTTCTTCCCGTGCAACAACAACAGTAACATCCATTCGTTGTATCCTGTACGGACTACCTCTTGGATCATACAAGTATCTACCGCCATCCACCCATCATCTCCGCAATCAAACACGCGAAGACTCTTTTCCCTCCTCACGTCGCACAAGCATCTTGTTCATTTAAAATCTCGTACCTCGGCACATCCACCTCACCAAATCCACTCTACACATTCACGACTTTCATCAACAACTTCAACATGCCGACCGCACAAGACACCACCCAGCCTTTCGCACGCCCTACCTTCCCTGGTCTTCAAGGATCAAATAATTCTGGCTACCAGAGCTTCCAGAGCAGTACTTCCAGCCTGGCTTCCTCCACTCCTGCGTCGGCGCCGCTGCCCTCGCCGTCCACCCGACAGAACCAAACGCAGGACTTCTTTACGAATGCGAGCCGCCAGCAGAACGCCCAACAGCACCAGCAGCAACCTGCTGTGTCGCCAATGGACTACAGCTATCAACCCAATCGCCAGGGCGCAGGACAGACAGCCGCCGAGACCACAAACTTCCTCAACCAGACTGGGTTGCTGGCAGAGGCAGCGAAGAGGGCGCAGATGGCCGTTGTCATGCGCGACATCGAGGGCATGGAATTGTAAACCCACCCGTAGAATCTATCCATCTTCTGCAGGGTCTGGACAATCTGTCGGAGGGCCGCCCGCCACAGCCGCAATACGAGGGAACTCCAACAGTCGAATTGCTCTGGTGGACTGACCGCCTCGTATCGTTTTTCCAGCGCGCTCCACGGAGGGCTCGTTACAAAACATTTAATTGCGACTTTTCGATCGAGGGTGGGGGTGATTCCGTCTGCAGAGCCTCATGTTCCATCGTGGGTTCGCAGGTCGCAGGGTGCGCCTATCACCCCCAAAAGCGGGACCGACAAGCGCAGGGACCGACTCGACTGGACGTAGCAACAACGGCCATGGCCATATTTTCACACCATCTTCGGGCGACCTCGGCCTTGCCACCGTCCACCGCCAATTCACCTTTACTACGGTTACTGTGGATATGCAATCAATTTCTTATCGTCCTTGGACGCCTTTTCATTTTCGGACGCTCGAGGAAATTTCGGAATAGGGCGCTATCAAATTAGCTCACGACGTTCTTGTTCAGCTCCCCCAACCATCAATTCACCTTTACGACCCACCAATTTCAAGGACGCACGCCTCAACTTTTATCAAACTTCTATGTAAATACATTTTCCCACCACCCCGTTCTTTCGACCCTTCTTCTTCACGATCGGCGTTTCTTCCCGCATCCCATCAACGACCCTTTCTCTCAACCACCCAACAGCACAGCATCTCTCATAGCGTTCTTCATTCTCACCGTCGTCTACTACTCATCACAATCGATATCCCCAATTTGGGCACTGGGCGTTCTTTTTCGGATTTTAACTTCTTTTCATCACTTTTTTTTACCTTTTTGGCCGTTGGATAGCACGTACGCAGGGGATATATCTATAGAACTTTCGGATTTTTACATAGCTAGCGCGTGGTAAACCGTCTTGGACGACGGGATAAGATAGACAGATAAAGATGAATGACAGCATCTATTCTTCAGGCTATAAACTGGGAATTTGTTCTCGTGATTTACTTATGAGTGTGGAGTCAAGTCTCTTTCTTTGCGGGCGGACAGTTGTCTCGCCAGTATGGCATGGCTTGCTCATTGATTGCACTTTAACATTGCACATGATGGGATAATGATTACCATGAGTAATTCTCCTAGCTAGCCACTGCAACTCCCCAAAACTGACACTAATACTGACATACGAAAGCACAAACTCTACGATAGATAAGATGATAGATAAAGATGAATGACAGCATCTATTCTCCAGGTTTCAAACTGCAAACTGTTACTCGTGGTTTGGTTGTGGATGTAGAGTCAACGCTTTCCATTAAGAAGGTAAATATTAATGTATTGCCTGCTGATTGCACCTGAACATTGTATACGATGGGATAGGTTTTACCATGATCACCTACATAGCCAGTACCGAATCCCCAACATCGACACTGACACTGACTTACGAAAGCAGGAACTCCAAGATGGGAAAAGATAGATAGATTAAGATGAATGACAACATCTATTTCTCCTCTTTCAAACTGGGACCTGTTTTCGTGGATGTGTTCTCTTATGGATGCAGGATCAATGCTCCTCATGGCGAACAATTGTCTTCGCTGCAATGGCATGGCTTGTTGATCAACTGCACTTTAACATTGTATTGGATGGCATAACTTTTACCCCAAGGACAAATCCCCAACACTGACACTGGCCTCCAAAATCCCGCCCTCCAACATCACGCCATACTTCCAAACACCTTCAACCTCAGTCTCGATCCTAGCCCCAAGCATCTCCGAGCTAATCTTCCCCCATACCTCGTGACCTCTCAACCATACTACCAACAGTGTTACCTCACATGTTCGCCCGGCAAGAAGAAGAGGTAGGTACATTCACTCGCTGTCGGCCATACGCAAGATCTCATTGTGCGTTGATTGATGCTAGTATGAGGATAAACTATCTAATTTGTCTTTTGTAGTTCTGTAGGAGAAGGCGAGAAGTACAGGCACATGACTTCGAGTTGACACAGTGCTCGATCTTTTCTTTCACACTCATCCGCTTCAATCATAATCTCTCTTTCAGGCTTCCAGCAAAGACGTAGCTTTTCAACATGGCTGTTCTCGTATTCTGGAAGGCCTGGCCCGTACCGTAGCTAGCTATGTCCTTATGATGCTGTCCTTAGGATACAATGCACACGATGGCATAAAGAACACGCAAGTCCAACTTCGTACGGGATTGGAGACTGCAGTGACGGGTGTTGTTTGCTACTGCTGTGCGTGTCGTCGTGCACTTCTACGGAGTATCCCAGTGAAGATACTGTACATTCACCACCACCGACCACACATCGCCAATCGTAAATCCCCATCAAGCACACACATATACACACACACACTGCAAAGTATACTTAAGTTTTCAATCCACAGAACAAAGTCCAGGTACGCGCACGATGTACATAACACGACTACTGAGTAGTTACCACATTTCCTATGGAACGCACGAGGGAGTTGTCCTCCACACCCCCGAATGTCCAAATCTGCAATCTCCAATCCTCCACAAAACTTTGAGCACGGTTAACCGGTTTGACGTACAAAACCAACCAACGCGTTCCCAAGACCTCACACCACTATAGCACCCATCGTCCTCCGGTAGCATGTTCACAGGCGGGTCGTGTGTACGGAACCCCGCGAAATGAGATGAGAATCAAGTCAAGAACCCATCCGGTGAAAATAATAGCAGGGCATTCACGACACACCCGAAAATCACAACACACCCGAAGAACCCAGTGCAGAGCCGTGCATAACAGGGCAGAGCAGGGCAGAACAGGACAGGACAGGACAGGGTATGTTGTGGTGTGGTGTGTGGTAGGGGTGTATGTAGCAAGGCTGAGACGCGCGGTGATTGGCCGGCTGGGGAGCTTCACCGGTTGTGGGGTTGGATGTGGATGTACTGTAGTTTACGCGAGAGGGATGAGGGAGGGGGTTGCATCTCATTCTCGCGTGTTCAAGCTTTGTCGTTTGAGACGTTCTGGCGTGGTGTGGTGTATGTGTTTTCTTTTTTTTTCTGTCCTTCATATTTTCCGACTTTCGTGTTCTTGTTCTTGATTCATGTGCGTATGCATCCACTCTTGAAGCTCGTATGTTTGGGGGTTGGTGTTTATTGATTGGTTCACGGAGTACTAGGAAGGAAGGGTCTGTTCTTGTGATAGTAGGTATATTGCAATTTCGCTGTGGAGAAATGAGGGATGTAGATTTCACATGTGTGAATTTCATGTGCCATCGTGTGTCGGACATGTGAAGAGTTGGAATGCACATGTGTTCATCGTCTCATGCTTCATGGATATTTCCCATATTTCAAAGTAACAGCTGAAGAAGGACACGATGGTGATGTTGATGTAAAAGAAAGGTGCAATTGAACGATATCCTCAATCGCAGCCAGTCGTATTCATCGCTTTCCCTTCGTTTACTCAATCACTAAGGTACCTTAGTGAGTTCACCGGAAGCTGCAAACCCACAAAACAACGCCTGACTTTTCCGTTTCAATGTGCTTCTTTTTTGAATTTCGTGTTCATTATTTCATGTTATCTTTACTTTTTGTTTCATTTACGCTCAGTTGCGTCGTTCGGGCTGGCTGGCTGGCTGCACTGAAACCACAGTCCCGTACGCTCATTGCATTCATTCACACACTCCCTCCCTGCAGCACTGCCGCCTCTCCCCACCATCCCTATACCTCCACTCCCTCTGTGCATCCCCTCGTTGTCCTCCTCCAAGGATACCTTCCATGCCATCCATACCCGACGACGGCGATGCTGCAGTAGGACACCGGATCCTCTCGTCAAAGCTAATCAACACCAGCACGCCCCTCTCCCCCGCATCACCACTGTACGACCGCGCGGGCTTGACCAGGTAAATCAGGCTGCGTTCGTCCATGACGGCAGCAGCGACGCAGCGCTGTTGTCCTGCGCTACTGCTGCTTCCGTCGTTGTCGCTGCTGCCGCCGCCGCCGCCAAGCAGGACGAGGGGGTCTGGGTTGAGGATCCGGTGAAGCCTCGCAGAGCACTTGCAGCGCGAGGGCCGTGGGGGCCACATTTGAATTTCCGGGTAGGTGTACCTGGTTTTTGCTGCGGGAGTGACGGTGCTGTCGAGGGCTGCAGATGCAGATGCAGTTGCGGACGCGGGTTGCTTTTCGTCCTTGCCTGAGGCCGCTGCCGCCATGCACTGTGCCATCAGCGGGGCAGGTGGAGGCGCCTCGTGTCGTGATCCCACGCGGATGCGCAGACACGACCCGGGGATCGTCGAGCAGCAGTCGTGGTCTTCGACCAGGTCGATGAACGACTGCGCGGAGGAGTTGTACCCCTTGAATTTCGTGCGGGCGAGGATGAAGGACCGCGTGTAGGTGTTGCTGGGCGCGAATTCAGGGTGCATTTGCCAGTCGTCCCGGCTCTGCTCCGGTGCGTAGTTGGGCCGGTCAGAAGACCCGACGAGGTGCGTGTACGGGTCGTCCAGGGGTAGCAATGGCGGTGCGGAGCCGTCTGCGGCGCCGGTGTTGGAGGACGAGGGACTCGACTCCGGGCCTGAGGTCGAGGACGGATCGAATTCGATCTCTGTCATGTAGAATGTGCGGAGCTGGCGGCTGGAGCCTTTCCGCCACTCTCGCCGCGCTTCGACGATGATGGGCTCGTCCGTCTTCTCGTCGACTTGGATCGTGAGGTCCAGCCAGGAGTCGTGGATTGGACCTTCTGCGTGCTGCCGTCGGTAGATTCTCGGATTGATGTCCATGGCCTCTGGCACGGGCGTGTCGACGGGGAATCGAATGACATGGTAGAAGCTCGTCCAGTCAACCTCCTCAACGTCAAAGGACGTCTGGTTGGAGACGGCGTAGAAATACCCATTGTGGATCTCGAACGCTATCGTCGAGCCGACGTCAGTGCCGTAGAAGTCCTCGAGTTGGAGCGGCTTGCATGTCTGCTCCTGCTCGAGCGAAACTCCAAAAATTTCCCACTCGTGGTGCCCGCTGTTGCCCGTCCCGGAGTAGGTGCCGTAGTAGACAAATTTTTCACTACAGCGCGCGAAGATCTTGAAGCTGGACTCTAGCGAGATGTCCCTCAGCAGCCTCTCGTCGTCCGCAAGGCCTGGCTTCGTACTGATGATCCAGAGACGAGCACTGCTCGATCGCCCCTTTCGCTCACAGTGCAGCACGAGCACATGATCGCTATAAGCCAAAATGTTGATTTCAGGATTGCTTGATGAGTTTTTCCAGGGTCCACCGGTCGGTGAATTATAAGGAGTCTTGATTGCACGCGAGATATCAATCTCGTAAGGCTGTGCCGAATCATGCACACCAGTGACCCGCACGACATCACCGTCGAGAACACAAAGAATCCCCTGACGGTATGTGAAGGACATTCCCTGGTCGACTATCCGTGCTGAGTACGGAAGAGCTCTCGAGAATGCATTGCGCCGGCTGTGAATGCTTTTCATAGCCTCGCCGTACGTAATGTCACCGTTGCGGGCGAGCTGTGCCTCTTTGCTGCCGGGAGCATGTCTCTGTCAAGTCACTCGTAAGCCTCTACTGCAAAGCGCGTAGATTTCTTGTCTGCAAACACCCACTTCCACAGTCTTTCGACAGAGCGTGCTCTCGTCGAGGAGAGTCCGTAATTGATGACATGTGTGACACAAGTTCACTGTATCGTCGAGATTTAGATCCTCCGTGATGTAGTATAATACGTCGTAAGGAAGCTCCTCCAACGAGATCGGCATTTAAAGCTGGGAGACTCGACTTTGGGTGTGGGGAAGAAGAAGTGTAAAGGAGCAGCGAGAGGCAGGGACATTTATAATATAAGGGACGGGTGTGGTGGTGGCCCGCTAAAAGGGGAAATGTCAACCAAACACGACACTGCTCACAAGGCGTTTATCTTACAATTGCCTAGAAGTGGCAAGAGCTGAGGCAGGTGATGGTAATAAACTTTACAAAGAATCGTTATTGGGTGGTGGTACGAGGTAATGGATAGGTAGGTGTAAGCAGAGGACAATCATAGGTGGCAGCCTTTTGCCTGCATCTTTTGGTCTGCCTTGGGAAGATTTCCTTGGGGAGGGCCCTTTTTGATTTGGCACGATGCGGCTCTGCGACCTCTGGGTTTCATGATTCAAGCAATCGTCCCGGGAACGCGTCCGACGCGGGGGATAGTTACACCCTTCGTTCGATCGCCGCATTTGGGATGGCTGGTTCATCGAGCGGTGCAAGGGAGCGTCTTCAGTTTTGAGGACCTAATGTGATCAACCGTCACGCTGTGCATGGCCACACGGCAGTCTAGGATACATCGAGACATTTGTGAAAGTGTGAGGCTCAAAAATCAAGACATGGCTTTCCATCTGAGCAGTTAGATCAAACGCCGCGTGGGGCGCACGGGGTGAGGAACGAGAGGTGGTTGCAGCGATAATTGCTTCTGCAATATTGAGGCGACAGTACAACGGTCATGCGGCTCTTATGCTTATGGAGGTAAATTAGCCAATCAGCAACGCCCTCCACAACTTCCGGCCCCCCTGTGATTGGCTGATTTAATGTCCCGCGCAAGGCAGGCAGGTAACCGTGCTCGGGTATTATGTACCTACTTGTACACAGTAGGGAAGCAGGTATCCTTCTATTCTATCCATAGTCTAGTCTTCAGCCTTGTCACTCCTATCGCACAACGACAACGTTCGTATTGCGGACGACTTCCACTGCTTCCCCATATTCCCTGATACTACTACGACTAGACTCAACAATCCCAAGAGGCCAGCCTGGTGCATTCGACATGTGTTGATCCTTGCTTGGACTCCGAGTTTGTCGTCTGGCTCAGCCTACTCAGTGGAGATCTGACCCGTCACATCTCCAATAATCGACGTTCCAGCCTTGTGAGACTTTTACCAGCAGCACGTGCAGGTACACTTTCCGCAAACGGACACCGTTCTCTTTCGAGTTGCGGTTCATTGCAGGTCGATAATCTGCCCTTCAGGAGGACCAAGCAGCATGCCGCCCCAGACTTTAGCCCACGCCCTCTTGATGCAACGCCATAATAATGCATCATGCAGACACACATTGCGATTGTAAAGCGCGACCAATGGGAGGTGTCAATTGAACGCCCGAAAAGCAGAAGAGATGAAAACATAACGTTGCTGGCATTCTCCGCATATTCAGTGACACAATCAAGAGATTTAAGGTGATGACGTGGTAATCGTGGGCAGGGCACGTGCTGTATGCCCCTCCTCCAGTTCTATCGACCAGGTCAGCTTTCGTCCCATAGGCACTAGATCGTGTAAACTTAAAGCCTTACCATTGGAATCACTGCTCAGGCCCTGCGCGTTCTCGCTCCTCCCTGTCCCATCCAACATAGGGCCAACCGATCGGTAATGAAGAATACGGCGGGAGAATATAGCGGCCGGGGCAGCTACCCTGTTCCGAGCATTTGATGTTGCAGATACCAAACACTTTGCAGTAGCATTCATCCGCAGAAGGACAGTGGACGGCGTCCTTACCGAATATCACTAGCGCCCCGTTAGCTGAAGTTTATTTCCAATTACCATTCCCTTGCGTTCCATAGATCGAGGCTTTGGCTGTCCCGCTTCCAGTTGATTGTGGTTTCAGCCTTGGTGAGAACTCTCAATGTCCTCCAAAATATTGGGCTGCAACGGCGTCCTTATATACACCGCAGCACCTACAACCGGTGAAGATTACATCCATGCTGAAGGGGGTGTGGGGAAGCGGGTCGGGAATGGATGTCATGCTTCGTTGAGGCTGTTCCACGACCGTTGATGAGAGAGTCTGTATACACTTACTGTGCCAACTGTATTCCAAAATGCGCCCGCTGATGCTATCTTCCAAACTCGTGCCCATGAGCCATTCACGATATGCCACATAATCGCTCTTCGGTCTCTCCAATATCTTCTCTCTTGTGGCTGCGAATTGAGCACAACAGCTCACACCCACCGCTTTGGGTACCTCTTGTCCAGGGAACAACACCTCAAAAGCCTGCTTGTAGTCTCCA
This sequence comes from Aaosphaeria pasadenensis, assembly GCA_022813625.1. Lineage (NCBI taxonomy): Eukaryota > Fungi > Ascomycota > Dothideomycetes > Pleosporales > Aaosphaeria > Aaosphaeria pasadenensis. The sequence goes on from JAKLMB010000035.1 coordinate 61,193, forward strand.
CCGGCGTGAACAGCTGCACGATGCTCCCCCTCTTCCTGCAGAGGCTTGATTTCATTTGGACATCCGAGTGCCCACGCGCAACGCACGTTTACATAGCCTTCTTTCTCTAGGTAGGGGATCTGGAATCGGCGCAGCATGGGGAGGCCATCGTAGTCGGGATCGTCGTTGTGCCATTGGTAGCGATTCGGGTGGATGAATAAAACATTATCGGGTAGATCGTCATAGTTGTCGATGATGAACCTGCGTCACTGGTTAGCAAGATTTCATTCGATGCAGCCAAGCTGTCGTTCGACGTACGTCAAGTATACCATGCTCTCCCGTCCTTTGTTGACTGGCACCGTCAATTTTGCCGTAGGATCGTCTACCGCATATATGTTCTTCTCCCATTGCGGAAAGTATTCGTCAAGCCATGTCGCGTTCTCTGATCGCTGGCTTGCGACGACGACGGCTGTTCTACGCTCCTTGCCCTTTTTGGGAACTTCTGGCTTCGTGTCTCGATCGGGTGTCGCCACGGGGCTTTCGATCTCGTCGACGAGTGGTGCAGGCCGCGTTTGAATATTGTCAGTCGATGCGGGAGTCGGGTCAGGAGCAGGGTCCCAGAGCTCCGCTTTGAGATGTAGGACGAGGGCGATGAAAAGCCAGACTAGGAGGGTGAAGAGGGCCTTTTTGGCCGTAAAGCGCCTGTGGAGAGGCATCTTTACAGTCAAACTGTGCGCGGCGGTAGTCTATGTATGTTCATTGTAGGAAAGGTGAAGAGTATGGTCGTGTTGATGTTGGGATGCTCGAGCTTTGGTGGTCCATGGGTGGGCCAATCGGAGGGAAGGCGAGCCTCCACATTTATTCATTCTTGGGAACTGGCACCTTTTCGGACTGTTCAAGCAAACTCCTTCTTTACTCAATGAATACCAATTATATTCAAGAAAGCGTTCGAATTTCTTACACAATACCATAATGTAGGAATCAATACAGCACTTTCAAAATGTCAAACAACACTGCTTAGAGCATGGCTGCATTGGGACGAGATACAAATATTCGTCATTCGTTTCAGTCATATCATAGCTAATATATACCTACCTATCGCTTACTCACTATTGCATCATGTATGCCGCTTAAGTGTAGATATCCTCCGTGAAAGCGTTGAAGCCCAAGCCCTCCTTCGCCATATCCTCATCCTTCAAGAAGAGCAAACTCATCTCCACAAGTGTTCCCTTGATTGTGCTTAGAACCTCCTTGACCTCCCTGACTCCCTGCTCACCAGGGCTGAAATTCTCCGCAACAACGTGGCCCCACTTGTACTGGCTGGGCTTTTTGTTCTTATCGTTGTCGCCGGCTGCCTGGTTGAAGAAGCGAGAGTAGTACTCATCGTATTGCTTCCACGAACGCACGCCGTCGTATGGTACGGGGTGGAATATTTTGCCAAAGGCGTCAGTGTTGGTCTTTGCACGCCAATTCCAGAGGTTCTGGAACTCGTCGGAAAGAGGGTCGGCAACTTGGCGATCCTCGTTCGAGCCGAAGTCGTAGGCGTTAGGGACACCGATCGGCTCAAAGTTTTGGTCGGGGCGGTCATAGGCCTGGTGCTTGAGAAGACCAAGGTGCTTCCTGAAGATCTCTCTGCGGAGGGAAGTGGCAAACTTTGAGGCGCGGTATGGACGACCATCCATGTAGGAGTCGACGGTTTGGGGATCGTGAATGATGATGGCGATTTCGGAATCATGGTCACCGAGCTGAGAGCGGTCGTTCAAGTTGGCAGAGCCGCAAATGACAACTTGGTCATCCGCAATGAGGAGCTATCATAGTTAGTAGGAAATCGTTGAACAATGTGGATTGACATACCTTGCTGTGGACATACAACTCCTCCGAGACGAAGGCGTCAATCTCGTCCATAGCACCGCCCTCCCAAGGAACATTTCGAATGTCTTCTCCGCCGAGCATATAGCATTCGCAGACCGAGTCCCAACGTCCGCTGCCCAAACCCTGGCGGCCACCAATCTTGCTGGCGCCTTGCTGATATGCCTCATGAGCCGGTTGACCGTATCCCTGGCCACCCTGCTGTTGCTGTTGCCCACCGTAGCCTTGGTTGCCTTGCTGGTGTTGTTGTCCATAACCTTGATTACCACCATAGCCCGAGTCCAACTCTTGAGGCCTGTTGGGAGCACTAGTCCCATCCATTTCGTACATGCCGTACTCCGAAGTGGGTGGTGGACGATAAGCCTGGTAATCACCCCTGCTCTGCTCATACTGGGCGTCTCGCTGCTCAGCTGCCTGCTGATACGACACGCCGCTCTGTTCTTCGGCGGCCCGCATAGCTCCGCTGGCATTGATCCTATCGTAACTACGCAAGTTGTAGAATCGAATGTATTCCATAGGATTGACGCCGGCCTTAGCAATCTCTTCGTAGATAGAGTATCCGCCACGATTGATAGATTCGTACTGGAATTCCATGATGGCGCGCGTTCCAAGGGCATCGTCACCCTTGAGATCGCCAGCGAATGCAGGTACGGCAGGCATCACGACGAAAATCTTGTATTTCTCGCCATTGCGCGCGGCGCGTATGATGCGCTCGACCATTGCCGCACCGATCTGATTCTTGACAGCCTTTCGTTGATTTCCGGTAGCTGTGATGAAGAACTGGTTCTCGATGTAGACAAAGTGCTTGCTGTTCTTGATGATCTCACAGTAGGCGTTCTGGATCGAGTGCTCCGTAGAAATGTTGTGACTCCATTTCGCGGAGGAGCGGGTGATCTGGCAATCAGCACTGCTACGCTGAGCGCTGTGTTCGGCGTGAGATTGTTGTTGATGCTGCTGGGGACGACCGTGGCCGTGTTGCTGTTCGAATTGGTGGTAACCCTCGTTCACACGCGCAAACATCTTGGAGCGGAATCCGTCGCCGCCGCCGCCGCCGCCACCACCCCCAAAGAATCCACGATCACCTGTCTGGCCGTCATCATCACGACCAAAACCTCGCTCGCCTTCTTGATCATCGAACCCGCGTTGCTGGGGCGGAGGTGCAAACTGGCCTCCTTGCTGTGCACCGCTAAGGGTGTCATCGAGTCTATGGTATCTCGTGGCCTTCTTGCTATACTTTTCATCGTAGATGAAGTTCCATCGCTGCGTAAAATGAGTACGAAGATCCTGGACAGCGGGCCCAGATAGACAGAGCGACACATCGCTCCAGCCCATACGTGAGCTCTGGGTTCTATCAAGTTTATTATTATCAGGGTGTGATACATCCTGGAAGTCTATGTTTTGTCAGAGACGCATCTCAACCCACGTGTTGGTGAATAATTACCCATTATTCTGGCATTATTGTAATCCTGACCAGGGAAGACAATTTGGTCAAGATCCCCGGGATGTGCGTCGGCAATCGGATGCGAGTGCGTATCCCATCTACCGTAGCAAAGGTCAAGACCCCCCATGAAGGCAGTCTGGCCATCAATGAGACATAGCTTCTCATGATGTGCCCAATACAGGACTGTGCCATCATGAGCACCATAGATTGCTTGCTAGAGAACGTCAATGGATCTACCAAGCCACTCGTATTGCTGGCGATTGACTTACAAGGGAATCAACGGGCATCTGAGCGAGTTTTGCGGGATTGAACGACATGTTTTGGATTGAGGAGATGAAGGACGACTGTAGGACCTTGGCATCTGGTAGATGGTCTGGGTGCCGGAAAACGGAAATGTTTGGATGGAGATCTTCCAAATGGTGCTTGGTATGAGAAGAAGAGACTGTTATAGGCGGAGCAATCAGCGGATCCGTCTTTTCCACTTCCTCCATTGATTTGAAAATAACCTCGAGGCCGACTCTTGTGAGCGCCTTTGTGAAAGAGTCCGTAGACGAGGGAAGGAGAGAATGGAGATATTCGGGTAACGTTGGATTTAGCAACTTACGCGTTAGAGCTTGAGTAACCTCCTTATAGACAATGATATTGACCTTGACGCCACGTTGTGCGGCAGCCTCCAGCATACGATCGAGGCGGTATTGTTGGTTTTTGGCGGGCGGTCGTCGAAGATACAATTCGGGAGAGAGCCACCAGTCAAGAATCCAAATCGATTCTCGGGCACGCTCTATGGCAATGGATACAGCCCACATGTAGCCACACCCATCGACGTACCACTTGACATCATTTCCGTGACGTTCAGGAGCAAAGCTTAGGTAACGATGCTGTGAATGGTACTCCTGACCTGGCTGTGGAGGCGGACCCCCCGATTGTCCCGAGTAGCCACCCTGAGGAGGCCTGTTCTCTTCCTTTCCTGAGATCTTGTCTTTGATATCTGAGCCAATTCCGTGGACTGCTTGGTGAAGCTTATCGAACACGAAAGACATTCCACCTTCGTTGGAAGATCCTTGCTGTTGGCCCTGTAGCTGCAGCGTTAGTGACGATCTACGATATTATGATGCCAATAATGATGCATATGAATGCATTTGGTAAGGCCGAGGATACACTCGCAAACGGTGACCTGCATAGTTGAAATGTGAGATAGATTGTCCACTTACTTGGCCCTGTGGCTTACTTCCACCAAAGAATTTCCTACCGATATCTCCAATCATGCCACGGTCCCCCTCCTGACCTTCACGGCCCTGATCATGGTAGTCGCCGTACGCGAGATCGTCATCACGGCGATTGCCAGACATGTCGAAGGAAGCGCAGCTCCTAACGGCAATTTTTGTGATGATGTAAGTGAACGAATGAGTAGTGGAGGTAGAAGAGCTGAACAGCTCGGGAGCTTGAGGTGTTTATTAGTAGTCCTAGGGTGCTCAGAAGCTTTGGTCCGCCATCAGCCCCGCCACGTCCGCGCGCGCCTTCGTCATTGCTTCAGAGATCCCTGTACGAAATCATGCAAACGAGGAATAGCCTATCAAACTAACTCGGTGTTACTACCTTGACACCTGTGAGGCAATTACTTGTTTATGGAGTGTTTGATATCGAATGTAGCCTGAAGAACTCACGGAACTCGACCGTTTATGGACTTGATTCCGCAGTGTTTGACTACAATTGTTTTGGGGCCGGCCGGATTATACCCCACAAGCTGCCCCGCTAATGCTGTCGAAGCTCATTCGTAAACCAACATACGAAAAAGCTTATCATGGTTTTGTATGACGAAAGGTACTGGCTGTATAAGTGCAATATCTGTTCTAAGCCAGGGTAGTTATAGACGACGTTCAACTAATGGCATACAAGGATTCAGAGTACCCATGTATGCGCATATGTACCAAAGGCTTCTATAGAATACACTCCAGTGATTGTAAGTTGAACTAGACTCAAAGATATAATAGAGACACGAGAGTATCATCCGAGCTCAAAGAGATCTTGTACTATACATCGGGTACTTCAATTGGTCATGAGAACAGCTTCTGCAGAGACACGACAGCCTGTTGTCTCTCTCAAAAGTTCATTCAACTGGGTGAAGAACCATCAAACACCATTTCCACTGACCTACAAGATTGAAATGATTCAGTATTAAGAATTTATTATACCCAATCTCATCACTAAGTAAACTTTTCCCATCCATCCCACACCTCAACCACACAATAATCCAGCCACCCTCCTATCCCCAAAAGTTATCCGCGACCCATACATAGATGGGGCAGATGCTTGATTACAAGTTCTTACCGCTGAGCTCATAGAAAAGAATTATAAGAACCTCGTCGTACAAGCGAGTGGAAAGCTTAGCATGTACAAAAAAGAGCGAGCCCTGATGAAATGAAATGAAAAGATTCAAGGAGGAGGAGAGGAGAAAAAGGGGGGCTAACGACAGAGAATTGAAAGAAGAATATGTAAAGACGAAGTAGTTTCGAGAGTTTGTTCTTTGTCGGATCGGTCGCACGTTGGTAATTGTGTCAAGTCGAGTCTCTCCCCCTTGTTCCATGTAATATCAACACCACCCTTCCCTATTTGATTTTCCAGGCCCTTGTTGTCCGTCTTTTTTAACACCGACCGTTCGTTCGTTATTATATCCTGCATCAATCATTTATTTCTTGCTCTTGCGCTCTCGTAACCGGGATGCTATTGAGCCCGGTTCCTCGGTTTCTATGGGCTTCTCGGGGGTGTGGATCGTCTTTCCGTTGAGTGTGACCTTTGGTGTCTCGGGGACGGATCCGTTGACCTTGCCGTTAGCCTTCTTCTTGTCTTGCTTTGTTGTCTCTCCGTCCTCGTTTTCTTCTTCGCTCTCTTCGTACTCGCTCCTCTCGTCCTCTGCGACGTTGGTCACTGCGAAGCGGTATGCGATTCTGCAGATGTAGAACCACCAGATGAGATTGAGAGCCTGGATCGCAGCGAGAAGTACGAATGTGATGATTTGAGAGATCCAGCACTTGTATTGTTGTGTTTCCCAGTTGAGCTCGTAGGGTCCGACGGTCCTGAACTCGGTGAGGATGGACCAGAGGATCTTGAGGTTGATCCAGTGGCGGAGGTAGGCCCAGGTGCACATGAAGAAGGCAAAGTAGGGTCCAACCCATGGATGATCGATATAGTTCAGTACCTTAGATGTCTACAAATGGAGTTAGCTAAATTCGCGGTTAGCTGCGATTGGTGAACTTACGGCGAGGAAGAAATCGGAAATGTCCATGGTGATGTAGACTGCGATACCAATGTAGGTGAAATGGAATCGGTAGCTGCACCAGATCAAGGCCAAGGTGATGAAGTGGTGTGCAACCAATTCCTTGAAGTCCTTCCTTGGTGCTTCCAGCATGAGTAGAAGCACAATCATTTGCTGTGCCCAGTAACTGGCCTGGAGCAGGTAGTAGGCCTTGAACACAGCCTCGTGCGTGTAGTGCGGGAATCCCTCGTACATGCCCGTAGTATTGAAATACCAGACTGGTGTCCTAGACATGACCCACATGCCGAAAGGCCCAAAGAGACTGAAGTACACTGCGGTATAGAATTGTTCGAGGAAACGTGCCTGTTTCGCGCGAGATTTGATACCGTAGCTCAGGGCAATGGGCCGGATGATGCGCTGCATGATGAACTCGCGGGTGAAAGATAGGACGATTGTATAGAAGCCCACAAAGGCGAAGTCGCGTGCGCCTTTGCCATATTGGATAGGGGCGTCAGAGCCAGCCTCTTGGGGAAGAGGGTAGGACAGGAAGAGACATGCGGATATCGGATTCGAGGGATACGGGTAGACGAGGTAGAGGGAGACGATTATAGATGTAAGGAGTAGAGGGAGGATCCAGGTGTGCTTGAAACATAGACGCTTGAATCTGACGAGGGAGCGTTTTACAGTTCGTCGTTTCGAGCGGCGCCCGGACTTGCTCGAGTACTACATAGGCTGTGAGCTGGTCGTTCATGAAACCATGATATTGTAGAGAAGCATACCGAGCTTTCAGTTGGTGTGCTAGGTGTCTGTGGTCGTGTGGACAGCGTTGCGAAAGCAGCTACGTCGCTGTCGCCAGGCAGTTCACCACCAAGACCACTGCTCTTCCGCCGTCGAACATTGCCGGATGATTTCTTGCCCTTCTGCGGGACCGGCTGGGGGCTCAGAGGAGGGAACGGTTCGAGGTCTGACTGAGCCATCTTGTGAAGCGTTTTTCGAAAGCTGAAAGAAACCGAACAGGAGTGGGTTTGGTGGGTACTTGATCAAGAAATTAGGAGATCGGGATGCCAAGATCCCGGCCTCTCCGTGCGCTCCTGTGAACGACGATCGTGAAGCTTCGCGAAGAGATGAAAAGCTCTTTCTACCGCACCAAACAATGTACGATGTGGTAGAGCTTGCGAACAGAACTGAATATCTAAGTAGTTTTCAAGTCTCAACCGTGGCGGAGAATTGGATTACTCTGGTTCGGAATCGAGTGGAACGATATGGGCTTTTCATGTGACGAGTTGTGCTAATTGAGCTCCAATAACAAGCATCTACCGTCACTACCACTGGTTCACACAAATTACGGGCTGACCAGCGCATACAGCAGTATTGGTCCACAACAAGGCACAGCCGCTGACAGGACGTCAGCATGGACGACTTCTACACGCAACTTCAAGTGACTTTACAACTTGTAAGGCACACAGCCTCATCTTATCCACCCCTGTCCGGTAAATGACCATTCAATGGATTTGACCAATAGGAAGTCGACACCCGGATTAGGACTAGACGTCATTGTACTCTAGGAGGAAAATAGGAGAGCTTCACACGATAATTATTGTAAAAGGGTAATGTACACATTAGATATCTACAGCAATGGCATAGTGGTGCAGAAGTTTTGGGAGATAGATCACTGCCGTTCAACTGCTCTCAGCCAACCTCTCTTAGCCTACTTCCAGCTACCACAGCAGTCTTCTTCTGCATCGATAGAGTCGGGCGATGCGTAGCTCCATTCGCCTTGGTGGCATCCGCTCTCTTGGAGAATGCTTCTAGATCATGTCTGATCTCTGCTGTACCCGCGCTACTTGCCGTTGCTGTGCTGTCCATGCTGCCTTTCCTTGACGACATTCCCTCATGTCGGAATAGTCCTCGGATCCCCCCAGCTTTCCGCGCCGGCAACTCGCCCTTACCGGCGGTAGCCACAAAGAGGAAGTACTTTAGATTAGGTAATGTGTGGCGGATGTCGACTGGTCGAATTCCAATTGCATTCGAAAGTATTTCAATGTTCTTATTGAGAAGAAAGACGCCGTACTCGAAACGATATCGTACCACGCCTTTCATGAATAGCGGAAAAGTACGGGGGTTATTCTGATTGTTGGTACGCATTGCAAGCGGATCGTCAATGGTAGAAGTGGACCCCTTTTGCGTAATTGGGTACGGTAAGATGATAGAGAAGTAGGGAGACAAGAGGGAGACGATATGTGCAACGTAGCCGAGAGCTGCTGCTGTGACATCTTCCTTCGCATCATCATATTCGCTGTTTGGTAGGGGAAGGCCGCAAATAGTAAAACCAAGAGACTTTCCGGGTATAGGCTCAATCGGAAAGATCTTTTGTAGGTCTTCGCATATGCGTCGACGCTGGCCGGCGATGTCTTCGTCGGTTGTCGCGAGGGTCTCTTGTATTTTGTGTTGGCTCTCCTTCTGTGCGACCGTGTCTTCCTCAATCTTAGACTGCAGTTCACAGCCGGCTTTCGCTTTTTCTTTTCGGAATGCGATGCTTGCTTTCAATTCGTCTCGTCGCCTCCGCGCAGCCTCTACTCGTCGTCTCTCTGTATTAACAGCAGCTTCCACCATCTTGAGCCTATCATGGGCCTCTGGTACCTGCTCGATAATGGACATGCCTTCTCTATGATCTTCTAAGATGGTCCCGATCTCATCAGCAAGCCTGTCGCGTGTGTTCAATGCGTCTTGGATGCAATCATCGAGTGTTGAGAGTCGCATCAGCGCATCGTATGACGATGAATTCGAGGCTCGACCATCCGGATTCTCTTTGGGTGGCGCAAGATCCGTAGGTCGTATCTGTTCTCGTACTGGGAGGTCGTTAAAGCTAGTATAGATTCCATCGGTCATGTGGAAAAGTATACAATTCTGTGGCAGCGTGTGCCTCTGACTTCCCAAGGTCTTCCCGATGAATTGTAGAGCTCTAAAGTGTACGGTGAATTGGATAAGATACTGCCATCCATTCGTGTCGTCATTCTTGGCCCAAACCTTGACAGTCAGCTTGTCCAGGCGAGTGACGTTGGGTCCACAGGAGCCCAGATCGAAGTGCCTGAAATTCGGGTTCATGGCCTTCTCCACAGTCTCAGAAATGTATATTGGCTCTTCCTGACCATCCGCGTGTAAAGAGAAGAACGTGTCTGCCATGCGAACGTCCACCGCATCTTCCAACCTCTTCTGCCGGGTCAATGGGCTTGCTCCGGCCCACTCCATAGTGCTTCGTCTTCGCATTCCCTTGATTGCTCCTGGCCTCGAAACTCCACCTGGTGAGGTAGGATTAGGTAGAGTGCCATTGCTACCGTCAAGGCTGTCCTCTTTGGATTTCAGGTCACTTGAAGACCTCGAGTGGGTGAGATTTCGCTGTTCCCTCAAAGCCAATGCTTTGGTCGGTGATTTCAATGTGCTCGGCACAGCGTCATCGTCTATAGTTTTCGTGCGCGTTCGCGAGGGCGAGGGGTTGAGGGTTAAGTTGCGGATAGTGATACCTTGAAGATGTCGCAGCTTTCGATTCTGATGTAGTGTTGGTTATATTCTCGGCCTTAAAAAGTATATCACCTACGTATGGCAATAGCCACGGCCTCTCTCGCGGAGACGCTACCGTCTCGCTCTCGTCGAACACAGAAGTCGCATCTTCCCCAGCCATAGTGATAACTTCCGACTGGGCGATGTTGATTGGAGGTAATAGGGGTCTTAGAGTAATTGACTAGAGTCAAATTACAGATTCGCACAGTATAAAATGATTATTATGGCCTTCTAACTTCCTCATGATCGTTGGTCGCAGCGAGAGGATATAGCTTACGGCGAGCGTTGTTGGAGCTGCGACATTGGTGAAGTGACGCGGAAGCCACCCCGGTCATCCTTAAGCTCCGCGATAGTCGATGGTCCGTGCGCTTCCGCGAACCCTCAACTTTTCCTCATCGCTCACGAAACATCAGGTCAATATCTGAGCCATACGCCATCACCATGCCGCGACGGCTACCCCCACCCTCCGGCCACAAGGTCTGGACAGATCTTCTCCCATCAGAGGGATTGCGCGATCATGGACGACATATCTACATGTTCCGACATGTGCGAACGAACCAAGTCGTTTATTCGCTTCATCCAAGAGTCATTGTGAGTATTACCACCAACCATTGGACTCTTGCTAGAGTGTACCAATTGTTCAATTCAAATTCAATGCTAATCGCTAGTAGCAACGCACTCTTGATCAACTCCCCTTCATTGGAAAGCACTCGAAACCTCCCTCCGTTCGCCCCGACCACTGGACCGCATTATGCCGTGTAGGACCATTCCCATCGTCAAGGCAAGGAATCGGCGCTCTCAAGAAATTGCGAGAATTCAGGAAAGTCCATGAACTCAGCTGGGACAAGACCAATCCGGAGTGGAAGAGGTCCACGAAGAAAGGGTTGATCACAAAGATCATGGACCAGCGTGCAAATTCAGTCGCAGATTTGGCCAAGGTTCTTTCCATGCAGGAAATCCAAGCAGAGTCAATGGAGGAGAAAACAGCGAACAGGAAGACTCTGCAAGAAGCATACCTGAAAAAGAAGTGGGCTGAACTGGAAGCCTTGGCCGCATCGATAGAGACAGGTGCGGTGAAGGAGCTCGAAAAGAAAATTCGGGACTGCAAATCGGTGCTGGGGGAGAAAAAGGTTGACGCACAGGAGGCTGCGCGATTGAACAAGGCCATGGCAGAGCACAGACACAAGTTGAAGGAGATACTGTGGGCACAACACATTATCCGGCATCTTGAGGAAACCGAGAAAACATTGGATGCATCCCACGAAACGCGGATCAAGCACATTAAGTCCAGGATAGAATCATTACGATCACAAGGAAGGAATGACGAGGCAGACGCCATTAAACTTCCCGAAAGGCCAGAGAACACCGTCCGAACACAATTTTTGCCGAAGGCACTCAAGTCTCTCCCAACACCCTTCACATTGAACGGTGTTGAGATCCACTGGGCTGATCTCCAGGACGCTGAAAGGGCTGCAGAATGGCCCGAGGCAGTGCTCCACGATACATTAGCAGCTATAGTCAAGAAGCGTAAGGACGGCTTCGTCACAGTAGAAGAGGCCAAGGACCAGCTACGGGAGATCGAAGAGGAGCGTATCAGAGCGGCGAAGAAGCTTCTAGGAATCGCCGCGCCAGAGGTCGACGAAGCGCCCAAAGAAGCGGCTAAGACTGGCGTCTGGAAATACATCCCTGAAATCAAGAATCCTTTCAAGCGGGCGACGGCCTAAGCTTTGTACAAAGTGCCGTAAGTAGTGTTTTGATCGTAAAAGATGTACTATACTAGGAAATGTCTGTACAATAGAATATCTGTGCAACATGTTTGCCTTTTCGATCCGCGCCATATTCGTCTTTTACACCAATATTTGTATTCCAAGCAGTGGCCTATCGCACGAACTCCATGAGCAAGACGTAATGTTTGAACGCTACATAGATTAATCTGGTGCAAAGTCCGATGCACGAGTTGAATGTTCAATGGACTTTTTTTTTATTCTCGACATCATCACTGAACTCCGCCATATGAAAGCTGCACACAAGACTGCTCAAGGCTCACCGGGCCAAATCTCATCCGCAATCTGCCTCACCAACGCAAGCTTCTTCTTCATACCCTCGATATCAATCAAATTTCCCTCCGCATGACTCGCAAACCCGCACTGCGGACTGACGCCCAATCTCTTGAGTGCCTGCTCCCGCGTCTCGCCAGACCCCTTCGCCATGATATCGGCGGCTTCGTAGATACGCTGTTTCATTTTTTCCTTATCCTCCAGTTCCGGAAATTTCGATGTGATGACTCCGAGGATGACATTCTGCAATTGCGGTCAGATAGCTGTGCCATACTCATTTAAGCAGTTTGGCTTTACCTTGTTTGTAGGTAGATGTTGGAGGGGCTCGAAGCCTCCAGCACGAGGGGTGTCATATTCCAAGTAGTAAGTGTTCATATTCAACGTCTTGAACAATTTCGTCGCAATGCGATCGTATCCGCCCTCGGAGAAGTGCCTTGAGTTTACGAAGTTTCCTCGGCAGAGATGCACGCCGACATGCATGTCATCTGGTTTCTTCGAAATGCAGTCATTATACAAGTCAATGTACAGATCGAGAAGCTCATCGGCGGTCACGGTATTATTGGAATCCGTTTTCCAGCCCTCGAGCATCTTTTCGGAGCAGAAATCTATTCTGTGGTCAGTCCATTGCGGCAAAACGTGCCATTGTCAAGATCGAAGAAGCACATACAAGCCAAGTTAGGATCATCGAATTGCACGTTTCGTAGTCCAGCTTTGTAAAGGATATCAAGCTCAACTTGATATGCCTTCGCCACATCCGCGAAGTACTCCTTATCATTCGCATATACCTCCTTCGGAAACGCCTTTCCATCCACATACCTCAAATGGTACCAATTCGGCGCCGCAAGGGTAAGCTTGATATCTCCCCATTTCTCCTCCGGCAAAATCGACTTCAAATACTCCACTTGGTCCACATACGTGCTCTTGCCCGTATGCTTAATCTTCCCCACACAGTACACGCTCTCACCAGGCTTATGCCCGGTCTCCATGAACGCAGCAATGTCCGGCACGTACATGCGGAACGTCTCAATGGGCGGGTTCTGAATCTCCTCCATGCCTTCTAGTTCAGGCCAGAAGGTCCCCCAGAACATGTGGCGACGATATTCTCCATCAGAGATGGGGCGGAAGCCCAGGTCGACTTGCGCCTTGACGATATCGTTGATTGCCTTGTCCTCGAGGGGCTTGAGCTCAGAGGATGATTTGCCATCTTTGTAGCGTGCGTCCAGGAGGTATTGGGGTCGCTTAAGGGAGCCGAGGTGCTCGGCGCGGAAGGGTGGGTTGCGATGGAGTTGGAAGGACATTGTCGTTTTGATGGCTCAGGTCAATTCAATTCAATTCAATTCACCTTATCTCAATCGCTACAGAAATTTTGGAGATTCGAAAGATCTCGAAGAGTTACACAATCGATGGAAATAAATGGGAGGAAAACCGGGCTGGCGGTCGCTAGATCGTATTCTACCTATATAACCGCTATGTACCCCTCACGATGTAGCTGTCATGTTTGGAAGCCTGCATCAGTGCTGATGCTGCGAGACGTCTTGACCCACTCATAATGCAGTTTTACTGCTGTCGGCAGTTGCCAATTGACAGGGTTTCCGCTCTTGAGGGATAATGGACGCGACGGTTTCTTGGTGGCTGTTATGTATTGGAGGTTCCTTCGATCCACGCGTGCCCCCTCACTAGGCGAAGCTTACCCCGCGAGCTGTGACTAGGGATTGCGGCATGGGTTGGCGAGCTAGGAATGTTCTATGTTCTCTGGTGATCAATTGCAAGGTTTGAGTGGATGCCCTGTGAGATTGTACGAGATCGATATTGTTGGGTGGGCGTTGTGTGGCAATGGACTTGTTTGTTGTCTTTGTCCAATATGCGAGTGCACTAATACTCAATCTGAACTTGTTCTCGACCGGGCTGGAGTATATTAGTATTGACAATGCATTATGACTTGCATTCAACTTACCTCCTATATGATGAAACTGTGTATGATCTATAGTTTGCGAGGTTTAAAATGTTTAGGCTATATCCAGGTGCAGTAATCATTAGCAGATGTTGTTCGAATTTTCCCATCCCACAGCAGCAAGAAGGGCATAGTCTGAAATGTACTCGATATTGACTCTGTCTTTGACTGATACTATCTCAATGATACGTTGGATTCAATTCCTACGTTGATGATGAAGATCTGAACCCTCTTGCCTGCTCTTTCGAGATACAGAGTGACCACCAAATGTATAACTCCTATGCCGTATGAAGTGAACGGGTCACGTATATTGGTAGGGCCCTTCAATGCATTCATTAAAGTTTAAAATCTCGTTTGACTAACTTTTCACTCAAGGCCCAAAGGTTCTCCGCGAGTTTTGGATCGTTAGCATGTGGAGCAGCATCAGTGAATTGGCAGTCGTGTAACAAGAGTCCTTGAGATTGGTTGAGAGCTGGATCAAATGCTGCTACAATAGTGGTTGCCGCGCCTTGGTCGTGGTTCTTCCAGAAGGGACTCGTCTTACGGATTGCTTCTTCCCCTTCTGCGTCTAGGTTTCGAGATAGGCCGGTCCAGATTGCTGAAGCAAATATTAATCAAATATGTTTCGCAATGACAGGAGTGAGACCGATACTTACATCCTGGATGAACTGCATAGGAGACAATACCTTGGTCCCTCAACCGCTCCGTAAGGGAAAGCGAAAATAGAACGTTTGCAGTTTTCGCTTGCCCGTATGCGATATAGCCATTATAGACAGATCCATCCTTTCCTTGAAATATAGGAGGTAGAGTCTTCCCTGGAAACTTCTCTTCGTCGGGTATCTCCTTGCCTTCGAAGTTGTAGTCATGGAATCTGACCGGGCTCAACCTGTGACCTAGACTTGTGAGATTGACGACACGGGTGGCACCTGGAGGGCTCGACTTTGCCGCTACGTATAACGAAGGGAGAAGCAAATTTGTGAGAAGAAAATGTCCAATGTGGTTTGAACCGAATTGTGCCTCGATTCCTTCCGCCGTATGTTGTAGGGTAGGTGTCATGACGGCTGCATTATTGATAATCAAGTCGAGTTTGTTTGTAATGCTTGATATTTCCGCAGCGGCCTTCTTCACGGCTTCCTGAGAGGCGAGATCAAGAAGTACTGTCTGCACATTCACACTCGGGTAGCCCTCTTTGATCTTTTTGACAACTTCATCGAGTTTGGATTGGGTCCGGGATGCGAGGATCAAGATACTAGGCGATTGCGAAGCAACTGCAATGGCTGTTGATGAGCCTATGCTTTCAGGACTGACTCCAGTGATGAGTACTTCGCATGTCAGCGTATGTAAAATGATACTATTAGTGTTTTCTCAACCAACCATTGCGACCTTGGATCTGGTCAGAGAACGCCTTAGCAACCTCAAGACCGCCCGTCTCTTGATTCCATTCCGGGTGCGTTGTCATTCTGCTTAAAGGCGAGTTGGATTTCGAGATTGTTTATATGAGGTTTCTTTGCATAAGCACATGGCATCATCTTATGTGGCAGCCCCACGTGCTAGACCAATCCTCCTCGGTCCCCCAGGTTGTCTAACCCATGTCGCATGATTCCCTATTTGCCTGTCCTTGCAGCAGACAGTGCGCTACTTCGGTAACGCCTTAATTCCATAATTGACTATGAGTGCCATAGGAATCATAGCTCCGCGCACATTGAATGTTTAAAAGGATTAGCGTTTATCGTTTATACTTAGGATCTTACCCCAACTTGATGTGGGGCAGACCGTGAATCAACTCTCGACCCCACAATTCACGATATCGCAATAAAATCTCAAAGTATAATGGCAAGATCGTGAAGCTGAACAGCGAAACTAATGTCAAAATGAGAAACCACTCCGGTATTATGGTGAAGTATGATTATGGGTATTTGCTGGTAATTGGACACAATGATTCGCATCCTAAATCAAAGCCTTATCTTTAGGATCAACTATTGCTAATGCCAACTCACTGGAAGATACGACTGCAACTCTTTCATATGCCCGAATGCTGAGTGATCTAAATGATAGTAGAGTAATTAGTTGTTCTATGTTTCGGGTCTCAGTTCAACGGTTCGTAAAGCCCATCGGTTGTATACCGACCTTCACTAACGAGGTTCGCACCAATGATATAGTGAATAGGAACATCCCAGGAAATATTCCATTCTGTTCAGAGCACCCCCTTGAATTGATAATACATTTGCTCTCTCAGAACTTGTAAAGGCCCATACTTGATAAGATTCATCGACCAAGTCATTGTCGTCTTTACAGCAAGCCGTGATCAAAATCCCGGACCAGCTTGAATTCATCAAGATTGAGAGATAAAAGTATAAATGAAACCCAGAGCCGGTTTGACGATGCTCCGTAGTCCACACCATCTACTTATAGGTCCTGGAAGGCGTCGCAACAATACCACGCTAGCGAAATACTGTTCGAAGGTCCAACCTGCCATACAGTTATCATGCCATGGATTCAGAAGAGGGATTCCTCGGCCTAATATGTATTTGTGCGTTATCTGATGATGACGTGACAATGTATACACTCATAGACCCCCTTTCCAACATTGTAATAGCTGAGGAAGCCCAAATGAAATGTAAATGCCCGCCGGACTTCTCTTAAATCACACCTGTATCCACCAAAACTATGCACATAGTAACAATTGAGAGAGGAGAATTGGAAATTATTTCCGACTTCGGGTCTTGTCATGGAATATGAATACTGAGGGAGCGACAGGTCGGCCGCATAAAGCAAACCAGCTCCCTATTCCTGGCGATGAAGGAACTAAGTAAAGACTTTATGTCAGTGGGAATCGAACGAGTCAATAGCATTATAGTTTAGCATCTCTGAAAGCCACAACATTGGCGAGATTCCATTTCTTGTGCCATTTCATAAGACCAATCTTCCATTGTTAACGTTGTGCAACTGGCGTCGGACCTGGGCCGACACTAGGAGGCAATCCGAAACGCTAAAAAACATATTGGTACTGACTCGAAATGCGGAGAACGGTACGAGTATTGATGAGGCTACTTTGGCGTGACGACTATGGTTCCGATGTGACCGTAGCCCAGCTGGCTAATCTGAAAACTGCGGAGTAGTGGGAACAGACAGCATGGTGAGAAGACGATCTTAAGTTTCGAATATGGTTCTTGGCGACGTCGAAAGACTACGAGTAGCATAGTTTCTTGCAGTCCGTAATTTCAAGCGCTATACTGCAAAGAGTTCTTCTGCATCCGCGTGTATGGTTCTCGGTAGCCTTCCGAACTGACCACGTTTTCGGTCATGTCGGTAAAGCTGCCAACCACGGCTGAAAGCTTGAGTGAGAGAAACTAGTCTGGGGAATTCTTGGAAAAGGCTGGATTTCGAGTAATGGGGCCCCAGATTCTATCATTGATCCTGACCGCCATACCCCAGGCCTGACGCTTTGACGGACAGCATCCGACAATCTCAATGGCACTCTACGTATAAGATCTCTTCACTGGCAGCAAAGCCAAAGCCGTATCCGTCTCAGGGAGATCTCGGATTTCATCATGACAGACCAAAAGCCTGACGTGAAAGAGTTCAGTACTACCAAGGACGTCGAACTTGATGAGCCGTCACCATATCGCAATTTATCTCCTGAAGATGCAGCTCTCATGCGATCTTACGAAGGCGAAAGGGGTAGAAAGGTAGTCCGCAAGGTATGTCGACCAGATTTCGTCCTCCAATTGTTTGGAGAAGCTAACTTTCCAGATTGACTACCGATTGGTGCCTGTCATGGCGGTTCTCTATCTCCTTGCACACATCGATCGTGGAAATATTGGCAACGCAAAAATCGAAGGAATGGACAAAGACCTCGGATTGACCGGAAACCAATATAACATTGCGAGCACCATCTTCTTCGTTCCTTATATCATCTTCGGTACGATTTCTACAAGGTCAAGAAGTTGTGGATTTTGCTAATCGGGTCAGAAATTCCTTCAAACATCGTACTGAAAAAGGTTCGACCGAGCATTTGGCTATCTTTCTTGGTTGTATCTTGGGGAATCGTGATGACTTGCATGGGCGCGGTACAAAATTTCAAAGGAATGGTCGCATGCCGTGTCATGCTTGGACTTGCAGAGGTGAGAAGTAATATGTCCATGAAATGATCCTCTCGCTGACATCTGCCTCAAAGGCTGGTTTCTTCCCCGGAGCTGTATTCATTGTGTCGTCATGGTATCCTCGACACGAACTACAACAGCGTTTGGCTCTGTTCTACACTGCTTCGGCTTTCTCTGGTGCTCTAAGCGGTCTCCTTGCTTTCGCAATTGCACGCATGAATGGCCTCCAGGGAATCAGGGGATGGAGGTGGATCTTTCTTATCGAGGGCGCAGTGACAGTAGCCGCTGGCCTCGTCATGCCCTTCTTCATCATCGACTCCGCGGAGAGGGCTACCTGGCTTAGTGATGAGGAGAAACGCTTCATCGACCTCCGACTTCAACTCTCTGGTGTCCGCGCCGTTACCGAGGAGGGCGACAAGTTCTCTTTCAAGCTCCTTGGCAAAACTATGATTGATTGGAAGATCTGGCTCGGTATCATCCTTGCATGGGCCAACTCAGTGCCAAATGCGGCCTTCAAGTTTACGATGCCCCAGATTATCAAGCAGCTTGGGTTTGTCACCCAGACCGCACAACTTCTTACCATTCCACCCTACTTCTGCGGTGGTGTTTCCGCCTGGCTCGTCGGTCGTTACTCGGATAAATTTGCCTGGAGATTCCCTTTCATAGTTGGCCCACTCAGTGTCCTTATCGCAGCAATGGGAATATTGTTTGGGCTCTCAGGCAATGTCAAGGGCAACGTTGGACCAATGTACTTTGGTATCGTGTTGGCGCAGATGGGTATCTACCCTCTCCTCCCTGGTATTTCAGCATGGGTAGGCAATAATCTTGCACCCTCGTGGAAGAGATCAATGGGCCTGGCCTGGCTGCTTGCTGCGGGAAATCTTGGAAGTAAGTCTTCATAGCAAACGCTGAATCATTGTTAAGGTGCTAATGACGCATTTCAGGCTTGGTTGGCACCAATATCTTCCTTGACCGTGAAGGCCCAAGGTACCCTACTGGATATGGCACAAGCTTGGGAATAGTCGTATTGGCCATGATTGCTGCAGTGGTACTCGAGTCGAATCTCTGGTCCCGTAATAAGAAGCAGAAGGCCATGTCAGAGACAGAGATCAGGACGCAATACTCACAGGTGGAGCTTGATGCAATGGGTGACAAGAGCCCGCTGTTCTATTACACTCTATAGTAAAGATATGGGTTGCGTCTAACGCTTCCCGGCTTTCACAGCGTTGGGTCAGTATGACATCGCGTAGGCGGGGCAAGCGTTTTGGGCATGCTTAGTGTAGGTATTATCTGCTTCTAAGGATTTTTGCATCTTTAGCCTTAAGCAATCCAGTGCAGATCCAGGGATAGACTAATCTAGGGCAACAGTCATCAGACATGTTGCCCTTTCGAAATCCAATTCACGTTGACATCAAATTTAAAAGAAGAGATGTAATTAATTATGAGTTCTTCTCATATGGCTTCTACCTTTCATAGCAGTCACTTCTCATTATATTTTCACTACACAGATGATCTGATTATCTCCTCAATCCGCCCCCTTTCTTGAATCTGGCATCTGTGTTAGCTAAGATGGTTATGCGGCAACACATACCATTCTCAGCGGCTGCAAAATAGATTTGGTTCCAGGCCATATGAGACACTTTGTATGTTGGAAGTTGATTTTCGTGACGTATTTTTCTAGTGCGGCGGACTTCATTATTCGACTCTTACCCTTAGTGCACGCAACTATTTCTCTGGTGAGTTGTCAAGCAGGTTACCCTTTAAACCCAATTTGCGACAGTGAGAGTCACCAAAATCGGCAAGAATGAGGTCTATACTCTGACTGTATCGATGCACAAGCATATTCAAGGTGCTTAAATTCGAGTGTACAATACCCTTCGCGTGGTTACAAGCAACGGCTTCGGTAATTTGAAGGCTCTATTTTATGCGCAAAGAGAAATCGCTATTTTCTCTGTCAACACGCGACTGATGGTTTCCACAATTTGCCCCAGCAAGCAGCAATGCATTAATTTCTGCGTCTTTATAGCATCCATAGTAACTAGAAATAGAGATCAGAGTTGAAGACTTGTTGGATAAGTGAACTTACCGAACAATTCGAGGATGGATCCTTCGCCTTTCTAAAATATCGGAATTTCCAAGAATTCCAAGATCGCGATTACTGACGAGGGCGAAGCTTGGTAAAAATACCTACACCTATCATTAAACATCCGGGAAATTTGTAAAATCGTTCTATTGAAGATTGTTCAGACAAGCTTGGATTTAACAAGTGCTAAATGAACACATATGCTCTTCGTATTGAACTCTTATACCACAGGATGCAATGCATATTGAATATAGAATAAACTATAGATGTGTTACAACTCAAAGTTCATATGACTTGATCGTGGATGCTTCGGAGAAGACTCTGAATCCGATTGAATTTTCTGGCTAGGTTTCTATGTTGGGTTGTTCCGATCGGGTACATGTGAATCATTATCGATATAAAATATGGCTTCTTGTATAACAAGAGCAAGGTACGTATAAAAGAGAGTTGAAACATCCCTGCATAACGCATTATTTGTTCTGAAACAATTAGCCTACCAATGTCATTAGAAGATCTACTCCAGGAAGTGTACCTTGGCTTTGCAATCCGGTTGGCCACATTTTTCGTCGCTCTTCCCTGACCCAGCGTAATATAGTGTAGGCCGATGACCTTTTTTAAGCCGTTGGTCGCATGGTTCCATCGTTTCCGTCCTTTTGATATCCCCACAGCCATAGTATCGGATATCGGAGATTATTATGCGACACATAGTGATGAGGATCAGAGTTTAAGGTCTGAGCAGAAAGCCGGAGTGAAACAACTGAGAGAATTAGGGTGGCTATGGATTGCTATCTTGTGCGAGATTGTTTCCTTTTTATTTTGAATTTTTTTTCCATGGGAGGACTCACCTCAAAGAGGACTCATTATGCCTCTAGGAGGACTCATTACACCTCTTCAACTCGACCGCTGTGTACTCCATGTCTCCTTAGGATCTTGCTTTGGTGTAGTAAGCATTCGTGAACTTCTGAACACCTATGACTGTTGTTCTTCATACACTGGAGTACTCGTCGTCTCTGCTGTACCACAAAACTACGCGCATAGTTCGAACACATTCGCATACACAACTTTACCCATATCTGTAATCTGTGCCACAATGCTCAAAGAGCTCACGGGCATGTCAGCTAGTCTGTGTCGAATGATAGGCTTGTAAATGCGGGCATGTGCGCTGGCAGTGACTTGGTACCTGGCGCCTGGATTTGTGACTGGATCGCACGATGACCCAGTGCCTGTTTTCATTTGGCATGGCTCAAGCTTCCTTGCTCTGTTCTTTGGTTGAAATATCCCCTCCTGTCCAATTCTGTCCCGTCTGGATCTGTCTTGTACTACAAAGTTCAGTGTAGTCAAGTTCTGCCTCGTTTCATTCTCGCTACAATACAACGCTGATTGTTCAACTAGTAAAGAAGGAAACCGAAAAGCACATTGATGTACTAAACGCCAGGCAGGTGTATCTAGTTTAGAAAGCCAACAAGATCACGTTTATTCAGGGCACAACTGTTGTCATAAATCCATTCATCCATGTGGTACTTCACAGAAATATAGTGAGCTTTCGAATAGCGATAGCGCTCTTGGGTAGGTTGACTCTGGATACTTCTAGCAGGTAAGAGATGACTCGCAAATATTCAACTTTGACCTTCAATATAGTAGTAATATATCTTTGGAGCAAATTATCTCAACGACAGCTGGTCAATCGTACAAGCGTCCCTTTCTACAATCAGCAATATCAAAATTATCAGCACCCTGTACAGAGCCTATAGCAAGTCTTCCGACTTTCTTCTCTCGTTCGACGTCTCCAAGTTTAATTTTCACATCTTGTAATAGTTTTGCTCTTTCTGCGGCGTTCAAATGGCTCCCATTAACTGGCAATTTCAAATGAGTATCGTATCTCGCAAGACTAGATACGTTCATCATAACGTCGGGTCCGTGGAGAAAGAAGGTCCGGATGATTGGCGTAACAAGGCTGGCTAAAACGAGGAGTGATGAGATTATAGCCAGTGTTGCAATCCAACCCTGATGCGCAACTATACTATCACCAGCCCACTGAACAATTATTTCAGTCTCCCATAAACGTATTGCAGGTCCGTTTGGACCAAAGTTGTCCTGGAGAGTTGTGTGATTGAAATGCGGTATGAAGGATTGGTTGTTATCGAGGTAAATAGTATTCTCGAATCCTTTCGTATTAGGGAGGAGGATTAGTGGTATTGTTGACATACCGTTTAGGAGATAGAAGTACGTGTTCAACAATTGACCCAAACGAATAGAGTAATCCTCTGGGGACGTGTTATCGGCGCCCGTCATGGATCTATCCGCTAATCCAAATGTTGGATTCGCAATGTACTGATCCATAAGCGATGGTTCGTTTTCTCGGCCTTTGATACTGCTGATGAAACTTTCAAGGAAGAATGGCCAGTAGCTAGGGCGTAAATCAAGGAGAGTCCATGCTGAGGGATGATGGTCCAACCGAGATGCCCGCACCCGTTCTAATGCACACCCCGATTCTCTGCATTCAATATTCGATTCGACATAAACACTTCTCACGTCACAGGACAATGGATTTTGACCAGTGGAGGTATTATAAGCCGGATAATAGTAAAAGTTGAAGGGTTGCAGGATGTCAGGGGCGACACCGGCTCTTTGCACCAAAGAGTCGTTGCTGTATCGAATGGTTGCTCCAGTTCCTCGGAATTCGAGAAGATCAGAGTCTCTTGTACCATTCAGGCTGCTATTTGATACGAAGCATTTCAGATCTAAGTACGAGGTCTGAATATAGTGATCATAATAACCTCCCATTTTTTCGGTTTCTCGTGATTCTCTGGGTATGCCTACCAGAGCAAAGTATGCGGAGGACGAACCACTGAACACGTTATACCAACCGTCTTTATCAGCGTTGGAAGAATCCCCAGTCCCATAAGGTTGGGCTTTCATGATTCTTATATTTCTGTAAGGGTCTTTAGGTTGGTAACCATCGCCAGCATCGATTGATGATAAAATGAGCGTGCTCATGAAGAGCGAGTTGACCTTCTCGATCACCCAGGGGCCATTCGTCGTCTCATAGCCCTGTATATTTCCAGTAGGTACCATGTAGCGAACCATGTCCTTGCCAAGATTCTCTCTTGGGCGGATGGACATTAGTCTGAGGGTTGCTTGGCCTCCCACAGGGGACAGTGCCCAGATAGCTACCAAACATATTCCCAGGTAATTGAGTCTACGCATCTGGATTTGCGACGTAACGGTGCTTGTGAATGATGTGCTGGCTGCTAGAGTGTCAAGAATTCCCATTTTCTCCCCTTTCGCAAGACGCCAGCAGAGGATAGTGTGGGTCATTCGCCCAAGTACCGAAGCGAAAAGAATGGGAAACACGGTAGGGCCCTAGATCAATGTAAGCAGAGATCTTTCCAGCATTGATTTTACGGAATTTTGTACGTATTTAGTTGCACTCAGAAGTATTACAGCGATTGGAATTGGTTCATGTTTTTCATATTCCGTGATGGCGAAGGCGCCATCCTGTTTTTTGACGATCAATGCAAGCGCGAGGAAGGCGGCAGAACATGCAAATAGGATAACATCGAATCCAACATCGAAGATCGTTGATTGAAGAGAAGATCTAACAATCTTCGGACGGGTTGGCCAACCCCTCGGTATTAACAATTCCTGATCCTGAAGTAGAAGAGCTACGCTTGCTTCAGAACTTTCAGCCTTGCCGGCGCGAGATGGTGGTGATGAACATTCCTCGCTTGCATCGCGTCGCAAATGATGACGAAACTGAATTTGTGGTTTTCTCTGTTCGTTCTGTCCAATTTGGTGGGGGTTTGATGTTTCCATATTGTGTTGCTATGTGGTGAACCTTAGCATAGTCTACAGCCCTTAATACATAATAGTGGGAAGAAGCGGTGCCAATCTGCACAGCCCCGCACTTTGCGTTCAGTGCCTAGCAAGGCTGGTGGCTCGGTGTTCTATCATCGGTACTGAAGTGGGCAGTGCTGACCGTACGGAGTAGTTATGGCGAAGTTATTAGGGACCTAGAACGAGAACAGTGGGCCCCCTCTAGGAAGCAACCACAAGGTTGATGCTAGCCCACTGTCAAATTTTGTTGTTCTGTATCATTGATTGACAATGTTAGCAATAGCACCAGACGATCATGCCAACAAAAGTTGATTATAGTGGTATAGCTGACGAAGGCCAAGTCTCTGTGCTTCTGTTATCCTTTCTGTGCATGCTAATTGACGAGATCTGAACCCATTAGGTGCCATGTCTGGTGAGACGCCTTGTCGTACATGTGCGTGCAGCAATGCTAAAGTTGGATATTCTTAGGCACTAGACGTTGTCATCGAATGATAGTTCAGAAGAATGCAAGAGCATTCGGCGGACTTGCTACAGCTCCAGGCGCCTGATTATGTTGTTAGCCACAGCCTCGTCAACAACATTGCACAGGCACTTACATTCATCGGCGAACTAGAAAGGAAGAAGGTGTATCGGTTCTGAGCAGTGCACTGCCGACTAAGCTCCTCGAGATCGAACAATTCTCCAATCGGCATTCCCCATCCAGCAAGGAGCCACTCATGAAGATGCCACTCAAGCTCTTTGCATGGCCAAGCTTCAAAAGCACGTGAGTCGCCTGCAACTGCCGCGATTTGATTCTCCCACAGAAACTCTAGAAATTCTTGGGAAGCTTGAATACCGATATTCTCAGGCTTTTGCGTCTTGTAGCGTTCATTAAGCGTATTGCGCTTCTCGTCGCTCATGTTTTCGTATTGGTCGATATAACCAAGTCGGAAGAACACAATGTCTCCAGGTCGGAATGATGATAGAGACATCCCTTGGTGGTTTAAGACTTCGACTATATCGGAAAATGGCACTGCTTGGTCGGATGTCGCGTCTACACTCTTGCCTTTCTTTTGAGCCCAGGAATACCAGTCTACCAAAATAGCACGGCCAGCAATGCCTTTTTTGGATACATCTGATATGGTCTTAGCTTGTTACCAAGTGAGAGAGTTGCAAACTTACGCTGGATACCGTTCGGCTCTGGGGACGCGGCGAATTCTTCAGCTGTTCGGCCCATGAAGTACAGCTGTATGATAAATGTCAATGCTGGATTCTCTCAATATCACTGGAATCAGAATATAATTACCGCTTCCTTCTGATATGCATAGTGTCTGAATCCATCCCATTGCGATGATGCTTGCGAATTGAACGTCCACTTTGATGACATGTTAGCATCTGGCAGATCTAGGCCTAGTGAGATACTAACTTCGTCGTCGTGAGCATGCTTGAGAGGAGCCTTGTTGGTGGTCTTTATTTCGAGTATCTTGCGAGGAAATCTTGGGTTCGAAGGTCCGGTCAATGACCAACTAGTATCATAAGTATCAATTGACATTGCTGTGAAATTGTCTTACTTTAGCGATATTCTTGCCCCAGTGCGGATCTCTTCTTTCGCGGCACGGCCGACGATTTCATCTGTGAGAAGATTGAGAGTTCCGAGTTGGTCATCAGGACCCCATAAACCCCAAGCGTTGCCTGTTGGGCCATTCTTGTCTAATGGTAGATCCTTGAAACTTGGTCTGCTTTTTGATGCCATTGTTGCTTCGTCGTAAAGAGAGAATTATTCGTGCCAAAAGATCTGTTTTGTCGGCGTACTATATGGGGGTTCTGTACATCAAATAGCCTTTCTATAACTCTTTCCTGCTTGATAGTACCGAATTGGGACGCATTAGCAGATCCCAAGCTTGCCTCATGTACGTTGCATTTTCGGCATAAGAATCGGACTCGCTTCCTTTCCCCGCGTGAACAGTTGCTGAAGCCATTATCCCCGCGTCAGCAATGGCGAAACATACACTAAACCCGGATCTGTACTGCACGAAAGTTCTAGCGCCGTAGTCGGCGTGTTTGAAATGGCATGTGCCTTGCAATTTCGTAGCCAACTCGGTGGGTTCGGAATCATAGTATAGTTTTTCGGACCTCGCCCGAGGAACCTTCCACCACTCAAAATATCGTAAAGGACTACCACAGAAGAGTAGTTAAAGAGAATGGAGCGCATGCGTTTCTCTTTTACTACGCACACGGTTGAGCATCGGACTGCTACCGATGCGTTTTCGGCCGGTATGCTTCGACAAATGTAATCGATGAATCATACCAGCATTCCGAGTTTGTACTATTAGGTGTATTTAAGACGCACAGAATCACATAGACACAATTTCCATTAAACTTCATAACATTGTGAACATACTTCAAACGTGTTCTTGGACTCTTATTTTAATCACCAAAAGGACAGAACAACAAAGCAAACCGAAACTATCCTACTGTACATCCGACAAAATGGGTTCAATCCAACAAAAGCCCGCAACAATCGATGTTGCCAACCCTTTCCGCTCCATTATTCTCTCGGGCCAAGTATGCCCAGTAATGTCAACCAAGATCACGACAAGAAACGAGATTGCTATGTTCTGCAAGGAAGCCGGGATCCATGGTCTCTTCATCGATATGGAACACACATCCTTCGACGTCGCTAGCGTTGCCCAACTCTGCTCAGCGTGCAATTTCGTTGGTGTCTCACCTATTGTCCGCGTTCCATCTCAATCACCATGGCACATCAGCCGCGCTTTCGATTCTGGTGCAGCAGCAGTTGTCGTGCCTCACGTTGATTCGGTGGAGGAGGTGCGCGCTTTGGTTCGCGCCGGAAAGTACGCACCCATTGGCCAGCGCGGATGCTCAAATAACCAACCAATCCTCCGATTCCAACATGTCTCAACGGCGGTGCAAAATGCTTCTTTGAATGAGCAGACTATGTTGATCCCAATGATTGAGACCCCCGCTGCTGTGGAACTTGTGGATGAGTACCTTGCCATTGATGGAGTCGATGGTATTCTCATTGGTTCAAATGACCTCTGCACCGACCTTGGTATTCCAGGACAATACGACAACCCAATCTATCAAGACGCAGTGACTAAGATTGTCCTCGCTGGAAAGAAGGCCGGCAAGCCAATTGGCATTGGCGGAATCGGACCTCGCGTGGATCTGTTGGAGAAGTGGTTCAAGATGGGTGCCAGCTGGTCGTTGAGCGGTGCTGATGCTGCCATGTTGCAGGCTGGTATGAAGAAGCTTGGACAGACATATGCGGACATCAACAAGAATCTCAGCAGCACGTCGAGTAATTAGTTGAGGCCATCTTATGTAAATAGAATGTGTTATGATATCCGTTGCCATAATTTTCACACCAATGTATGTGCTTTCTTGCACTATGCTGATTGGTTCAATTAATTGAGACATTTCATTATCTTTGAAACTATTTTCACTCACGAAGACTCTATTCAGTATATTTGATCTACCATGAATGTGGTTCGACGTTTTTTACTTTATGACTTTGCATAGTATGCTCAAGGATTTATTGGTTAGGGTTAACTACCCCAGTTTCCTAGAGGAGCTTTTTTTTCTTTCTTTTGATTAACGAAGGACACTATCTGTTATTTTACCTCGTCTTCGACTTGGAATTTACTAATTATTTTCTTATGTTGTTTTTATTTTGATATTACACATGGTCTTTCATAAGCAAGACGCATGCTCATATAGGAAATGCGTAGAACGATGAGATTAAGACCGCAATCAAAATTCTATTGACTGAATTGAGGTTTGCCTATTTGTAAATATCAATAGAACTATAACTTAGTCCTAATTCCATCCATCTGGTCAGTGTACTATAGTATTTGACCACTGGAGCTGGAAATACTTAAGCGAGGATGTTGTCGCTGGGGAAGGTACATTCTGTGGGGTAATGTGGGGCATGGAGATAACCCCAACTCATACATTTCCTTCTATAACCACCATCCAGGAATCTTCTGTAGTCACATGGCGCTGTGCAGTAATCTATTCGGCAAATATGCCTCCACCCCTCTTTGATCTCACCCACTTCTACCTCAAACGTCGAAGCTAAGCATGAGCAAGCCACGCCCACGGCCCCTTCCATTCGCAGACATGTCTACGCCTCTAATTTGGGGGGTAGGTCACGGCATTTGTGTTACCTTGTGTCGGATACTTCGGCCATCGGAGCCATATCACCTAGACCCATACCACCTGGGCTCGTAAGAGACTCAGGCCAGCAGCCAATGTGGACCTAGATGCCCTGCCAGATTGAGCCCCACCACTGGGATCGCGAAACCTGGACAAGAGCTATCCTTTTCCATGCGATTTTTTGATTTCGAACCCTCATAATTCCTGGGATTAAATCTTTCTGAACTTATCAATTGATTGAAAGGAGTATTAGAGAACTTGGATATTGTGTGCAATTGGTATTATTACATCAAATAACCAGCACATGCCCCTTCGCGCAAAGATAGACGAGTCAAAGCTCTCCAACATGGCCGCGACAAATGGCACCGAGAAGCCAAAAACCGGAATCAAGATCATAATCGTTGGCGCAGGTATTTTCACACCCAAAACGTCCTCAGTAACACACAATAGCATCGCTAACACATCCCCAGGTTTCGGCGGCCTCACAGCAGCCATTGAAGCAAAACGACAAGGCCACGACCCCGTAATCTACGAAGCGTTCCCAGAGCTCAAAGTTCTCGGAGACATCATTTCCTTTGGACCCAATGCCGGCCGCATTTTCCACCGCTGGAACGATGGCGAGATCACGCGGAAGATGCGCGCTCTGTCCATCGATCTTTCTTCGTATGGTTTCAATATTCACAAGTACGACACGGGCGAGATCGTGGTGAATCAGAAGACGCCGATGAAGGACGAGAAGGCGCCTGTATTCAATGGCCACCGCGGCGAATTGCACGAGATTGTGTTCAACTACGCTAAGGAGATTGGAGTTCCGATTCATTTGGGTCACCGGGTTGAGAATTATTGGGAAGATGAGAAGAGCGCGGGGATTCTGCTGGAAGATGGGACAAGAGTTGAAGCAGATGTTGTCGTTGGTAGCGATGGCGTGCGAAGTAAAGCAAGGACATTGGTCTTAGGCTACGAGGACAAACCAAAGTCATCTGGTTATGCTGTTTGGAGAGCATGGTTCTCTAATAAAGACATGCTTGCCGATCCAGAGACTGCGCATTTCTGCAACAACGGCGATACTTTCAACGGGTGGATAGGTAAGGTTACCAGAACGTTACCTTGAAAAGAGTATACTGACATATCATTCCATAGGTCCGGATGTTCACTTCCTCTTCAGCACAATCAAAAACGGATCCGACTGCTGCTGGGTGCTAACCCACCGCGACGAAGCCGACATCGCCGAATCCTGGTCTTTCCCAGGCCACCTCAAAGACGTCTACAAAGTCCTCGAAGGATGGGATCCTATGTGCAAGAAGATTGTCTCCAAGACCCCTGAGGAGAAACTCGTAGATTGGAAGTTGGTGTACCGAGACCCATTGCCTACGTGGGTTTCTGGCTACGGAAAGGCCCCAGGTCACGGTAGAATCTGTCTGCTGGGAGATTCAGCGCATCCTTTCCTGCCATCGAGTGCGCAGGGAGCTACGCAGGCTCTTGAGGATGGCGTTGCGCTCGCTATTCTGCTGCGGAAAGCGGGCAAAGACAATATCAAGGGTGCGCTTCGTGCGTTCCAGGAAGTGAGGTATGAGCGAGTGGGCAAAGTCCAGAAGACGGGCGAGACTACGAGAGACATGTGGCATAAGACAGACTGGGCGAAGGTGAAGGATAATCCTGAGAGCATTCAGTTGCCACGCGAGGATTGGATATTCGGCTTCGATCAGGAGAAGTATACAGAGGAGAATGGGGATGAGGTTATTCAAAGGGTGTCCGCGGCTGCGTAGACTATGCCTCCTTCGGACCTCATTTTACGATATAATGCATCATTTTAATCTATCCATATTACTCCGCATTTGGACCTTGGTGGACTGCTGCCACCTCGTGCAACAGAAATATGCATGGAAGCATCTGTAGTACAGTGAGGCGTTGGCGTGGGGGTGCAAGTCTTCTTAGTCACCACCAGAGTGGTTAGAAAGACGATGTTTCCAATCGCAGTTAAGACTGTAATGATCAGGAACAGAGAAGATCTTCCAGAACAATCAAGTAGCATTCATAAAATTCATCACCGTCGCGACTCCACCACAAATACAAGAACCCACCTAAAACCCCGCAACTCAACTCCCCATGCATCCCCTACGCCCTTCCTTTCCCGCCCATCGAATCAATCACTCAATATGCACCGCCGCCTCCGCAACCGCCTTCTCATTCGACCAAACCTGCTCCTCCGTGCTCTTCCTCGCCAACTTCTCCTCCGAAACATGTCGCCCGGTACAAACATACTTCCTAAACTTCCTCGCCGGCAATCTCGCCTCAAACATCTCGTCAATCTCTTCGAGAGTCCTGTTCTTGATCTCGGGGAGGTACATCCAGATCCACGCTACGGTGATCAAGCAGGAGGGGCCCCAGATCCAACCTATGGGAGTTGCGTTAGTTATGGTGGAACTTGTGGAGAGAGGATGGTAAAACGTACCGTATTCTGGTCCCCAGTTCAGTGCGTCGGGGTTGATGAAATATGGTGCAGTGAACGTGGCGAGCCATGCACCTGCGAATCCGACCGCAGCAGCGATGCCAAAGGTATATGATCGCAGACGCTGTGATGGAATTTCACCCCCAGCGAGCCAGGCGTATGTCGCGACCATGCCGTTGTAACCACAGATGTAGATGACGGACATGGCTATGATGACCTATAGTGTAGGCGTATTAGCGAATGAGTACGTGGAAAGGACAAAGTTAAAAGTACCTTTCCAGTGCCGACGGTGTTTGGTTTGACGTGATAGACAGCAGCGACGATGAATTGTGATATCGCACAAACTGTCATGCCGATCATGAGGAAGACGCGGCGACGACCGATCTTGGAGATGACGCAGCTGTTGATTATGATGACGACGACACCGACGGCGGTGAGGATGCATGTGTTCTGGAAGGCGTTGCCAACGTGCGCCATCTCGAAGAAGTATGTTCCATATGCTAGGAGATGTTAGCTATTTTTCACGATAGATGGATAGGGTTTCGTACCAATCATGAACATAGCACCAGATGCAGCTTGCGTTGAGATGGCGCCCACGGCAAGCAAAGTGCGTCTCCTATCAACAGGATTCTTGAAGATGTCGATGAATGATGCAGAGCTAGCAGCTTCCTTCTCAGCGTAGATCGCCGACTGGATATCTGCCATCTCAGCTTCAACGGCATCCTTATTCGGACGCATCCACAGCAGACTCTTGCGTGCTTTGTCTGTCTTCTCCTGGAGCAACAGCCAGCGGGGCGATTCGGGGATGAAGAACATTCCGACCGCCATGAAGACTGGAACAATATAGATGATGCCCAGAGGAATGAGATACGACTCCCTCCCAGGGATAGAATGCGTCGAATTATCGACGACAGTTCCGATGAGCGTGCCGATGCTTGTCCAGAACTGGAACACAGCGATGAGCAGACCGCGATATCGAGCCGGGGAGCTCTCCTGGATGTACAGCTGCGAAAAGGTCATGTACCAGCCGTTGGCGATTCCGATGAGGAAGCGGCCCGCGTATAGGCCGTGCATGTTGGTGGTACTCATCATGATAACGTTGGACGCGCAGCATAGTGCGCACGCCATCCACAGGCAGGGAATGCGGCCGAGCCATGTTGCGAAGATACCGGCGCTGGAAGAGCTGATGAAGGCGCCCAGTGTCATAAGGGAGGAGATGAGTTGCTGGCGGCCAGGAGAGATGTTGTATCCGATCGGGCTGTTGGGATCTTTGTGGCCATAGATCTGAAGTTGTTAGATAGATCAAACGCATCCTGTGATTGAGCATACTTCAAGAAAGCCAGGCATGGCCTGCAAACCACCGATCAGACCAAAGTCAATACCGTACTGGAACGGTGACATGGAGACCAGAGTGCATGCGAGGATGCATTTCCAGTTCTCAAGCAACCCCTTGCCAGTGGAAGCTTCAGGCATGATGGCGAAAGTAACTTCACTTCTCACAAGATGGGAAACTCTCAAATGAGATGAATGGTGTCCCTTCGATACGAGACTTCACAATCTAAGGGACCAAAACAGCTTGTATAGATACCCTCCGCACGACCGTTCCCCACGGACCTCTAGACCAAGAGCCAGATTCCCCTTCGCTCGAAACACCCTTGCAGATCTCCAATTCACAAGCCATAACCTGTAAAGTCATGGCCCTAAATCACTGCCGGTCCTTGCCCATCGCTTGCGACACAATACCCCAGAAAAGCAACCTGCAATCTAATATGTGGGGATGCGGGGAATGGATCCTCCCGCGACCAATCATGCCCACATTCACTTCATGCATGCTGGCAGAACAAGCTTCGTGGGGTAATTATCGACCTGGGTTTTTCGTGGTATAATGTCGACGTTGTCGAAGTGACAGCTGGGCGATGAAAGACGATGAGAATTGGGCTAGGTCTCGATAGGGGCGTTTCTTGATGTGTGGCGTTGAAACGGTTGTCCCCTCGCTTCGGGATGATAAGACCGTGTGGCCGTGGCTGATCAGAACCCCTTTTAAGACAAGCCATTCCATTGTTAGTTAGTTATTAAGTCGAGGGTCAATGAGACGAGCCATAATCGATGTTGTCTAATCCTAATTCTAAAGATGCTGAGGTCACATTGCTTGTGTTTGAGCTTTGGTAGTTTTAGGGCGGTCGGCAGATGTTGAGTCGTCACAAGGGAACGTCGTATGGTGATGGTTCTGGAGAAACCTGGGGTAATTGTGGGGTCTGGCCGGGCACCTCACTAGTACGAGATGAGGAGTAGACGTACCTCGATCGGGTTTCATAGTTTCAAGAGGCAAAGAACTGATCAGAATAGACCAAGGTGGCACGAGAACGAAACGATCAGTCGATTTGCTCTATTCTTGTAGCCAACTACTTTGAAGTACAACGCAAAACATGCGGCGACTGAACTGCACATAGAAAGACAATCAGTATATATAAAATACAACAAGAATACCTGTATATAGCACTATATAGCTCTAGAAATTGTTTCGGGGACACCCGAATCCGACAAAAGCCTCATGCTTCTGTCCCAACGTCTGGAATCAAAGAGTTGTGGGTCGTGGTCTTTCGATGCCATCTCCGCTGCATGCTGCAGCGCTGTCTTTCCTGAAATGTCTTCAGCACTTGTCTCAATGCCGACAACGTGGAGAAAATAATACAGAGATTCCTTGGTAATGGATCCGCTGATCGCAGCGCAGTGTAGAATTGTCCTGTTTCGTAAGTCTTTCTGTGTCAGGTCAACACCGTATTTCCTCAGGGTCTCCAAAATGTCAATGTTGCACGCCTGAGTCGAAGCGCACAAGTGTCCTAGGTTTCTTCCTTCTGCATCGACAAACAAATAGCTCCCTTTGACCGAAAGCAATAATTCGCAGATATCGACATCCAAGCCCAACCAATTTTCTTTGAAATAGCTAGCCAATGGTGAGTTTCCAGATGCATCCAACTCTGAACCATCTACCCCATTGTCGAGCACTAACCGTATGGTCTCATGCAGATCTGTTGAGGTTGCTGTGGATAATAGGTGGTGGAGCACGTTTCTACCCAAAGTGTCCTTCGACGCCACTAGGTTTGCTGTTGTTGCCACATGTGTTTCTAGTAGGACGGAAAATGTTGCATGATTCCCACTCCGTGCGGCGTGATGAAGAGCATTGAGTCCTTCACTATCCGTCAAGGCAGGTTCAACTCCTAGGGAAAGTAAAACAGCGACCGCGTCGTGGTCCCCAGCTCGGCTGGCAAGGTGCAGTGCGTTCTGCTGTTTCAAGTTCACTTCAAAGGGATTTGCTCCTCTAGACACAAGTTTTTCCACCATCGAAACACTTTCAAATGTCCCATACTCAACGCAGTGCAAAGGATATTCATTCTGGTAGTCTCTGATTGTCAGACTCGTCCTAGCATCTGCGAGTATTGCATCGAGCACGCCTTCGCGATGCGTTGCTATATCCGCATAAATTGCATCAACGTCGTCTTCTTCGAAATCCATCAAACCCAGTAAGCGCTCTGCCGTCCAGTGCGGGTCGGTCCAGTTATCGTCATACCATGGTCCTTGCAGGGACTTACGTAATGTGAGATGTATTGGGGACTCATTGTATATGGACAGAGCGTTTGGGTCAGCGCCACATTTCAGAAGGAACTTAGTCATGACTGAATTCCCAGTCAAGGCTGCAAAGTGTAAAGGCGTCAGACCGGCTGAATTGCGCGAGCTATCAGACTCTGGCTCCGGAATGCATGACTGGTAAGGGTCGTCGATCTTTACAGTGTTTTGAGACCACGACTTTCGATAGACACCAGCATCAATGGACACCCCATTGTTAAGAAGCAGACGTACTATGGATTCGTGGCCGAACTTAATGCTGTAATGTAATGGAGTCATATTCTCGTGGTCGATCGTGTTTGATGGAGCGTTTTGTGAGAGCAGAAATTCGACAAGACGAAGGCTACAATACCCGTTATCAGTAGCGTGATGCAGAACACCTCTTCCGTGGCCATCGTGTCGCGAAATGTCAGCGCTGTTTTTGAGTAGGAGCTCGACAATAGCTATGTGACCCTCGGCCGCAGCTGCATTGAGCGCATTGCTATAAAGACCGCCCTGCTTGTCGATATCAGCACCATTGCTGAGGAGCAGCTGCACTATTGACTGTTGACCTGCAGCCGAAGCTGACTGGAGCGCATTGCCGTAGGTGCCACCTTGCGCGTTGATATTTGCCCCGTTTTCGAGTAGTATCTTGACTATCAGCTCGCGACCTTCGTATGAGGCTGCTTGGAGTGGGTTGCCGTAGCTTTCGCTGTCCACATCGATGTCAGCCCCTGCCTTGAGCAATGTCTGGACTACATGCTCATGGCCCTTCAGTGAAGCTGCTAGGAGCGGGTTGCAATACCGTCCGCCTCGTGTATTGACTTCAGTGCCTTGATCCAGCAACAACTTCGTAATCGTATTCAAGCCTAGAAGCGCAGCATAGTAAAGCGGCTCTATCGTCCTTTCCAGACCCCTGCTCGGATCTAGGCGCCTTTCATAATAGTCCGGATCAAATAACTGGAGCCAGCTCACGTATGCAAGGCTTTCTGTCGACAGAAGACCCATCGCTAGTTGACTTAATTTTTCTATGTCCTCTCCTGTTTTCGCAAGATGACTGCTCCAGAACTCTGCCGCATACCGTGCCAGCGCCGACGTATGAACGACGTCTTTAGATAATGGTCGCGGTAATTGCAGCAGATAATTTAAACAACCGTTTGTCATCACACTGTGACATTCGGCTTCCTGCAAATTGTATTGCCTTGCTGGACCCTGCTTGATCCTGTCAGATACAAGGTATTCCCGGACAGAATAGTGTGCTAGAGCGATGATACGTCGGGTAGGACCGAATTCTTCTTCGACCTGAATTGTTGAAACAGTGACCAAACTCGAGCAGATGTTCAGTGCTTCTAGCGGATCTTCTAACACCTCATCGCGGTCGAAGGCTGGGTCGCGCGCCACGTCGATAGCGACAACCTCTGCAACCTCGTCTACTGACATTGGCCTCATAGAGAACGCCAGCCACTGCAGGATACGTATTGCGTAATTGCGGTCATCCTCGCTTATAGCGGTGAGAATGCGGTCGTATGTCTGGTCCAACGTTTGCGGCAACGTGGCCAACGTCTTGTATAGCATCATTCGATTGCGACACTTTGCCAACATATCAAGCTGGCATACAGCCCATCGGAACCTGATCTATGGTCAATTCTGGCTCTACAGGTAACTGAGTGAACACACGTACATCCCGCGAGCCCCACTCATCAGTGCAGCCTGGATCTTTTGCTTTGTATCAGCATCCTTGTTCCATTTTGCCAGAGCTTTATCGACGGACAGCCTTTCCTGAACATATCTCTGTATGTCTTCGTCCACTATGTTGCTCTGGAGGTAGACGGTGTCTTTCTCACATACATAATTTTCCAAGGATCCTTCGATATCACGCTCTTTCCGGCTAGTCATAAGCAGATGCATATTGTCAAGTTGCCGCCCAGCCACCGTCTCAAGGATATCCAACATTTCTTGCCGTTGCGTACATTCATCGAGCGCATCGAGAATTATGTATACATGCGTGAACTGGTGCATTACCTGCAGTGTCAACTCCAGAAGCGCATGCAGCGATGGTGGTTGTTGTCCGTTCCCACAGGTTGAAAACAATGCATCAACGCCCTTGGGCATTGTAGATGAATGCTGCAGGAGCTGACAAAGTAGAGAGCGGATCATCAGCTCTGGGTCCTGTTTCTGTACGTCTTTGAAGTCGAAGTAGAAGTAAATTGCTACCATTCTGCAGTTGTGGCTGCAGTGCTGCAGTAGATGATTGATAATGGTAGAGCTCAAGATGGTCTTTCCGCATCCTGGTATGCCATATAGCCATAGCCGCGACGCTGCACGTTTCTTCCATTCTGTGAACTTTGAACCGTTCAGAAGCCATAGTCCTGTGTCCTCCTGGCGCAGCTTGTCCGCTTTGTGGTAGTTTGTGGACGGATCGGGCGCTGAAAGCCACTTGTGGATCTTGTCGAGCCTCTCTTCTTGGCTTCGGTTGCGCCCTTTGTTATTCTTTGCGACAACTGCATCGTTCAGCCGGCTGAGTGCGTTTTCTTTGCCTTCGCCATAAATCATCGGTACGTGGACACCAAATATACCCAGCAGACAATATGAGTTATCTTCTTCGCGTGTCGTTTGGCGTTGTTTTGCCCACGAGAAACGGTCCTCTACGCTGAAGTCGGACAATTCGCTGCCTGACAGAGCTTGAACGGGTATTTGTGTTATCTCATGGATAATTTGCTTGAGCGACTCCTTGTCGCCCAGTCGGATTCTCTTGCTAGAGAAGAACTCGACCGATGTGGGAGCTAAAAGTTCCTGGAGCGTCCAGCCTCGAGTGAACCATCTGCTCCCTCTTAGAGCGGTCTCGCAATCTTCATCCAAAGTGCTGTTATTGACGTCGGAAAGGTAGACATAACACTTCTCCGCTTTCTGGTACCAGCGAAACATAGAATTGATCGCTTCTTGAAGCTCCTGACTGTTTGACTTGTCGATGCAGCAGGTGTCTACCCAGAAGTAATCTATGCCATCACACTTAGCTTGCTCGGCGCAGAAAAAGATCTTCTGGTAACCCTCTTCGAGCTTCTCGTCAACATCTTCTATATCCTTGTGATTCTGGAGGTTCTTGAAGTTCACCTCCTGCTCGCCCCATGTATGTGACAGGATCGCATAGGGGGGAATCCGATTGTAGATCAAGTCATCCGTCCAGCTGAGCCTTCCATCGCTTGTGGTATATAGCAGTCGCATTGAGTTGTTGGTTCTGTCTGTTGCGCGAGCGGCGGAAGAAGGAACATGAGCTTCGAAGCAAACTAAATGAGTCGATAGCGTGGGGCGTGGATATCGTTCAATCTATCGGTCAAAATAAAAGAATATATGAAAAGTGTTATTTTCAAGTGCTTTGCGGAGATTGAATACACAGTCTCTGTGTGCTAGAGTGAAGAAAGATGCCTGTTGAGGAAGGCTGAGGTTCAAATACCAAGATTAGAAGATGCTGCCCGCCTTCGCCACGAATTGAGCCTAATCAGTTATCAGGCAAGGCTGAAACCGCATGATCGCAATACGGTACAAAAGCAAGCAGAAAGGCTGTTCTCGCTTAAGGGTGCAATGTGATGAGGCAGACATGCAGGTTGTAGGCTTGGGTCCTGATGAAGTCGACGTCCATGTACATATCAACGGGTGTGAGGAATCTGAACCAAAACTAATGAAAGTAACCAGTTAATAATCCTTGCACATAGTTAATGATACCAGTGCTAGGTCCGAGCCCAATGCCAGACCAATGCAGAGCGAAATGTCACGTGATCTAATATTTGTTACTTTTACAACTCATCAAACCAGAATAGAGTCCAATGTTGTAGTTGTAACTTTGGATTCCTCCTTTTATTTTAGTTAAATTGCTTCGCTCCCTGCGTTCCGGTTGCAAAGTGCTCGCGATAGGCAATAGCTGTTGGATGCTCAGAGCCAAGCTGCTGGATGTCTCCATCTTCTTGCTCATTAGCCTCATATCTCTCTTCTTGTAGCGCTTGTCGGTGAGCGTCTCTGCCTCCCAGCCCACGATGCTATGTTTGTCGACCCCGATCAACGAGTGAATGGCACCGGGCCCCTTCGAGGTATTCGATAGAATCGCGAGTGAGCTGTTAACATTGTGAAATTTGGGGGCTTGGCCGCCAGAATATGTTAGCCATGCTGATCGACACCCAGGAGCAGTCCAACTTCGATTCCATGTACTGGGGTTATGATTGCATTTTATCTTACACAAGCGTGGCCATATCAAATGCAAAAATGGATGTCACCTCCACTACGAGCAGAGGAAGCCAAAAAGTTGGGCGTATTTCTTAAAGCTTATCGGGAGAATAATCTGGTTGTTGTTCCAATCCTATCATCCCTTTCTCTATTTCTAATCCACAAAATGGCCCTCGACATACATCGCGCTATGAAGGATTCGCGCAACAATGTCTCTGGGCATGGCCAGTCAATGACAATGAATTACACACACTAGCGACACAGAATAGTGACGGCTATTCGGCCTGCATGGAATCGCGATGCACCAGCACAGCATTTACCGGCTAAAGCCCCACCCTCCTCCACTTGCACCCTGGATCCTCTTCGAAACTGTTTATGTGGGGTAATGTGTTTCTCCAATTCCCCCTGGTGTGTCTGGCAAACTTTCCAGCCCGAAACACAAATTCAACTCTCTTCAGATTTTGTTTCCTGCAAGCCAATTTCCAGGGTTTGTATTTCGTCCATTAGCTGTGTTATAACCTAGACGAGGTTCATTTTAGAGCCGAGCTTTTATTTCCGGCTGCCTTTCCATTATCAGAAATCTGGGTCTCAAAGACACTCCAGACGTCTGGGACGGTGAAAAAAATGGCCATTGAACAGCTGTTCGACGTGTTGCCCTTACATTATCTGCAGCATGGCATATCGAAATTCGGTGCCATCAATGTTGCATTAGCAGTCCTCGTCACAGCTACCCTAGGCGTGCTTGCTGATTACGCATGGATGCTATACTTGAGGTCGAAAATGGTTCGTTTTTATGCATGCTTGTTTGAATCAAAAAGCTGATGGAAAGAAGCCTCCTGGGCCTTTGCCTTTGCCTATAGTCGGAAACACATTCCATCTACCAGATGTCAAGCCATGGATCTGGTTTGAAGAGCTGTCCAAGAAGTATAAGTCAGGGCTCATTACCATCTGGATAGGAAGGTAAACTTGGAGAATGATTCCATTCTTCACCGAAAACTGATCATTTACTAGAAACCCTACAGTCTGGGTAAATGATGCCTGGACTGCCAATGAGTTGCTCGACAAGCGGGCTGGAATCTACTGCTCTCGTCCTCGCATGCTAGTTTTCGCAGAACTGGGAGCTGGCCAGAACAATCTTGTCAATCTCATCACCACCACACAGGCCCAGCGTGAGCGGTTCCGCGCACTCAGAAAACTAACCCATCAGGGCGTTGGCATCCAACAGGTCAAGCGGTATCGCGATTTCCAAAATGACGAAAGCAAAATGGTCGCTTATGACATGTTGACTACGCCCGAGAACTACGTTAAACATTTCGAGCGCTACGCGACCAGTGTCGTATCAATCATCGGTTTTGGGAGACGAGTGGGCGATCCTAGTGACCCAATCATTACGGAAGTCATTGCCGTTATGCATAGGGCCGCTGATCTTAATGTACCCGGCAAGACCTTTCCTATGCTTATGGAGACTTTCCCTGGTAAGAGAAATCGAACTTCAACATAGGCCGATGATTAATGTATTCCAGTTCTTGCCAAAGTGCCGACAGAGTATGCCCCTTGGAAACATGGCTTAGGCGCTCGCGGGAAGTCCCACCGTGGCCACGACTTCTTCTACTCTCTTGCCCAGGAAGCAAACGAGAAACCCGGACACGAAGACTGCTACGCCAAAATGCTCTTCAAAGAGAAAGAGAAATATGGTCTCCGAGACAAAGAGATCTCAGCCCTCGCAGGCAACCTCTTCGGCGCCGGATCCGATACTTCAAGCAGCACCCTCATCACCGCCATCCTCGCCATGCGCGCATTCCCAGAAACCTTGATCCCAGCCTGGGAAGAACTCGACCGCGTCGTTGGCCCCAACCGCAGCCCGTCTTTCGACGACGACCTCGAACTTCCCTACATCCGCGCCTTCGTCAAGGAAGTCTTCCGCTGGCGTTCCGTCGCCATCATCGGCGGCCAGCCCCACGCACCAATCCAAGACGACTACTACAACGGCTACCTGATTCCAAAAGCCACCTGGGTCCAAGGAAACGTCTGGGCTATCCACCACAATGACCGCGAATTCCCCGAACCTGATCGCTTTAACCCGTACCGATTCATCAAGGACCATCCAGACGCACGACCTTTCCCCGGCGAGAGGGGATACATGACGTTCGGATGGGGCCGTCGTGTGTGCTCCGGTCAGGCTCTCGCGGAGCAGGGAACTTGGCTCACAGTCGCTCGACTTATCTGGGCATTCAAGATTGAGCCTGCAGTTGATGCTAGCGGAAAGCCCGTTCCTGTTGACATTTTTGACTACACGTAAGTTTCAGCAGCCGATAACATCGACATTTGAGTACTGACTAGAGTTTCAGGAATGGATTGAATATGCGACCGGAGCCGTTCAAAGTCAAGATCACACCTAGGAGTGAGGAGATTCGGAAGACGATCATTCGTGAAGGCGAGCAGGCACTGGCGGATCTGGCGCCGTTTGAAGGTGAGACGAAGTATCGTATGAGTACATTTTATAAGAAATCATAACTAGTAAATATGGAAAGGAGATGATGGATGGCCTGCTGTAGACCTTCAGAGCCAGTATTGTAGACTCCATAGGCGAAAGGTGTTTCAATAATTGTAGATAGTAACGACGATTGATCAACATCAAAGTAAGCATTCACGTGTTCCGAACGAGTGGCACTTTCTATGACGGGTGTAGGTTGATAGTAGTTGATGCAAACACCAGTGTAGCCTTCAACGTGGCAAAACTAGAGACGAAATACAATTCGTTAGGTCATACTGTAGCCCATATCAAAGTAACTATTCGGTAATGGTTTCACAAGTCGAATGAAAGAGCCACTACGCTATCATGAAAGGAAAGAAGATCATTGATTGATTCGCTACATGCATTCATTGAGGCCCAGATGGGCAAGAAACTTATTTCATGCTTGAATGCATCCATCCTTGTTCGTATTCCGAACTCTGGTTTCCATGAAAAAAAATTGAAAATCACAAACTCCTAAACTCCTGTGTTCTCTCAACGCCACAACGGCGATACTGCAGAGATGAAACCCATCGAAAAGCTGCTTCAATCAGCAGCCACCCTCATCTACTCCTCAGATTCCTCATTCGCCTGGCGCATCAACTCATCCCAGAGCCGCCTGGTGACCTCCTCCTGCTTCTCTGGAGGCGTGTTCTGCTGGATGACTGCTGAGGCCAGGAAGCCGCGAGGGTGGCTCAGCGTGCTGAACTCCTTGGAGTTCTTTGGCTTGGCTTTGGCAGCCAGCTCGAGGAAGACGGTTCGCTTGCCGGCGGTCCATCCGGCTTCGAAGCGGAGTTGGAATTTGGCCTCGATCGGCTTGAGGATTGGAGCTGCTGGCGGAGGGATCAGTAACGGTCTTTTATGGCTAGCTTCGGCGCGAAAGAGAAATCTGTAGTTGAGGCCTGAGAAGAGGTACCTCTTGAGATGCTCGAATGCCTTCAGCATCATTTTTAAGATTGCTTTGAAGAGTGGTGATTTGTTTGGGAGGGCTTGCTGAGGGTTGGTCGTTTCTTTGGAAAAGGTCTGTTTGAAGAGCGGTAGTCTGTTTGGTGAGGCTTTGTGGGAATCAAGTTGGTTGGAAAAGAAGAGATCGTGGGCGAGTTGGAGGGATTTATATACACTAATACTCTATTGTCTATTGTAACCTGTCGATCTGAGCTTCCTATTGTGTAGTGATATCTATTGTAGATGAAACTATACTGCAGTACGTTTCAATAGTTTTGTGTCTCTTCAAGCTGTGGTTATCATATCTACGTCGGGTCGACGATTGTGTCAACCCAAGAAGAACAAGCTATCCATCAGTATTCCGAAGCGTTTTGGAATAGTTCAGATAAACCATTCTGTAGGCAGTCACAAATGACAATACAATAGTTGATTAATAATATTATTGTATCTAACTAATTCATCGAAATGATCGTTAACACGAAGCGATTAACAACATCTTAATAGTTATGAGACGGTAACTTCATTCCATCAATAAAACTACTTAAGGACAATAGAACTTACCTAAGGTCCCGGCATCTTGAGTTGGTGATATTGACATTGACACTCACCGTGAAGGTGATTTTGGCTCTGATAATTACCACCTTCACTGCTTTTGCAGCCCGCGCACCTTTACCTCAAGATATTTCACGGGAGGATGAAATCATTTTTGTGAACAAAAAAAGGAAGGGATAAGTAAGAACTGTTCCAATCGCCGTATGTTTCGAAAATCGTCACGTTTTCGTAAATATGGGCACGTTTTGCGGTTCTGGTTTTGGGGCTTTAATACAATTTTCTCTGGTTGTAATTCGATCAACTTGGTGATGTAGTGGTCACAGCTTGCGTGCATCTTAGAACAGAGAGAACAGACACGATCTTGACTTCCACACAGATAGATGATAAGCAAATCATCTCGAAAGCCGCATACAATCTCCTCTCAAAAATCTTACATTACCAGGACTAAGACTGTAGTTAAATCTCGTGTCTGAATGGGAGGTGAAGCCGTCGTCATCTTACCCTATCTTACCTAAGACGATCTTCACCATCGTCTCTGGTCGTGGATAATACAAAAAATAATGCGCCTACTATAAGGAATTTCATCGAAAAAGATAATTCTATAGTATTCATAAGATGGGGTATCGTACTTTAGTGTTACAGCAAATGTCATAGATAATACCAATTGTGCGCAGTCCTGGCTCGTAGCTGTCCAACTTTTGCTCCTTTCGGAGTGAGGTAGTCAATGCTCACCTCCCTACTCCCTACCATTCTTTCATTCTCGCGACTCGAGACTAGCAATGATTCCAGATCAGAGAATAGATAACTTTTGTTCTCGTCTCGGCCCGGTTTGTTCATTGGTCTCGTTTAGGTCGAGTGCTTCTAGTCCAATAGACGCACTCAATGCCACCTCAATCCAGACATCGAAGTTAACCGCCCAAGTATTCAAAGATACTCAGGAGCCCTCCTTTTGCGATTATTCATGAACATTTCATTCGCGTTATCCACGCGTCCCTAGCCGCCAGGCCACGCTCTGTCTCATATGTTCCAAGAATGCCAAACCCCCATTGCCGACCTAACCGACCAATCCATGCAATCCGGACTTGGCAAACAGTGCACAATCAATGCTGCGCAGCAACGGTATCTCTCTCGAAGATACGTGGTATACGGGAATGTAAATGGGAATACGTCGTATGCATTCATCTCGGTCGAGGTTATGTCGAAGTTCTTCGGTTTCGTTGGCGTCGTTGACTCGTACTCCTTTTCGTCAAGCGTGATGGCGGCGCGTTGTCTTTGATAGAAGCGTCTTGTGCGCAGGCTGTTTGATAGACACTCAAACATAGATTCTCACATAGCTCATACTCCCGCGTAAGTTCGAAGGTCTCGCGGTCTGTGTGTTCTTTCCTGCATTCGTCGATGCAAGGCTGAGCACCGAGATGGAGATCGCAACATAGGCCGCGGCCGACTTCTTCTGTACATGGACTCGGTGCATGGACGATGGATTGAGATCGGAATGTTGTTACGAGGGACGTTGTTATGTAGTCTGTTGTTGTGACGAGAGTTGGTAGGACATGGTAGAAGAATGTCAGGATGGCGAGGAAGACTAGAATAGCGAGGATCGGTGTTCGGTTTGGTTTGGAAGTCATGCTTGAGTAATTGATGGTGATATTTTGAACATTGGAGACTCCGGAATAGATGGTTTCGAGGCGTTGGGAATCTTATATATTCGGCTGAACGATTACACGGGGAATGGTAGATATAAAATTATCTCCGAAGGATGGTAGTGCTGATGTCTTTCCAAGACGCAAACTCGCTTTAAACCACGAAGACAGTTTCAGAAAGGCCGAAGATGAACTCCCAAGTAATGATGAACGAAAACAAATCCACAGCATTCAGTCAGACTCAGGTAGGAGGAAGACACGCAAGCGATGGAGCAGAGAAGGCTCATCAGCCTTCTTAAACATCAGCTCAGCCGGCCCCCGCTTTAT
This sequence comes from Aaosphaeria pasadenensis, assembly GCA_022813625.1. Classification (NCBI taxonomy): domain Eukaryota; kingdom Fungi; phylum Ascomycota; class Dothideomycetes; order Pleosporales; genus Aaosphaeria; species Aaosphaeria pasadenensis. Next base: position 105,725 of record JAKLMB010000035.1, read on the forward strand.
GTACATCCACATAATAGATGCGCCTCCAGTCGGAAAACGGCAACGGCACCATCATCATACCAAGGCCACCAGCCACGGCAGTGTCTCCACGTTGTCCTATTAAAGTTTAACGTGACGTTCCCGCGCCTAACCGGACTCACGTTGATTCACCAGTTGTCAATTCGAACATTGCAGGCATATCTCTGTTCAACATCTCCTTTCCGTTGCATCTGGTCCGCGTTCGCATTCGGACTCAGCCTTGGACCAATTGTGATCGTGGGAAACGCTAGCAGGCCTGGGTTTGCACGATACTACACCTCGTAATGCTCGAGAAAGCCAGGGTCGATTATCTTAATAGACATTCGGGGCGCCACACTAGTTTCAGAAATTTGACCATGGTCGCTTGATTTCTCGATTTCGTGTACTGATGGATGGCCCAATTCGACATGGTGGCTTAGCAGATCGTCGCACTCCTTGATTGGGAATCTTAACGAGTAGTTCGAACGTCTCCAACTAGGATGACAATATCGGGCTTACCAAAATCCGTTGAACTGGCAATGATTGTCGCCATACATATATTTGTTCAACCTCAGCCGCACAGGATGTGATCAAGGCATGCGGGTCATCCCATCATCCAGCAAACACTGATCGAAGATGATAAATCTTCAGGCTAGCATGTATAATGGGTTTCTTTAGTATTGGTCCTAGATTTCTCCTAAAGATGTTCTAACGGTTGTGGTGCCTAACAAGGCGTCCAGTGGATGCTGGAACGTTGAAACACGCAGGCTTGCAAAATAAGCAGCGCCGTCAGACCAAATTTCCACATTGCTGAACGCCGACCAGAGTGGCCGTGCTGAGCTCGGGCCCCGCAACGGTTCATACATGCTATATCTATAGTAACAATGATGTCTACAAGACGATTTGTTGTTGATGTACACGGTATACACGGTCTAATCTCTATATCGAACACTGATATGCGACCTAATATGCTCATAGCAAAGTTCTAAGAAGTGACAAATAACACTCTCTTAATAATAATGCTCAATTGAGGTATACGAAGCCTAGTTCCAGGAGATTCTAGCTTTGAGTTAGCACTGTCAATCACTAACACATCGAAGGTTACTCACATTAGCATAATTGCAGCTCCTGCGAAAATAGCAGCAAATTGAGTGAGAGTCTTCTTCAGCTCCTTGCCTTTCTCTGGGCCGGTCTCAAGAAGCTCTGGGATCACAGCGACTGTTCCAACGTATAGGAAAGTGCCTGCAGTGAAAGGGAGCAGCATATCGCCCCACTGAAGACTGGTTCCAAACAGACCGGGTCCATTCACGTCGGCAGAAGCAGAGTTACCGCCAAATTCTTGGACTGCAATACCAATGCAGGTACCGAGAAAAGCCCCGATGGCAGTGATGAATTGCGCACCCATGGCTGCCCTCTTGGAGAAACCAGATTGAATCAGCAGGGCAAAGTCACCAACTTCGTGGGGGATTTCGTGGAAGAAGACGGCCACAGTCGTTGTTGCACCAATGGTAGGCGAAGCATAGAATGAAGAGCTAAGAGCAAGTCCATCTGTGATGTTGTGTGTGAAATCGGCAATGAGATTAAGATAACCACCAAGTTTCACACTGGCGTTGATCTCCTTCTCCTTCTCCGCGACCACAGATTTGTCGCCCTTGGTTCCCGACTTGCGAGAGCGAACGGAGTCCTTGGAGCCATTGACATCGGCACCAGTGGCCTTCGCAGTTGCCTCAACCTTTTCGTGTGAGTGACCGTGGGAATGGTCATGTCCGCCCTCTCCGCCAGTAGCAATCCTGAGTCCCTTGTCCATAGCGACGAATGTGATGAATCCAACCATGATTGCAACGCCGAGCAGGAGGTTCTTGTTCGGCTCTACCATGACAAACTTGACCTTGTGAGGTTCGTCTTCTCCAAGGAAAATCTCCGGAAGCAAATGGAACAGGGTGTCACCCAGCAGACCACCAACCGCGAATGCTACCATCACAGACAGCGAAGAGGGGTCGATGTTCGGTGGGCATAACGCGAGGAGGAAATTCGGTGGGCCAGAGATGTAGAGCGTGGCCAACAGAGCGTTAACAGCAGGACTACCGGGGAACAGAAAGGCGAAAATCTGCGATGTCAAGCTCGAGGTCAATGGATTGGTAGCTACTTTGTGTTCGTTCAAAGCTTGGACGAGGGAGCATTCCTAGGACGAATGAGTTAGCTTAGGTACCTTGATGAGCACGCGACACAGCCAATGTGCGGCAAGACACAAGAGAACATTGGAAAGGAAGTCCCAATTGGGATTGAGAACAGATGAAATCGAAGATAGCGTTTCCGTACCTGGAGTTTTTCTTCAATCTCCCCCACTGTCAGGTCGCCAACGGCCGCGCCGGTCTCGCCCTTGACTGCGGCCGCAGATGCATTGTACACTAGAACCGACAGGAACACCGACACAAAAACTAGCGATCGAGCTCTACGTGAGAGCATCGTGACGAAAGCGGGTGCAACCTAGATCAATATAAATTGGCGAGAGGGGTGGATGGGTGTTTGACTAGGACTGGGGGTGACGTCTCAGGGGTCTTTGCTGGAGGGACGGACAGGTTGTCCATCTGATAAGGAAATGTTCTCTTATCGATAAGGATCTCTTGGCAAGAAATTTCCATTCTTCACCAAACAATCTCGACAAGCCAACCACTATACTTCCATAACCTTAACGTCGCTTACTCCGATACACATTCAACAATGGGTCGCGAACTCCAGAAGAAGAAGAATAGGTCGTCGATACCTAAGCGCCGCCAAAACCCGAAGTCGAAGAAGAAGATACTTTCCAACCCAATCATTGCGGCGAACTGGTAATTTTTCTCTGGTCTCGTCCCAAGAACTATTCATTCTCACAATTCTAAATAGGAATCAAAAGGAGACTCTGTCGCAAAATTACCGCCGACTCGGATTGACTGCGCGTCTCAATCATTCCACAGGTGGTACGGAGAAATCAATCAAGCTCCTCGGCCTCAACGATCCAAACTCCTCCCGCGCCGATGCAGCCGCAGACAGCACCGCCAACAAGTTGAACATCGTTAGCACCGCCCCAAAAACAACCGGAACAGCTGAGATCGAGGTCGAACGCGATCCGGAAACCGGCGCGATTTTGCGAGTCATCGGCGGAGACGAACCTAATGACAACCCCCTCAACGATCCTTTGAACGAGCTCGAGGACAGTGATCCTGAGGAGTGGAATGGATTCGCTATGGTTCCAGAGGGCGTGAGTGACAACCCAGTCGTGAGGCAGTTGGAGGAGCAAGCGAGGAATGGTGTAAGGAAAGCGCCACGAAAGCAGAGCCAGAGGGAAGAAGAATGGATTGAAAGTCTAGTGAAAAAGCACGGAGAGAATTACAAGAAGATGGCCTGGGACCGAAAACTGAATCCAATGCAGCAGACTGAGGCTGACATCCGAAAGAGGGTCGCAAAGTGGAAGGCTGCGCATGCGGAGGATTAAAAGTTGTGCTGCATGCGATTTTTTCAGACGATTAAATCCTCAATTGCCGACATCGTCCAGTCGACAACACTGCAAGCACTGATTGTTCTATTGCATATTACGGAGTAAGGCGTTTCTATATAGCCCTGAGAAAAAGGGAGTTACATATCCTCAATCATTGGCTTTTGATGCCTTCACATTTGCAACAACTATCAAGATCTTCCTAAAAACCCTGTTCTACTGCTTATGCTAGGGGTCCGGCATCTCAACAACTTTTATAATACTTAGAAACCCCGATGAACAATTTGTCATACGACTGGCTCACGGCGACTTTTCAATTTCGATTTGACTGCCCTTCAAGTCCACGTCAGATCTTTGCATGGCTCATAAATTGCTATTCGAATATGCGGGCAAAATCAGGAATCTTCGACTTCTCCATACAGGATCGCTGCCACTCGTTCGGTGAGATACCCAAGCAAAAGAACCGCGTACAGCCCAAGTGACTGTGTCAAATTTTCGAGACGGAGTTTTCTTTAGCAGAGTTTGCACCTCTATAACAGAGAGCATCACAAGCACGACCCGCCGTCGGTGGATAGGTAGAATAGGTAGATATCATGATCTACTTAATGCCCCTCCTTTGCACGCGATCTTCGAATGGCCCCATCCATCCTGATATGCCACGATACCTATTGTTAGGTATCTTTATTCATTCGTGCCAAGCATCAAGCGATGTAAATCATGGAAAGCTGTTCTTATTTGTATCGGCAGGTATCAGTGGATTGCAGCATCTCATTACTATCCTGGGCATTTCATTTCTAGAAGCTAGACTTTGCCCCGACCTGATATTCATCATTCAACTGGACCGTACTACTCGACACACTCCTACTATCCTCCTTCTCCGCCGCATCGTGCACAACAGTCGTAGCAATCGTCTTCATAATCCCCGCTGCGCCCCTCACCTCATCAAGACTACTATCACTCTCTTCCTCTCCCCCCCGCGCAGTATGATTACCACGAATGGTCGTCGTATGCGTCGTGTTCCCCACTTTCGTGCCGTGCGCGCTGCGTGACGCAAGCTCAGTCGGGTATGAATTGCTGCCGGAGTGGAAGGCGTCGGTCCTCTCGTTCCCGCGTACGATCTTGGATATCAGGTCGGCCATGGAGCATTCGATGTTGAGTTTTACGATGTAGGATACCGGGTGGAATTGGACGTAGATGAAGGTATTTCGGAGGGACATCATGCCGATTAGTAGGACCTAAGCAACTGTCGTTAGCGTCGTGTATTCGTGAGACAAGGGAAGCGGTTTTGAACTTACGTCCATCGATAACGAGACGACGATGATGATTGCGTTGAAATTGAATAGTGGAGTGTACTTGGTTAGGCCTTTTGAGATCAACCTGGCCCTGACTAGGTAGAGGAAATATGCGTTCAGAGCGAAGTCAATCAGGAGGTAGATGACTTTCTCGATGCGGTCCCAGATCTCGTTCAGATGAATCCACATGGGGGATATCTGCATTCGGGCCGGAATCCATATACAGTAGACAGAGATATTGATGAGTCCAACAGCGACGAATAAAGCCCATTTGAGCTTTGTAGCTTTTCGCTTGTCTGTCATGACGAGCGCCACTCGGTTGGCAATGATCTGAATAAGTAGCTGGGTCTGGAGGACCCAGGTTGTTACGAGGATGAAGAAGAATCCGAAACTATCATGGTTCGTGTCAGTCCAGCTCAGCGTTCACTACGATGTAAGGACGTGACCGTGTTTCCTTTCCCTGATACTCGAACTCGAAGAAAAGTGTGACGTACGATCCTTGTATATCTTCGTGTAAGAACAACCATGTAAGTACGGCCATAACCAAATTTACGATCAGTTCGGACCAACACATCCACGGATAGGGATTCCATATCTTCTTCGTTCGCTTGTACATTGCCATTGACTGTCGCCCAATTTTCATTCCAGTGAGGATGACAAAACCTATCGTGAAGCCAAAAGCAATGGACGGAACGTCCATGATGGATTCTCGCGCCATGGTCAGTTTGCGGGGTCGATCCAGCCAGATAGCCCAGTAAAGTCGTATATCTTCGCAACAGCAGCCGTCGGAACAAGTCGAAAGAGTCAACAACACCTGTGTGCTATCAAGCTGGTGAAGGATTTTTTTCCCACATGGCAGTATACTTATAATCCTTCAAGCATCCCCCTATCATCTGATCTTTGAGCCACGCAGGTTGCCTGAAAACTGTAGATCTTGGAGGATCTGTGATTATCAGTGAGCTAATTGCTGGGTACCATGTCCACATCAAGTCCTCCAAAGACAGGTTGGCCGACATCTTGGTTACTGGATTTGGTAACAGTATAGACAGAGGCTGAGATTTTCAACAGGGTTCCTTGAATTAACGAGTCGCGATGTGGAGTCTACAATGTTGATCAACAGGATCGGGGGTGATCCTGTAGTGCTAATTGGACCCGCGTGCCGCGGTTAGGGAGCCGTGAGTGCCACGCCGCCCTCGCGCCGGACAACAGGAACAGGAAAAAGGCTTTGCCCCATGATATTCGCCCCAGATGCCGCAGACTGCTTGTGGAAACAATGAGGAGAACAGTACAATTGATTCATGGGTATGGGGAAAGGGAGGTAGTCCGTCTCCAAGGCATCCACACACCTCATGGAAAGGAAATGGACTCTCACAATCGACCAAAGCGGGATTTGAGGTTTTTTGTGGCTTGCATTTTGGCGATACATCTCCATTTAGAGGCAGTTACACTTACTCTTCAGGTTTGGTGCCGACGTTATGATCATAGCTAGTGATTGGTTTACATATCTCTCGGTCTATTGCTCCTACGCTGGCTGAGTGTACCTCGTAGAGTCGCCAAAGAGCCCGTAATGAATTGTAGCGTAGTTCTCGTGCTAGCACTAGGCACCCGGGCGGCACTGTTGAGCCGGCCAATCACCCATAGGACTAAAATCTGGGGGGCTATTCGGATCCGATTCTAGCAATCTGGATTGTTCAAGTACTTGTAGCAGCTGGTGATTAACAGGAGTCCTGCAAAGACCTTCCCCGCTAGCTTCTGCCTGAGCCAAGGCGACTACTGTTCACTACTTGTAAGTGTAAAGGGATGAGGCCTAGCCAATAAATCCTTCCATGGCGGGAGGCCACTGCAAGACTGCCCATGGTAAGCCTTTCTTCTTATATTGGGAAGATATATCACGCCATTGTTCAGGCTTGGGTGCACGCTATCTAGGAATACAATAATGGTTAGAATTTGATTGAGATAGAAACTTACATACAGTGAAGTAGCTAGCAGTGATCAAATACAATCCATTAAAACACCCAATGTTGAGCCATGTCATTCATACATGACGACAGCAAACGAACAGCAGTTCTTCGTAGCTAATCATGGACTTACTGCTCTTGTCGCATGCATCGTACAAGCATTGACTCAAAGCTTGCTACTGTATTCGGCTGAGGCTTTTACGTACTTCTTGGACAGGATGAACTGGCGTGGAGAGCAATGATCTTGATGTTGAGTGTTTCGATAATCTATGAGAGGACGAAATTGTGACGAGAATACCTGCGTTCTAAGATTGATAAACGGATGCTCCATGGAGAAGTAATACGAAATGACATACCTCGTACATTAATCAGCGCAATGTGCGAAAGTCACGAGAAGCATCCGCTGGATTTGAAAGCACTTAACGAGCGGTAAGGAACCTTTTCCGTGGCCCATTGCACGCATTCACCCTTGCCACGTGGTATCCCGAGCTGGCCCATAGTTTCCGAACACGGGACCACGTTCCATGCAACGATGACTTTGACCAAAAAAAATTAATTCTTGATCATGCCAATCGCCTACCAGAAGTGGCGGTAATGGTTGGTGCCACCCGCACCGCAATAAGTCAGCCATATGTCTAATTGCCACGCAACAAAAGCTTTTCCATTTTCGAAGTCTCCGTTTTATGCATACAAGAAGTAATATTACCACCCGCAGAAAGAACCTGGGGCTCCTGATTGGCTAGTAGTTATTATGATCTTTATGGAAGATTGGAAGCACAAATTTTAAAGAGGAGTAGAATTCTCCTCAAGAGGTAATTCATGATCTTTAGCCATTAACCGCGACTCGTATTCTCATAATCTTTGGGTAATGATTAGCATTCCATGATTCCTCTCAGTAGGTATTCATTAAGAGGCTCTCAAACAAGACAGCAGGTGTTAGGTAATCTTTCACTTCATTGGAGCCCGCAAACAGCTGACAAAGGAAATGCGATCAATGCAAGGGTAATCTATCCTTTAGCTTTGATATTACGAGCAACGAACAAAGAAGCAAAACCTATCGGATTTAACCCCATACTGTTCATTGAGCCAACCGTTTCAGGTTATAGACCCGCGGATTTAAGGCTTATTTACCCGCGTGTGAATGGACAAAGCACCTGTTCACCAGTTGTTGTGGAGGTTGACCACCACGGATGTTGGCGGAAGCTTGACCAACCATTCCACCACTGACCTTGAATTTTTTGTATACGCCTGACCACAACTATGACGCAATTGATGGGGTTTCAAATGGTCATTTCAACAGTCAAGCCTTTGAGCCTCACGCATGGATCGTCACCGTGAACTACTCGTACGAGCATCTTGAAATACACTTCCGACATTTGTAGTTTGCGATGCACATCATCGAAATGATTAGTCACGCATCCCTCACTATTGTTATAGAATAATACAAAGTTATCAGAATCAGTTTGTAGATAATTTTCGTCCCTTCAGTTCTGTGAAACTCAATTCGATGTCATGTTCAATCTCACGATCCCCAGACTTTTCCCCCGGCGGGATGAGGTACACGCGAGCCCGATTGTGGTACATCCGCAACGTTCCGTACCACGAGATACAGCATTTAGTTCAGATCCACAATGTCATATCCGAAGTCGTATGCACTCCACTCCCCACTGGGGCTCCGACTTTCTAAGCCATTGACACCGTTACGTCGGTATCCAGTTCGGGAGAACCCTGTTCCCACTGGCCGAGCTGTCAGCTATGTAATTGATGAGCATTCTGCTTAAATAGTGCTTATTCTGCCCCTCGTGAACCAAGATCCTACTGTTTTACTTCATCATACAACTCTATATTCAACAGTAAACATGAACTTCTTCAAAAGAGTGCAGCATCCAGTCCAAGACTTGCGGCGACGCAGTTCTGTGGTTGTTGCGGCACATGAAGGCTATGATACTAGGCCTCTACCGCGTTTGACATGGCTAGGTGTAGGCATGGGTATTCTTGTTTCCATGGGTAGGGTACACTGAAATCCGAAAAGTCCAAGCAGAAGTTTAACGAAACGTAGGCGGATTCATCTTTGGTTACGACACAGGTCAGATCTCAGGTTTCCTTGAGATGACAGACTTCCTACGTCGATTCGGCCAACGGCATGCTGATGGGACCTACTACTTCTCCAACGTCAGAGCCGGCCTAATCGTTGCAATGGTATGTAGCATTCTCGTTTTATACAATCATTGGCTAATCATTGATTTAGCTGTCTATTGGTACACTCATTGGTGCCCTTCTCGCAGCTCCCATAGCAGACCGTGTGGGTCGAAAACCTAGCATGACGTTCTGGTGTATAATTTTCTCCGTTGGAATGATCGTACAAATATCCGCAACGAATAAATGGTACCAGGTCATGCTGGGTCGGCTAGTTGCCGGATTCGGCGTTGGTGCTTTGTCTCTTGTTGTTCCCATGTACCAAGCAGAGACGGCACCTCGCCATATTCGTGGAGCCTTGATATCTACGTACCAGCTCATGATCACCTTCGGCATCTTCCTTGCCGCTGTTTTCAATTATGCAGCTGAGCGACACCAAGATGGAAAGGCTGCGAGCTGGCAGATCACAATGGGACTGAGCTTTGTCTTTGCCGCCATCCTGGGTGTTGGTATTCTTTTCTTCAACGAGACCCCTCGATACGACGCTCGCCATGGCCGGATAGTCAGAGCTAAAAAGACAATGATGAAGGTTTATGGAGTACCCGAGAACCACTACAGCATCTATCACGAGATGGCCGAGATCGAGCGAAAGTTGGCGGAGGAGGATCGACAAGGAAGCGCGATTCGAGAATGGTTAGGCATGTGGAAGGCACCTAAGATGGCATATAGATTGTTTCTAGGCATGGGACTGCAGATGTTTCAGCAGCTTACTGGGTGCGTAATCTGCTCTCATTCTTTCCACGCAGCAACACTAACAGCTACTCAGCGCAAACTACTTCTTCTACTATGGAACCACTATTTTTGTGGGAACTGGTATCCGCAACTCGTTTGTCACACAAATGATTCTTGTAAGTCTTTGTTTCCAGCACCTTATCACATCATGAACTGACAACTTTAGAACGGTATCAACTTTGGCGTCACATTCTATGGCCTGTATATCGTCGAGCACTACGGCCGTCGCAAGTCTCTCATCGCCGGCTCCATCTGGATGTTCATCTGCTTCATGATCTTCGCCTCAGTCGGACACTTCGTCCTTGACCGCTCAGATCCCTCGCGCACGCCCAAGGCCTCCATCGCTATGATATGCTTCGCCTGCTTCTTCATCTTCGGCTTCGCAACAACATGGGGACCTATGATATGGGCCATCTGTGGAGAGCTCTACCCATCCCGCTACCGTGCTAAGGCCATGGCACTCAGCACCGCATCGAACTGGCTTTGGAACTTCTTACTCGCATTCTTCACTCCGTTCATTACTGGCGCTATTGACTTTAGGTATGGGTACGTATTTGCTGGGTGTAACATCCTCGCCGGCATTGGTGTCTATCTCTTCGTCATCGAAGGTCAGGGACGGACATTGGAGGAGATCGATACGATGTACATTATGGGTGTCAAGCCTTGGGAAAGTTCCAAATGGCAATTCCCTGAAGAGGAGCGCATTGCGAAGAAAGAAGACCAGGCATAAGTGATGCTCTGGCCTGGTATGATCACGCGGTAATGAGATGTTTTGTGAGGAGGTGTCTGATAAATTGAGGGTTTTCTTTTTGGAGATCGATCAAGTCTCATAGGCGGCTGGTGTTAGGTGCTTCAACGGATCACATTCTTGTACATAATGTTAATGAAGTAAATGCAACAAGTAAACTAAAGACCAATTGCTCGTGATGGGATATATTTATTATGACCGTATCATTACCCATTAACTTATAATTCTCAATACTCTAAGATTGGATGTGTGCCATGATATGCGATGCTGGGTCAATTTAGGACAGGACATGGTATTGTAAGGTGAACAAAGAATCGTTACGTATAGTAGCATAGCCGCGTCCTAAACAGTCCGACTTGCCGGCTTGCCGTGATATTAGTCCCTTTAAATCAGCCAACCTCAAGATCGCAAAACCCAACTGTGCCAGCGGAGACTGGAGTGGCCAGAGAACAGTTGCAGCAAGCGATGGGGGCTATTTACTACATGGAGTAGTCCGACCGTTGGTTGTCCGATTCAATAGCCCTATGACGGACCCATGGCCGTCTCCTCAAATCTAGAACGCCTCGGATTTCACCCCTAAGTGACGTGAGACCTCGTATATGGTGTTTGCACGAGATGTGTTTGAACACATTGCGGAAGTCCTTCGGCTAGACGGATGCTGCTGGTATCTTGGGCGTAATCATGAATGAAACTGCGGCGCAACTAAGCTCGCTTAACGATGTACACCACGATTTGGTAGCTTACAATGAATTACCAGATTTAGAAAACTATGAATGAATCCGAGATGGTTATAAACACATCGCGTTGGGGAAACACGATACTCAAGCAAAATACTGCAAAATGACTCCGGACTGAACACTTTGGTCGTTGTTGATGGTGATTAATTCAGTGGAGTCGATAGGTCTCGCGGCACGAAGGATCGTTAAGCTTAATTGCGAAGCATAGGAACGTAAGCCCAAGTACCAACATGTCTGTGGCGCAGACAATTGTGATACAAGGCAATAAGCCAAATAGCAGACTTTGCCCCACTTTGGAGAATGGTCCTAGTGGCTTTCCGAATGTGCATCGTGTTCTCGGCGCGTTCTATTTTATGATAAATACCCTCGTTGGCATCTTGTGGGGAGTTCAGTGTTTTTGTGAACAAATCCGAGATTGTTCACCAGTCATTCATTCACACTCGACCCCACCGTCATTGACCGATATCATACATTCACTCCTTCTACACTCGCTCTTTACGACCATTCTTTCACAGTCACTACGAACTTGCTATGAATTACCTTCTCTTTCCAACTATTATCCTGTCGGTCCTTACCACGGTCACAGAAGCCAGGCCTACCAGACACTACACGCCTCGTCAGGCACCAGCACCCACCGATGTATGCGGAGCCGTATGGTACAACAAGCCAGTTCTCGGCCTGTACAATGACCCATACTTCGATTCAGAACTAGTCACCAATGGGTGCTCAAACTTTCCAATCAAGGTTGCATTTGCTCGACACTCCGGTCTCCCTGGGGCCTGCAACATCTGCGAGTTCTTCTCGTGAGTACTACTTTAATTGAACTGTAGAGCAGAGAACTAATGACTTTAACAGGAACAATGACTGTGGTGGTGATGTCGTACAAACGATATCCTCAGAGAAGAACCTAGACATTGCGCAGGGCGTCGTTGTCCCACAAGCACAGAGTTACAAGTGCCGGATCTCATTGCAAGACGAATAGCCAAATTGCAACACTGTCTGAATCCTAGTTCTGGCTGACCAAGTTAAAAAGCTTGTATAACACTCATTTTGTCTTCAATTTTGTATGTTCATGTTTTTTGCGAGTATTGGGTATTAGAGGCAAATGAGATGATACCCAGTTCTGGCCGATATTTTATCCAGAGAGATTTCTCTGTGTTTCAGTACGTATTGGAATTACCACGAGGGGGCATGGGGTTACAATAAGCAAAATACACTCGTTTCAACCTACTCATGACATATTGAATTGATTTTGTGTTCAGCAATTAACATAACATAGATAGGAAATCTACCAGATTTGCATCTAGTGCAACTTACAACATTTATTGAAGGAGATATACTACTGCTCATGGTTGCGCTATCCAAGAGTGAGTTTTACACGGATAGCATGAAAATAGACTCAAGGTCAACGGTCTATTTCATGAACGCAAGGAAATCAGCACCATCCATGTTTCCCATCACCACTCTTCCTCTTGCTCCCACGTAATTGTCATCATAATTATGAGTAGCACTACCCGTAGGGATGTTTCCGATATTACCATAGACAGCTCTTGCATCGCCTTCAGCCTTGTTCTTGCGGAAAGAGTGGCCAGCCGTGTGCGTTGCTTCGTTTGCCGCTGCCTGGTACAGAGGGATGCATTGCGATAGAATTGCTTGCTGTTGTTCCTCCAACCTGCGAATGCTGATCTGTATCTCCTCATTGCCTTCAGGCTCGACGGTGAGCAATTGTTCCAGGCGTGAATTCACTCGATTCAAATCGGCTGAAATTTGTACCTCGGTGGCTATGATACTATTCTGAAGTGCTTTAAGGGTATTCCAGTTGATGGACGTTGGGGTTCTATGAGATCAGATGTTAGCCGTCTATATCGTATTGTTAAATTATACCTTACAGTGTAGCCACGTATAATCCCAGGGTAAGACTCGCTTTCCAACTAGCAATCCTCATCCGAAAATCATTGATGTTTTTCCTTTGGAAGCTCAATTTGAGACCATCTCTAAAGCTTCTCTTTCCATCAGATGAATTCTCGGTGAGCTTCTCCAACTTTGCCTTAAAGTCTTGACAAGCAACATCACAGCCTTGAAGAGTTCTGTCCACTGCTTCTAAGTATGCAATCTGCTTGTCTCCCATCATCGAAGCGTGATCGCCGAGGTTCGCTCTCAAAGTGTCCAAGATCTGATTGAGAGTTATGACCTCTTCACTAAGGTCTTTGAACACCGAAGGGCTGCCGTGAATCGTCGAGATCAATTCATAGAGTTCTCTGCTGCTCGAATAGGCAAGGCTGACGACTGTTATTACGCCCGCAGCAACATTGAGGAGGTCTGCCATTGCTTGGATGTAATGAAGAGTGAACTTATTGAAGACCACAGCGTCACACTGCAGTTTCCGTCTTTTTTCAACGTCTTATTGCCGTGCTGTAGGAACATAGTGATATGAACGCCGGTCGCTTGCGATGATGCAAGGTTCAGCTACGACTTGGCAAACTGCGAGCCTCGTCACAACTGCCGCCACATGTAATCGCACATGTCAGGCTGAAGACCAAATTGAAATATCAGCGCAGTCTTCCAATGTCACTCTCAATGAATCTTCGTCCTTGGGTGTCGCGCTCTCTCAAAACCGTCCACTGCTTCTCAAACGGCTAACTCGAAGCCTCCCCACGTGTACCACGAGCCGAATCGATGGTTGATCAGCACTCAGCATACACCGGTAACAGAACAGACGGCAGCTCGACTGCTCTCTACGGAAATGTCTATGGCGATGTACACTTTGGTGGTGAGAGCAGTGGATCGAATCTCAATCATTGTCTCCGCGCCTTCAGACTCACTGATCCACACGACGACAAAGCCCGGATCGAAGGAGACAAGGACAAGCTTCTCAAGAGCTGCTATGGTTGGATCTTCGAAAACCCTGGTTTCCAACGCTGGATAACAGACAAGGAGTCAAGACTGTTGTGGATCAAAGGCGATCCGGGGAAAGGGAAGACGATGATGACCATGGGCATTATTGATGAGCTGTCTGCAGGAGACAGTTCGCAACCAAAAAGTCCTAGCTCTAGACCCGATTTGGTAGCATTCTTCTTCTGTCAAAACGCCAGACCGGAGCTTAACAACGCAGTCTCCATCCTACGTGGACTCATTTACCTGCTTGTTAAACAAAAGAAGGATCTCATGCCACATGTACAAAAGCAATACGATATTACCGGCAGCGAGCTTTTCGAAGGACCGAATGCTATCTATGCACTCAAGAAAATTCTTTCAGAAATATTACACGAGCCGTCACTTCCGATGACATACCTTGTTATCGACGGCCTCGACGAGTGCGTGTCCGGTCTTCTTGACATCCTACATGTCATCACTGACGACGACCTTGCGCCGCAGTCAAGGCTCAAGTGGATGGTGACAAGCCGCAACATGCCGGTCATCAAGCGATACCTACAGCCTGATTTGCTCAAGGTAAAGATCAGCCTTGAGGTCAGCGCAAGCGAGGTATCAGAAGCGGTTGCAGTGTATGTAAGCTACAAAGTTCAGCAACTGGCGAAGAGGTTACAATACGATCTTAGCACTGAAGCGGAGGTGAAACAAGTGCTTTGCGAGAAAGCAGAAGGGACGTTTTTATGGGTATCACTGGTCTGTAAGGAGTTGGAAGAAGTGGCCCTCTATCAAACACGAGCAGTTCTGCAAGCACTACCGCCTGGACTAGATCCGTTGTACAAACGAATGATGATACAAATCTCCGCACAAACGAATGTTGAGACTGCAAAATACTGTAAGGAAATTCTGAAAGCAATGGCCCTCGCCTATCGGCCGCTTCAATTCCAAGAGATCGCGGTTGTGGCTAGCCTCCCTAGCGATTTGTTTCACCAGTTTAAGGAGATAAAGGACCTAGTCAATCGCTGCGGGTCGTTTCTAACCATGCGGCAAAACGTTGTGTCTTTTATTCACCTGTCCGCCAAAGATTACCTTATGTCGGAGGATGGCCAGAAAGTGTTCCACGAATCAGCAGCAGAAGTACACAGAGAAATAGCGGCTCGCATTATCGACACCATGCAGAGAACACTGCGCAAGAACATATGCAATATTCCGTCCCTAGAAACAAACATACAGAAAGCAAAAGACCTTGTGAAAGGCAGTAGTCTCCCACCGATCGAGTACGCGTGCGAGCACTGGGTCGATCATGTGCAAAATTCTACGCAGAACGATAGTATCTTGTCGGATGGTGGCACAGTTGATAGATTTCTCCGAAGTCACCTTCTTCATTGGATTGAAGCCATGGTATTATTGCAGAAATTGCCCGAAGCCATATTAGCAATGCGGAAACTGCAGCTAGTCGCAAAGGTAGGTCAAAGACCTGCATATCAACACTATCACTAACATATACCAGAGACCAAAAAGCACCAAAATGGCCGAAGTTATACACGATGCATTGAGATTTTTGATGTGGAGCGGATCAACGGTACAGGACCAGCCTTTACAGTTGTACTATGGCGCGCTAGTATTTACTCCAAAACAGAGCTTTCTGCGACGACAATTCTCTCAAGAGATTCTACAGAAGGTCAAAGTGAAAATGGGACTCGATGAAGACTGGGGCCCTCTACTGCAAACACTAGAAGGTCAAGGTAGCCGTGTGAATAGCGTGGCCTTTTCGCCTGAGGGAGAAAGAATAGCATCAGCTGCAGATGACGGGACGGTCAAGGTTTGGCAGGCGCGGACAGGAAAGCTTCTGAACACTTTCCAAGGCCATTCCAGCGCCGTGCGGTGCGTCGTATTTGCGCCTGAGGGAAACCGATTGGCGTCAGCGTCAGACGACAACACAGTGCGAGTATGGGACGAGGCAGATCTCGCACATGATACATTGAGTGCGCATACTGGTCCAGTGAGCAGCGTAGCCTTTTCGCCTGATGGAGATCAGCTAGCATCAGGGTCAAACGACAAAACCGTGCGAATATGGAATGCGACAGGCCAACCGATTCACACGCTTAAAGGCAGTGCAGACAGAGTTACCGCCGTGGCTTTTGCGCCTACAGGCCATCGACTAGCATCAGGCGACATCAATAGAACGATCCAAGTATGGGACACAAAACAAGGAAAGCCCCTCTACATGCTTCGAGATTTCCAGCATCGACCGGCCCTTCCTGTAAGTTTGGCATTCTCGGCAACCTTCGACCAAGTAGTGTCTTGTTCAACGCCTGGGCTTCCAAGTGTGCTCAATTTAAAAACTGGTGAATATCTCTGTACGCTTCCATGTCCATGTCCACCTGAATCTTGCGCCCGTATGGCATTCTCCGCCGCTGGAGATCTGATTGCATCAACTTTTTATGATGAGATCAGGGTATTTGATGCAACAAACGGTCGTTTCCTCTATAGGTTTGTGGATCCGAGAATAACAGCCGTGACAAGCGTAGCATTTTCACCAACAGAAGACGAGCTAGTGTTGGGCTCTAAGGAGGGACTAGTGCTACTGTGGGACTTGAAGCGTCAAGAGCCACCCGAAGGCCATCTGGGTCGCTTACTTTCTACAGCCTTTTCGCCCATGGGTGATCAAATGGCATCAAGTTCATGGGACGGGACGATAAAGATGTGGGACACTAGAACAGGGAAGGTATTATACACCCTCCCTGGTCACACGAACGATTATAGCATGGCTTTCTCGCCAGCTGGCAACGAGCTAGCGACAGGTTCAATTGATGGAAGAGTGCGAGTTTGGGATGTAGAGACGGGGGTTTTATTGCATAGATTCCCGAGTCGCAATTGTTCCATTTATAGTGTAGCCTTCTCGCCAACAGGTGATCTCCTAGCATCGGGTTGTAAGAGCGACGGAACGGTGCTGGTGTGGAATGTGAAGAGGTGGGAGATATTGCACACTCTGATAGGTCATACGCATGATATAAATAACGGATCTAGTATGAAAAGTGTGTTACTCTCGCCAGCGGGCGATCGAATGGTATCACACTTATCGGATGGAACAGTACGCATGTGGGATATCAAGACCGGGAATCAGCTGAGCACGTGTACCGACTTTCGGCGGCGCGTGCATCATTTATATTTCTCGCGAGATTTTCTGCTGGTAATGCTTCAAGATGATACGTTAGGGATATTGGATGCGATAACCGGTGCGAAGTTACACCCCTCGGGTGAAACGTCAGAACTCCTGAATAAGAGGGGGTGGCTAGGAAATTTCGTACAAGGGCTCTGTTTTCCTCCATCCTACGGCGATTACAAAGTTATCTCCTTTCAGGGCAATCTAGTTGCGTTTGGATTCACCACCGGTCGATTGGTTCTGCTTGATTTGCCCAAGTTCAGGAGTAGATCTGGTGTCGCTTTCGGGGGTCATGACAATTTTGAGCTTTATGGTAGCTTGGAAGAGGAGGAAAGTCCTGATGGGAGAGTTTGAAAGTCTCTTTGCAGCACGTTATCAGACCGCCTTATTCACTGTATATAGCTAATTAATTAATACAAGTAGCATATCAAGAGCTTCACTTTGTGTGCATTTACCAGCACTCGGCATCATTCTATGGAGGCCAAACCCAACAACGACCGACGACCAAAAGCGACCTAATCTTTTATGGATGATCAGAGTCAGTAACTATGAAATTAACCGTGGTTCTGTCTTGTGAAATGGCACAGACAACTCGTCTCAGCATAGATTTCCATAGCCACTTGCCAGATACCTCAATCGTAAACACGGATATACGCACTTATGTGGAATTAAGAAGCGACTCCATCCAATTGTTGTGCTACAACTACGAAATAAGACGAGCCACTCATCTGACACCGCGCTCCAGCCGCGTTGGACGGTCCTGTCTTGGCCTTCGTCAGTGGCCCTTTGTCTCAACGCGACCCCGCGCGTCTACCACAAAATATTATGCAACACTGAATCTGCTGACACCAGGAAAGCTGATCTACAATCCCTCGAATTTGGTCTTTCAAACCTTGCAAGATAAACGCCAAAGTAGAATCGCAATCACAACAGAATGATCACTGTCGCAGTAGCAGGCGGAACCTCCCCCGGACTCGGTCGCTCCATCCTCGAAGCCCTCACCAACCAACCGGAGAGAATCACACCCATAGTCCTAAGCCGCGAGACATCCAAAACCCCGAAATGGCTCTCAGACCTCGTCATCGAGGTCCGAAGAGTGAACTACCAATCCCCAGGATCCCTAGACGACGCACTGAACGGCGTCCACACAGCCAGTCTCCCCTACGTTCTTCGTACATAGACAATGCATAGCTCATGCGATGAAACCAGGTCATTTCCACGCTGCTCGCCATAGACGGAACATGGGCATCCACGCAACTCAACCTCCTTTCCGCCTGTATCCGGGCCGGCGTATCGCGCTTCGCGCCCGCTGAATTCGGCCTCGGTCCGCTGTCCGCCCACCACATCGCCCTCGTGTCTCCGCAGGTCGAAGTCATGAATGCGTGCCGCGAAGCGAAGCTCCAGAATCCGGCGACCTTCGAGTACGCGGGGTTTCATCCGGGGTTGTTTATGAACTACCTTGGTTACGGGGCGCCGGATCAGGAGGAGGCGTTGCATGGGTTTGAGGACAATTGGGAGGACTCGTGGTTCCATGTTAATACGATGAAGGCGGAGATTCCGCTGACGAAGGAGGGGGAGGTGCCGAGGATCACGATGACGGAGTTGAGGGATGTGGGGCGGTTTGTTGCTGCTGCTTGTTTGCTGCCTGATGGGTTTTGGCAGGAGGATTTTAGTATGGTGGGGGAGACGTTGCGAATGGATGAAATTGTCAAGGTTATCGAGAAGGTGAAAGGGGGGAAGGTGGAGGTTATGTATCGTAAGTATGATGAGCTCGCCGCATTGACGAAGAGGGAAGAGAATCCTTGGAGGAAGTTTTGGTATGAACTTGAGGGGGCAATTGCAAGAGATACAAAAGGGGAGGCGTTTGTGGATCCGATTCTGAATGGGCTATTTCCAGACATCAAGCCAGTGTCGATTGAAGAGTACTTGACGAAGTATTGGACTTGAATAAAAGAGGAAGAATTTGATTCAGCCCATGCAACTGGGTGCTAATGTATGTACATGAATTCCCAACCTGTATAATCATACCAGTTGCCTAGCATATCTCCCTGCCTTTGGCGCATTGGTGGGATACATCAAGCATGAGCAAGCCGAGCTAACCTTCTCCGCACTGCCACCACAATTGTTTAGGTACTTTGGAATAGCACTAGCAGCTAAGACAGCACTTTTAGTATATGTGGCACAGAATGTTTTCGCCGGAACTGATGCGGTGGGGTTGAAGATCTGATTTACGCAATTATTTCTCGGGCAGGAAGGCGCTTTGGTCGGATATGCCGTGTTACTGCGCTTGGTGGTGACGGAAGCACTGACTCGAGTCGTTGTTACGGTGATCAACTTTGTGGGTTGAGCGGAAGGAGCCTGTGTGGAAGAGGCCTTCGACGGTGCTGGTGGTTGCGGTGCATTGTTGTCTGAGGTGCCACTTCGTTCAATCTGAGCGTTCCTACACGACGTTGAAGAGCATTTGTGGTAGATACTCATTGCACCGCCATTACCGCAGAATTGCGTGTTGTTACCAGCACATTTCATAGTGCAGGAGCCCATAACTCCATCTTTAGGTGCGTTCTCCGGCTTCATGGCATTGTCGCAGAAGCATTCGCGGCCATACTCAACTCCTGCGTAGGAGAATCCGTTCGAGGAGCAGAAGTCGACGCACTTCTCGACTGTCATGTCGTCCGAGGATGTGCTCTCCCCAGTGAAAGCTCGTCCGTCGATGTTGTCCTTACCACAGCCGACGTATTCCCACTGCTTGCTCGAAGTCAAGTCCACGTAGTTGGTCTTTGGCGGACCTATGACCTTTGTAGCAGCGCAATCCGTGATGAGAATGGCAGGTTCAGGCCCAGAGGTGATTGGGTTGCATCCAGGCAGCTCTTCGAGAGACCCGTCAACTTGCTCATTGATGAGCTCTGGCAATTTGCATGCGTTGCATTCGGCATCTGTGTACATTGTGACAGCATCACACTTAGAAACGGCGCCAGAGTCGTCCAGGCAGGTATCCACAGCCTTCTGAAGTGTACCAACATTCCAGCCATTGACAAAGTCTCCGTGGAAGCCGTAGCCAGTTGGATCACCGTTCGCGAACACGAAGGGATGCTGGTCGCCAGTCCACTGATCCTCAAACTGATCGATATCGTAGAGAATCTCATAGAAGATTGAAATCAAATGAACGGGGAACTCCTTCGGGCAGGCGCCGGTGTTGTAATTTTTACCAGCAGGATAGCTGACATGGGATCTATGATCTGGTGAGTCAAGATCATTTCCGTTCCAGCAGGCCGGAAAGAAGATTTGAGCGCGGAGGCCGTCGGGGCAGTTGTAGTTGGGTATTTCGTTTGTTTCGTCTTTTCCAGCACCGAGGCAGGCAAATGAGATAGCTTGTGCATCGAGGCCGCCTGTGAAGTTACGCTTGAAAGTGTCACCCGCGAGCATACGGAATCCTTCGGGAAAGGCATGAAGCTTTTCGCCATCCTCGCCGCGTTGGAGATAGTATACAGTCATGCCGCCATTTGCGTCCTTGCCATCACCAACCACGGGAACAGGCTGGAAAGTGCCGTCCTTTTTCTTGACATATAGTTGCGGTGTCCAGTAGTTCGACATGTCCTCCTTGATCTGGCAAGAAGAGCATGTTGAGTTGCGCGCCTGCTCGAACGTCATGCTGGGGCCAAAACCAGAGCCGCCAGAGATCGTGTGAAGATGACCAGATACAGCACCAGGGTTGACGATGGGATCAATTCGTTCGCGAACAAGGCGGCCAGGGCAAGACATGCGGAAGAAGGCATCGGTCGGGGTAATAAAGCCAACCAGGCCCAGAACAAAAGTAAAGCTTTTGATATACATGTTGGGGGTAGTAATGAAGTTGTCGGCGGTGAAGACAAGTTCCTTGGATGCAGACCTATATACTGAAGGGACAGGCGATTTATAAGGATGGGAAGTGTAGTAGAATGAATGACTTGAGTCGATCAAATCGAAGTAATGAGTGTAACGAGCGTCGAGCTCTAGAAGCAAGAATGAATGACGAGAAGGTAAGAACAAACGAACGACTATTGGAAAGTCTCTCCACTGTACACAAGAACAGAAAAAGCGAAGGAAGTTACACACGGCAAAGAAGAAGGCGATCCGGATTTCTTGTACCCATCTGAATTGAAATTGAGTCCTGCCCGCCTGTGGCTTGATTGTTTCAAAACTCAACCACCAATTTTAGCGTTTACGGCCGGGACGTTTAGGTCGCGCGTCTGTGCATATGTTGTAGGTTATCGTTCGTTCCGAGGTACTCCTATTGGTGCCGGCTCATCCCCTTTGCTGGAGTATAATATGACGTCGACCTGGAGATTCGATTGAATCAGAGGGCGAAGGAGACATCTCGAGGGCCTAGAATAATGGCAATGTCTAACCATTTCATTGATAAACCACGCCTGGCTGCACAAGTTGGTGTTCCCCGACATGGTGAAAATTGGCACAAGTTGGCACGAGGTTCGTCCATGCGGACCATGCTGGAAACGAAAAGAGATTTGGATTACCTCTCCTTGTCTGTTTCGAGAAGTCGGTATTCATCCCACAAGCCGGGTGGGAAGATAGCTAGACAGCCTAGACTGGTGATGTGCCGCTTGAGACGGGAAGCCTAACGTGAATTGATTAACCCAGGAACATTGCATGAACAAGGGTGAACTTTATAGCGCCACGGCGGCGACATCGTGACAGCAAAGTATCAATGCAAGGCGCATTCCGGATGTGTCGCTGATATTGATCAAGTTCAAAAGGTATCGTAATCCAGAAGATAATGTATGTTTTTGGTGTCGGCTGATGGATTGATAGTTTAGGGAAGGGAAAGGGATGGTGATATCGCGGAGTTGGTGGTGGCTGACCACGCTAACTTGAATTCAGACATGGTTGAAAGTAACCAATCACTGGCTTCCCCTTATTCGAATTATCCAACGCCGTTCATTCTTTTCCCCGCGGGCTGTTTCTGATTTTGATATTGCTTGTGCTAGTTGAGATTATGTCTGGGCAAAGCGTGCATTATCCAAATCTGAGTCGCAAACCTAGAACGTCCAAAGTGGTGATGCGAATGGTCGTCTCGCCCACGTGGGGAAGTCTGTACGACAACGGACATGCCAGACTCGTTTTCGATGGCAGGAATGTCTCAATAATTTCCCGGTTTATGTCAAGGCGAGGTTTTCCAGATGGAGGCATACTGGTAGCCACAGGTAGTACACGATCAGCCCAAATCAAGATCGGAAGATCAAACGCAGGCAACAACACCGGGGCATTTATCAACAATCGGCAAAGTAATGATGAAGCATTCTTTGGTGTCAGATTTAGTGTCAATGAATCTTCGATCATCATGGTTTCAGTGGTTTACAAGCTCTAGAGTGATCGCCCGGTAACATAGGTAAACCATATTTCCATGACTGGGCTCAAGGGATAAGGTGACAACGTATTTACCGACTACTATTGAATCATTGTGTCGATCTCTTCAGGACTTTTTCTCGTAAGCCGATCGAAGCCGTCACGTAAGTTCGTGAGCTCGTTTTCAGACTACCATCTAAGACATTTCCCTTAATTCCCCAGAGACATACATATCACGCACGCCAACGCCACCACCACATAGGGCGTACGCATAAACGTGCGGATTCGATGGCGATATGGGGATATTCGGCGCTAGGTTTGCCGCGTGGCTTCACTATTAGCGTCTTTGGAGGCTTTTCTATATTGTAATGATGATGATAATGTGAATAAAACCGAGCGTGGAAATGAAGTCACATTTGGCCGATAATCAGTGTACCAGCAAGCATCGTGTTTGGTCTCAGAGAAAATTTTGGCGTTGGCCATACACGGTTGACTGGTAAGTGATAGATGCACAGAATGCTGTTGAGATAATATTTCAAATAGTTATGCGGATTTGCTTGCTCAAAAAAAGTATGAGATGAACAAAACGCCGTGCAACCATGTTCACTTTTACATCCACAAACTCTTCTCCTAAGGGCAATCAAGAATGGCGAATATTTCTAATCTACATTTCTTCATGAACTCCAATATACATTTCTTTGATCTTCCCTCTCACTCATTATTTCAAACTTCAGTTATTTTCAGTTGAAACGGTACACATAAAAAGAACTTACCTACAAAGCTAGTACAGCCTTCTCACAGTCATGATAGGTTTGGCTTAATCCCATTGTCAACTACCAGCTTTTCAGGTGTACTTTACTGACACTTGGCTATTCTGTTCCTCGGCGGACGTATTTTGTCCTCATTACCAGATTTTACAACCTGCTTTCCATCTGACATTTTTCTTAGCACTTACAAGAACGTACCATCAGATGCCAACATCCCTCCTTGATTCTCAAAGACACAAATCTCTGGAAAATCGATTCGAGATCAAAAGTAACCTACGCTACGATCTTCAAGCAATACTTGCATCCTTAGGCGGATTGGAGGTCCAAAAGGAAACCAAATGTACGTACTGACATATGGCAAACGGAATAACGTACGTCTCAATCCTGAACTTCATGTCTCCGTTAGCTGCAATGATTATGGCGGGGCTACTTGCACTTTCCCACTTGCAGTGCGTCCAGGACGCAACCGAAGCAGACTAGCGTTTATAGAATCAATACGATCGACGTGGGCAGCAGTGTAGGAGTCGTTCTAGGCTGTCAATTAGCGGGATTTCCCATGCAAGCCACGGATGATACGAAGACAAAGTCGCACTTTACTATATACGGATGTTCCAGGAAACAGCCAGAGTAGGTTAGGAGTCGTGCTTTACTGTTTACAGCTGTTTCCAGGAACAAGCCAAAGTAGACTAGCTTCGCTGGCTTGAGTAGCCATTTGATTGGTACGTATCCGATTTCACTACTTGGAGTGCGTCCATGACGGAGCAAAAGTAGACTTCGCGTTATTTTAATATGCACAGTCTGGCGAATAATCTCACGGCTCAGCGACATCTGGACCCTATATAAAGGACAATAAGTTAACAATGATCCTCAGAATCAACAAGTCCCCAAATCTCCACTTCGAAACCACCTTATACTTATCCACAAGTTTTCGGAGCTTCTTTGACAAGATGTGCGTCAAAAGAATCTACTACACCCGCCATCCATGCGGAGACATAATCGTCAGTCACACTGAGGTGGTACAGTGCCCATTGTACGGGCAACCCGGACATTTACCAGCGAGGGAGCAGGCTGGATCCAGAGCCTGTGGTAACAAGTGTGGAAAGCCGGAGTGTAAGAATCCTTAATGTGAGTTGCTGCCAAATGCGTGAGTGGAAGTACAAGTGTTTGCAGACCTGACATACACGCCCCAGGTTGCGGGGCCAACCTTATGTCACACGAGAAGCAATGGTATTGTCTCCACGACCGGATAGTCAATGCCTTCGTGCTCATGGTCTAGGGATCTGTTTCTCTCTTTTGTCACTGTGAGAAGATGGTCTACTATCACCACTTAATGCTCCATACCTAAATTGTTTTATTTGGAGCGTCGCTGGCGTGGGTGGGTGCTCGTACGGCTCCGACAATATGATTCCTTCAGTTCATAATGATATATAAAAACAAACATCACAAAGCTGTCTCTTTCCACAATTGACAAAATATCTATGAACCCCCTCTGCACGTGATTGATCTATGCCAACCCCTGCCCCCGGTCCTTCGCACCTTGAAATCCTCCGTTCTATTGCAACCCTCAGCCCCTCTCCTAACCATGGAGGTTCTAAGCAACAGCGGACGCACAAGCATCATCTACACCATCTCCTCCACTCTCGTCTGGAAAACCGTCCGACGGTTCCCCCTCAACGAAAAGTTCACCGCTGAAAACGAGCACGCTGCCCTCGTCGAGGAACAACTCCTGCAGCGACTCGGGACCCACCCCAACATCATCCAGTACACACATCCTATTCCCCCCTGCATGGATCCCTTCTGACCAGCCATCTCAGATACCACGGCCACCGCGAAATCTCCGGCAACCAAGGCCTCCTCTTCGCCAAAGCCAACCTCGGAGACCTGCAAACCTACCTCGACAACCACAACAGCACCATCAGCGACACCGTACGTCGGAAATGGTGTCTCCAGCTCGCCGAGGCCGTCGCCCACGTCCACGGCAAAGGAATCATTCACTCGGATCTAGGTGTCCGGAACGTACTTGTTCACCAAACGGGCGTCGCCGTCGACGTGCTGCTTGCTGATTTCGGTGGTTCAAGGTGTGTTGAGCTGTCGTTAGACGGCCATCTGCTACCTGATTTTCCGTTCAGCCATCCTCAAGTCGTAGACGACACGTCCCCAGGGCTTGACCTGTTCAGTCTAGGGGTTCTTATGTACATCATTACGACTGGCCACTTTCCTTTCCACAAAGGCGCTTCGCCGAGGAACGAGGAATTCTGGACGTATCAGGAATACGTGGAGCAGAAGTATCTGAAAGATGAATTTCCGGATCTTGAGGGGATCGTGTTTGGAGACGTTATTGCGGGGTGCTGCCGTGAGCGAAGATTTAGAACTGCAGATGAGGTCGTTGAAGCGATGAAGGCGGAGATGGAGGATGTGTTGATGAATGGGAACAGTGAGGTTCGGGCGGGGTGATACTCGAGCTGCAAATGATACGATGCAATATCAAATCTGTGTTATGAAGAATAGCAGTAGTGCAAATTATATCTTCATATAATGTGTGGTCAATCTCACGGCCGTCTTTGCATTTTCTGAACTCTGAACACTGCATCTATGTTGGTGTATGATGCAGCCAATCAGACTCGGGTGATCAGTCCTGGAGCTTGGACCATTCTTCGCTTCGATGAGGAAGTAGGATGGCATCGCTCGTCAGTGCGATCTACATTACAACGCTGCGCGATATCACATCTGCCCAATGTTTTCTCTCATCAATTCGGGGCGATCACGAATCTCTCAGGTCTCACGTCTCTCCTCAATACGATCTGTTCCAAGTCCCGTGACAGGAAGACTACATTCATTCTCAACAATGCCCCAGATTTCCGCCGGCGAAGACAAAGCATCCATAGAATCCCAACTCGAAACCCTCCGCCAGAACGGCTGGGAAATATCTGGAACCGGGGGATTGCAAAAGACGTTCTACTTCAAGACGTACACCAAAGTCGCCGTAAGACAAAAAGCAAAAAAAGACAAAAGTCCCAAATGGGGCCCATCTTCGTCCGTTTTGTTAACGGGGCAGCATGAATTAGGATTTCCATCACGTTGTCGCTACTAGATGTAAATCGGAAAATCACCATCCGACTATGACGACGGTATGAGGCTCCCCGGTATGTGATTGTCTAAATTGCTGATGGAATGCAGCGTGCGGGTTCGATAGATGTGCATTGGATAACGCATTCGCCGCCTGGACTCTCGCACAA
Source organism: Aaosphaeria pasadenensis (assembly GCA_022813625.1). Taxonomy (NCBI): domain Eukaryota; kingdom Fungi; phylum Ascomycota; class Dothideomycetes; order Pleosporales; genus Aaosphaeria; species Aaosphaeria pasadenensis. The sequence continues at coordinate 132,237 of JAKLMB010000035.1, forward strand.
GGATCCGAAAATGGCAATGTACTGTGATGAACAGGCAAAACATATTGGAACAACGGAGCCTGGCCAAGCGAGGAAATGTGGGCCATGAGCTCCCGCGCTTCAATCGAAGCGTTTGTAAATTATAGCGAAATTGTCGATCATAGCGCTGGAATTGTTCTGTGCATTTTAGAAACTCAACAGTAATTGATACCTATATATGAGAGACATATGTTTCTTCTCTCTCTCTTCTAACCCACAGGCACATGACGCGTTACACACTCTACGGGCAGACGAGTAGTCAGGCAAAAAGATGAGCCTTGAAGTTAGTAATGTTCCGCACGCGACTTTAAACATCACTCAGACCCCCGCCATTACTATCCCATCATCTCTTCTCAAAAAGATCTATTCTTTATCGATGTAAAAACGTCGATGGGAAAATGCACGGTTAATTCCCCATTCATCTAACCACCTTTACTTAGATTTTCTACCCCTCAAACTCCTGCCCAGGGAACACAATCCCGTTCTGCCGCCTCGCCGCCTCCGTGATCTTGATGACCCCCCTACTAAGCGCCCCCCACTTCTTAACGCCCTCCCAATCCGCCGTCTGTATGATCCTCGCGTGGTCCGCCGCCTCCTCCTTCAAGTTCAACTCCGCCGGCTCTTTCGGGCCCGCAAGCTCCTCTCTCGTCGTGTTCTTGCCGGACGGGATGAAGGTCACGGACTCGATGTCCGTGAGGGTCGGGGCGACGAGGACGCCCTTCTCGCCGTAGATTTCGACGGCCGGGGCAGTGGACGTGAAGATCTTGGAGATGGTGAGGTTGACGGGGAAGGTGGGGTATTTGAGGAGGAGGTTTCCGGAGCCGTCGGCGCCGTCGGTCTGCGGCAGGATGTAGGGCACGTAGTCGACTTTGTCGGGGGAGCCGAAGAGGTCGACGGCTGCGGACACGTTGTAGACGCCTAGGTCGACGAGGGAGCCGGCGGCGTATTGCCGGGAGAAGACTTGCGGTTGGCGGCCGGCGATCACGTCGTTGTATTTTGAGGAGAGTTGGCAGAAGTCGAGGCGGGCGCCGAGGATGGCGCCGAGTTTGGTGGAGATGGCGGATTTGAGGATCTTGAAGTTGGCTTCTTGTACGTGGCGGTAGGCTTCGATGAGGATGAGGTTCTTGGAGTAGGCGAGCGCGAAGAGCTCTTCGAGTTGCTTGAGGTTGGCGGTTGCGGGCTTCTCGAGGATGACGTGCTTGCCGGCGGAGAGGACCGTCTTCGCTTGGGAGTAGTGTAGGCTGTTGGGTGAGGCGATGTAGACGGTTGTGATGCTAGGGTCGGCGGCGATGTCTTCGACGGATGTGTGGACGTTGATGTTGGGGTTCGCTGAAGCGTACTTGGCTGCGAACTTCTTGCCCGTCTCGGCGGAGCGCGAGGAGACGGCAGAGAAGAGCCATTCGCCTGTCGCGTGGGCACCGACGATGTACGAGTCGGTGATCCAGCCTGTGCCGATCACGCCAAAGGGAATTGGGGCCATGTTGGAGGTTGGGTTGATGAGAAAGTCGGATTGATGAGCTGTACGTGTGAGGGGATGAAGTTGGGATCAGGGGTTCAATTGAGTGTAGAAGTGAGTTGAGTTGGAATTGAGAGAGATGAGAGATGGTGGACGTTCTTGATTCTTATAAAGGAGTATCGTGGCGTCGTTGTCGTCTTCGCTGTCGTGTTGTGAGACTAAACTCTCTGATTGATGAAAAAGGTAGTTGTAGTAGTTCGTAGTAGCTGTAGTAGTTCAATTTGCCCCGCCTACATCATAGCTATCCCACCCTCCTCCCACCTCAACCCATGCAAAACGGCCCGATTATCCCTCTACGGAAAGCGACCACTTGCAAAGCTGTTAAAGATACCTCGTTGGGCATGGTGCGCCGACTTTTGCCACCTACGGACACTATCAACACCCTGAACCCACCTTATGCGCAACACCGTCGTGGGGTCGATGTCGGGCGAAATGCATTGAAAAGAGTTTCGTTGGGGTGGTGAATGGCGAAAAACCACGTTGATCACTGCCGAGGTTCGATAAATCTTCTACGGAGTTTCCGGACTTTGGATTGGTAAGACGTCGTCCTTCAACAACTCGACTTTCGTTGGAATTTGGGAAGTTGAAGAGTCACAATCCGGCAAGCTTCGTCCCATAGTAGCAGCACACGATCTTGCGCATTGCGTGCTCCTAACTGCAGAGCCGTCGCGGTAATCATCGTCATCCAGTGAGTCAGAGATCTGTTCATTGCATCATCGCATTCTATTCCCCAACTCTCTGCTCAGGGTAAGTAAATTCTTCCATAGTCGTCAACGCTCAAACAAATCACGGTCACAGCATTGCCATACGGGAAACGTTTCTCCAGTCAATGGTAAAGTAGAATTGCTATCGCTGTTGGTTAATTCCAATTGACTGGCTAATCCGACCGCTCGTCCTTCGTAAATGAAGGAAGAAGAAAACAATTGCTCCTCGCTGTGCTCCTTGCTGTCGGAGGGTATCATGCTGATGTGAAGGATTCGATCTCGTTCGTCGTCGTGTACGGTCTTGCGTGTGCAATGATGCAGGCACGCGTGCATTCGTGGGAGCATAAACAAAAGGCTCTCCACCATATCGTATCGTGAAACCACGCTGAATACCCCGTACACGGATAGAAGCAATGGTTGGGAAAGGAAATAGAACATCGAAAAAAGAAGAGAGAACACCACCCTTCGTGCTGGCTAATGAGCAGACGAAAGTCTGCGTGAAATAGAAAACCGCCGATAACGCCATAATATGCCTGTCCCAATTGAAAAACTTCCGGTAATGCTGTTATACAGGGAATACCATTACGGCATGTCCCGATTTTCTCTTTTTCTTGGGAGGAAAGTCCACCAGACGAGTGTCGCTGTTTCAAGCGACCTTATGCCCTTTCAGGCGACTCAATCCTCCCAGATGGTCTCCAAGTCCAGGTCTCCTCGCCTTTCGGCACCGCAGACACTCCATCTCTTGCGAGCATCTCGCTTGCCGAATCCCAAGGTGCGCCTCTCCCCGGGAACATCCAAACTGGACCTCCTCGTTCCTTCCTCGCCGTCCTTGTCGCCCTCCACGATGGCCCGCATCTTCGCAATGCGCTCTTCCTCGATCGCCTCTGCCTCGGCATCTGGGGTGTCGGGGATGGTCTCGAGAGACGAAATGGAGGGACTGCGGGAGCGCATGGAGGTGGGGGTAGATGGCATCGAAGAGGTAACCGAAGATGAGTAGGTAGAGCTCGTACCGGGGAACGGCTCATTGAACTTCTGGGCAGAGAGCAGCGGGGAGCTGGGGTTCGACGTCGGCGTGCGAACAGCAGGAGAGCTGATTGCCGAGCCGAAGGGAACGGTATGATACAAGGGCGAAGCCGGACGCCTCCTGTTGGGACGAGGAAGGGGTCCATTGGATGCATACGTAGGGGACGAGTGGATGAGTGGAGTATATGACAATCCACCACTCGCCCGAGGCGTCAACTCCAACTCGGCATCCTCGGATATATCGCAAACGCTGGGCGCACCCGAGTGTATATACGAGTCCTCTGCCAACTTCATCGGGCTCCGTGTCCGCTTTGGAGAGCGGAGAGGAGAGGCCGGGCGATGGAAGGGTATGGGAGAGGGTGCAAGAGAGAGGTGGCCGCTGGAGTTTATGACCGAAGGCAGCGAGTGTGCGCGAAGCATGGGAGGAGCGCTGAGGGAGCTGGAGCTGCTGTGGGAGCGTAGGTGCGAGCGGGAGTATGGAGATCGGTTGCGCGGACGGGGACTGTGGGTGGAGAACATGTCGAGCGCCGAAGGGTCGGTCTGCGCGCGCGGCGTAGTGGGTCGTCGCTGGTGCTGGGAGGTGAAGCTGTCGTCAGAGGAGTTGCTCGTCTGGCGGCTGAGAGAGTTGAGTTCGCCCATTGTGGAGAGAGAGGAGGTGGAAGTGCTGGAAGTGGTGGTAGGCTCTTCTTCAATGACGGGAGGGACCGTGGTCATGGCCTTGAGGCGCTTGATGATATCGGTGGTGTCGTCGAAGTTGTCGGAACTCGTATCGGGGTTGGCCGTAGTGTTGCTGTCCTGGGGGAGTTGCCGGTGGGTAGAGGAGGCAGCAGTCGACGTGGAGGCGGATGAGGAGGGAGAGGGAGAGTTGGCGGGAGGGGAGCAAGAGGAGTCGGGGGTTGTCATGATGGATGAAGAAGACGACGGGTAGTATACATAATAGTAGACTAGACTAGGCGGTAGGAGATGGAAGGGGAGTTAGGAGAGCGCAGGTAAATGAGGTGAGGTGGAGACAGGAGGAAGTGATGATATGAGGAGGATAGGTTGTTAGGTAGTGCAACTGCAGTGCATGTACCTAGCAGTAGCAGTAGTGAAAGTGTGCAGTGTGCATGTGCAGAGGTAGTGCAAACGCAGTAACTAATGCATCCAGTAGTGACGGCGGTCGGGTATGGATTGGGTACGTATTGGGTATCGTGGTTGTAAGGTTGTGTAGTGGTAGTGGTGGTCGTTGTAGAGATTATTGGTGGTAATGGTACCGTATCGGAGAGAGTGAAAGGGAAGAAGAGAACAGGCCAGTCCAGTCTTGACCAGTCTTGACCAGAGCAGCTAAAAAGATGGGGGCATTGAGGGGACGCGGAGGGGACCTTGCGCGTTTCAGCCTCCGGAGAGCGAAGGTTGAAGTTTTAGCGGGGATGGGGTGGAGAATTGTGAGTGGCTCTGGAGCGTTGGTCGGGTTGTATTCCGTGTCGTATCGTGTCGTGTTGCGATTATTGGAAGAGGATGGATGGATTAGTTGCGAGGAGGAGAGTTGGATGGTGGATGGGTGGTGATAGAGGTGAGTGAGAGGTGGAGTGGAAAGATGAAGATGAAGAAGGTGAGGAAGGTGAGGCTGTAGATTGTAGGTGGAAGTGGATGAATTGGATGTTCCGTTCCTGGTGGCCGTTGGTTGGCGTCCAGTAGTGAGGAAGGGAAGGTACGACCGCAGTAGTAGGTAGTAGTAGCTGACAATGTGGCAGGTGCAGGTGCAGGTGCAGGTGCAGGTCAGATACCCTCAGTCGGGAAGGAACAGCCAGATCTAGACAAGTCACGAGTTGATTGTCTTTACCGGTACCTGCTCTTCCTAGTAATTAACTACTACACTACAAGTATCATCAGCCAAATCCAACAAACGAGGGACCAACTCAACACATATATCACACAACTACGATACAACACATACACGATACACAAGCATCACAGCAATCAAACGGCCACTCAAACATCTTCAACCAGCAGCTCGCAATAATGTAACTAAGCCCGCCATGCCTACTAAAATGCCCTGCCTAACCCTACCCTACCACCACCACCAGCGCCTGGCCCGGTCCCGTGTTTAGCGCGTCACGCGTCCTCGGCGTGTGCCCATCGTGCCCATCCCAATACCAATAACGAGTCCCCTAATACCTAATACCTAATACTCCGTACCCAATACAAGTACATACTCCCACACATTGGCACAATAACCTCTCCTTGTCCCTGTCCGCCTGATCTTAATCATCACTGCTATTCCCACCTACCCTCCTTAAAATCTCCGTACCCAACATCAAATAAACAGCGAAATCAATGCATCGAATTAATGCATACCTTACCTATCAATGCATATCAAACCAAACGCTGCGGACGGAAACAAATACGTCCGAGAAAACACATTTTCTGTTTTGCCACCACTACGGAGGTACGGAGTATGTACAAGTAGGTACGGAAGGATAAACAAAATCCCCACATATATTGTATGTAGGTACATGTACATGTGTGCCTGCAGGTTCCAGACACGGCGTCTTTGTTTGTATGCGTGGTCTAGACGCTGTGGTACAATAACAATGAACTACCTGGACTCGTCATATTCACAAACAATGACAATAACAACGCCTTGACTCTTGAGTCTTGACCTCTTTCCTATGCGGCCGTAGTCTACGGAGTATATTGATAGACTACTTCTACACTGTACTGTCGAGTCCACTCAGGAGACGGAATATGTACTACACTTGCCTACACTACGAGTACCTGGCTAGCTGGACCCCTATGACATCCCCATCACTCAACCAATCCATCGCCCATCCCCAGCCCTCCACTGTTCCTCAGCTCCACAATATCCTTCTACGCTCTACGCCTCTACCCAACATTATCCCACACCGAGAGATTAATTTAGATTAGAAAGTACGATCGGGTATCGGGCATCGGCACTAAGTGAGTAGCTAGACCGGATGTGGAGTTTCATCGGGACGCTAGGATGGATTTGGGGGAGGATGGCACGGATGGTGAGGTTAGTGTACCAGAGATGGGAGACCCCTATTTTGATGAGCTGGGGAGATGGCGATGTGCAAGCTTAGAGGTTGGGTAAGGACGTCAGGTAGAAAGGAGTTGGGTGTCTGGCTGTCATGTCGAGCGAAGGTCTGTGAGAATCATTGAGGTATTCAATTCATGCTATGAACAGTATCCAAGGAAGTTCAAGCACGCTGTATAATTAAGAAAAACATAAGATTCATAATCCCAAATGCACCAATCGGAAGAAACAACGATGTAATGCGTGAATTACCTCGTATAAAATCCCAAATCACAAGAAGTGACGAATCGGAGGATTGTATTGACCCAGAAGGACAAGGAGGAAGAACAAGGGAGAAAGAAAGAAAAGGGAGCAATTGTCCCGACGGCCCGGAAGCTGGGTGGGAAAATAGAAACAAGAGCATTTTACCTGGATTATGGGTAGGTAGGTTGCAAGGGATTGACGAATTACTGAGTCGTGGAAAGGCGGAAGGGTGGAAGGGCGAGTAGGGGAGATGGGAAGGGAGGTTAGGGGAATTAGGGGAAGTGGGTACGTTTTTGAGGTGTCTGTGCTGTGTCGTGATGTAGCATTCAACTACCAACTTGCTTGCTAACTAGTTATAGGCACCAGGTTGTGATGTATTCTTAGATGTTTGACATGATGAATGTCAATATTATAGTAGTCAATGTTGTAGTAATTAGTAGCTGATGTTGTGTTCGATGATGGAATCTACGATGCATGTCTGTTTTGAAGATACAAGACTATGCCTGGATTAGGTAGCCTTGCACGGTGTGAATGCTCAAGAAAATCAATCCTATCCTTGAATTAGCCAGAGACATCACCAGGTACTTGGCCAGCACCTTATTATTACGGGCTAGATGCTCTGTTTTCGGTCGATTCTTACTACATCTCAATCTCTTCCCAAATTGAACAGCCTCGCGACCTTGAATTAAGATCAAGTTGGCAAAGATCATGATTGGGAAAAGGCGTTGAACAGCTGGACTGAAGCAAAACAGAAGTGCAAAGTCACTCGTATTTCAGGAGAAATGCAAAGAAGCTCCATTGTTTGGGGGAGCTGACGGTACATTCTGAGGGATTGATATTTGATGATACACAAGTAATGTTGAATTTTACTAGTGACGTCCAAGTAGCAGTGAAAGTACAAAGTAGAATCTTGTGAGGACGCAAAAGCTATTGTGCCTACTCTTCACTGGTTACAGTCAACATCTACCGAAATTCCCGCTGTTGGGAGAGGCATCATCCTTTGATAGCGTAGACGAATCTCAGTAGGCTGAAAAGTACGTAGTATAAAGGCTGTAAGGAACACGCAGCATACGGTACCAAGCGGACATGTAAGGAGTATGAAGTATCAAAGCATATACTACACAGAGAAGACACTACACAAAGCGTGCGGTATGAGGAGCAAAGCGTGTTTATGAGTGGTCTTGTTGAAGTTGGACTTCGATTCGTGTTTACCTAAAGACTTGGGCGACGCGACAGCGAAATATTTGTCTATCTTGGAGTAGTGAATTGGGGGAATGATTAGGTATCCAAGTAAGCCTAAATGACGAATTGGTAAAGGATACTTGTATGCCCAGTTCTAGAAGACCTGACAGAATTTGAGCTGAATCGAACGCTTGAACCCAGTACTCCATTCATCTCTTGCATCGTTTGCGACAAGTTGAGTGTTCAAAATAGGTTTCTTCTGACCTCAGCATGGTAAATCTGCTTGAGGGGGGAGCGGACCGATACTACACCACAAGGCAATTCGTAGTTGCACATTAAAATGGAAATATCATCTATGCTTCACATCGAAACAAGTCAATATGTACTGTCATTCCTCATTGAGTCTTTAAGCAAATCAACCCAGGGCAGGCCTGTATGGTGGAGATGCCTCATCTAACGTCTCCGCGGTTGAGATGCCTCATCTACCGCCTCCGCTAGCTTCGACAATACTTCCTCTCGGACGGCTTTCCTGAATTCTGGGAGTCTCATGTCCCCCACTACGTCACAAGCCACATCACCGGAAAGGCATTTCTTCACTGCCTCTTCATAACTCCTGCCTGCATCTCGTAAGAATCCGCTCTCAGCAATTTGCAACGCCTTGCCGCACATCAACCCAAAGGGAGATTCCTCATTTACTAACACCTCGTTTTGAACCTTGATATCCTCTACTCCTTTATTGGCCCACAGCTCAATAAGCTGAATGGCAATTACGTACAATGTCCAATTCAGCGATGGCTCACTCGAGTATGGGACCGTTATATGGTGGCCATAGTGCTTTCGAGTGGCACTCGAGAATGTGAAATGAGGGCGTTTATCCTTCTCGTTAGCTACAGAGAAGAGTTCGAGGTCTTGCTCGGGCAGCCCCGAATCGTAGATCTGGAGAATACTGTCAACCAGGTCGTATGCCAGGCGAAACTTTTCGAGAAATCCGTAATTCCTTCTCCGAGAGTTGAGGAACTCTCTATCTCTTAGAAGATAAAGCTGAAGGGACTCCTCATCAGTAGAGCGAAAGCCGGGGCTTGCGAGCTGATAAATATGACAAATTTCGATGGTCAAATCATCCGTTCTATCAACCAGTAATAGTACCATGGCATGTGGTACCGCCTTCATAGGTGTTACACTGACGTGGGCTCGCATGCCAGCATTGAGACCGAATCTAGGCATCGCCTTCCTGATATGCATGCAGATCCAACAGTCGATGCATGCACCAAATTTGATCATTGAGCCACTATACGTCTGCCCATATGGAGCTGTGATACGGGATGATGCTAGAAGATGTATGCAATTAGGACATAGGCCACGCAGACAGATCCTGCTTGAGTCCTGGCTCAAATTTTTCGAGTTCAGCATCCGTTGGATGAGTGCCTGTAGCATTTTGTTGTAGTTATAGATGGCTCCAATCCGCTCGTCCAATCGAGCATTGAATGCAAGAGGCCCCACCTTCTTCGAATTCCAGTGAACATGTGCTTGTGACTATCAGGTATCAGCAAGTCAAAACGACAACGCTGGAATGGAAATCATAGCTAGTACGGGGTTCATTGAATCACCGACTCACCTCTTTAATCTTTTCTGTCAAAAATTCTTCCACAATTGTTTTGAGGCTGTTTTGCAAAGCGCTCGTAATGTGAGAATAACGGGCATATTCTCGCGGACCGTCTATAATACGAAGGTTATGATTCTCCAGTAAATTAAAAGCAGAAGCGCTTTTGACCATATTCTCTGACCGAAGGGTGGAAAGGTTATCTTGGAAAGCCTTTTCCTGACCGCGAATTCGTTCCAGTTGAGTTGCAATTTCCCCTATGCTCAATCCATTTTGTGCCGAAACAGCTGCGTAGGACTCAGCTGCCTTGTTCAAGTCCACAAACATATTGAGTATTTCGAATGGGTAGTCCAGTTTTAAATGTACCATCGTAGGATCGGGATTTCGAGATTTCTCTGCGTCATTCGATGAACTATCTTGGTCGCCTGAATGCGCTACACCAATGGCCTGGGTCGTTTGCAACGACTTGAAATGTTCAAGTACTGCATTGTCACCCACGTCCTTTTCTGGCAGGTTGAGATTGTCCCAGTTCTCCTCGATGTTGCAGTCAGCTGCATCAAACGAGATCTCTGAATCGAGTGCGAACTGATCTGAGTGATCTTCCTCTTCTCGATTTGCGGAAATAGAAGTTCGTTCTGCCAAAGAATTCGCGTCAAAGCCACTGTTGGTTTGGTCTGAGTTCTGAGTCGGTTTGTTGTCATACTTGGACACTTGTCGATCGGCAGAAGGCAAAGAAAAATAAGCAAGTGATTTTAGGTGACCTGCAATATGGTCCATCAATTGTTGTTGAAGATCTGCGTCCACCCCGCGCGATAACTCTTGCGGGATCCGCTCACACAGCGGACAGACATGCACATCTCTAACTCCCGTGCCTCGACTGCGGCGCGCCAGAGAGTTCATTTGAAGTTCCGAGATATCCGGATGCAGAGCAACTATATGTTCTCGAAATTGGTTTTCATCATTGAACTCCTGCTGCTCTTGATGGCCAAGGTTGCAAGCCCAGGTTGTCATATGGATCCGCTGGTACCAGACATTGCCATGGAATGAGTTCATATGATCCACCCACTCTTGCTGTGAGGAGAAAAAATGATAGGAGGTTTTGCACTTCTCGGATATACAGACGTATGGTTGCATGTCCCCTTCAACATGGGCTCTGCGTAGCAGGTAAGTATTCATCAACACATGTTACTCACACAAAATCCTACCTCCATTCAGGTGGGGTGAGACCTGCGCATTCCAATGGTCTGGAACAATAAGGGCAGATGCACCACTGGGGGGCTGTCTCCTGTGGTTCAGGACGCGGTGGGTAATCAATGTCTATCTCCCTTCTTGACTCTCTCCCACTATTACGGCTAGAAATCACTGTCCGGTTCTTCATTCTCTTGTGTAGCAGACTGCCATCTATCTTGGATGCTTGTGTTAAGGATGGTGCATCGTTGGGAATTGATAATCGCAGTTTTGGAGGACCGAGATAGGGCATGCTCTTGGGAGCCGTGAGCGGTAGTGAACTCTTCTCAACCGACTTAATATTGGGTAGCTTTTCAGGAGGCTGAAAGGACATCTTCCTATGATGTCGTTGTTGGTATAAGATCCGCTTTCGTCGAATATGCATCGAATGTCCTAGTTGGTCAGTCAATGACCTGCGGGCATCGGGAAATCGGCTTCGTGCCAATGTAGATGCAAGATGGGGAAAATAAGAATCGTCTGGACGAGAGTAGTGGACATCGAGATGTGCAGCAGTCATCGGAACAGTCGATTTCTTTATTGTTGCCGCAAGCTCTAGCAACGTGTCCAGAGCCATTTCGATTGCTTCCCATGTACTGCCTCCATAGCCTCGCCATCTATCTTGTATAGCCCTTTCTTCAGAGATGTCATTGTTATCTGTATCGGAGGTTGTCATATTGGGTGCTCCCTCAGTGAACACTATTGCTGTTGAGAGTCAGCTCGGTAACGTCAAGAAGGGCAATATAATCTTATCCCACCATCCTGAAGCTTCTCCCAGATAAGTTCCAACAGGCTGATGATAGCGTTCTTCACATCGCTGTAATCCCTTAACCGCTCATCGAGGGCCAGTCCACCACGGCCTCGAACGCCTAAGTAGTCGCTCCAAATGTTCAATCTCCAGACCAACTGGTCCACAGACCTTTTCTCTTGCTCGTCTTTGATAGAAGCAAGAAGATAGTACTCGAATGACGTAAGGCATTGGATAAGCCCATCGAGGATACTTTGAGGTTGCATGGGGTTAGACTTTATGGCTGGGTCCATGTCGCGTTCTTAACATACGGCATCCACGAAATCCGTTTAAGTACGGCCGAAAAGCGACAAAGCCTGACAATCAATAGGTAGGAAGGGAGATGACAAGTTATGACCAGGCTGTGTTACTCTACATGCCAAGAAATTGCCGTTCAATGAGGGGCAATTGCCGACATGCAGGTGCATCATGCAGGATCAACACAACGATTGTGTCACGGTATTCAGATCTCCCCGCACTCGTTGACTGTCATTTACTACCCCTAAAAGGTCTATCTTGTTCTTCTTCGCTTGTCGCGTACAAGCTAGCAGAGTCTAGTCGAGACAGACGCACGGATAGAGCGCGCCTACGGCACCTACCGTGACAATGTCAGATGAGGAAGGCTGTGACATCGGATCAACACTTGCCACGGATCTTCAGCTTCACATTCAATTTCTCAAAGATATTCACCCCTCCTTCACGGAAGCCCTCACGACGGAGTACGATCTTGGATGCAAGCCCTTTATCCGAGCAAAACTGGCCGAGATTGGACTCTTAGTCGGCCCACTGACTATACCCTGCAACCTGACGGATGTTCCGGCCCCTTTGATAGAACGATGTTGGAAATATCTTCACGAAACTCTAAACCTGCTAGAAACCCTCATGAGCCCACCAAGCTCCACCCGTGTCTTGGAGATTGATTTACAAGCAGATCAAGGGAATCATGATGTAACTTTTCCATATCTCATGGGTATCATCTGCTGATTTTGTTTAGACCCGATACCCAAAGTTGACGACGCTAAGAGACTTCGTGTCCTCGCAATACCACTCCAGACAGACGGAAGGCCGAGACAGTGATGACCAATATTCATCACTCCGTGCGCGAGTCATAGAATTCTTCCCCAATTTTGATAAAGAGAAGAGATTGGTCGAGGTCATGACACAGCTCATCGCCACTCTGCACCGAATGATTCCTCTCCTCAACAACACTGGCATTCCAGACGTCGTCGTGGATCAAAGTCAAACCAGCACGGACGTGCACGTCGCAAAGCAAGCACAAACCATCTGCCGGCAGCTGGACACTCTTCTGCGCCTCATGTCGAATAATTTAGATCCTTTTTGTTTGGATCACACGGCAGGCATCGAGCTATCAAACTTCTTCGATGCGAATTGTGACATTCGCCTACTACTATCCACATGCACAAAAGAACCCCAGCAAGTGTGGTATCCAATCCACTGTAAGCGTGACTAGTAGGTTCTTGACACATTCGCACACTTCTTCCCTCACTTTCAGACAAGCAAAAACTGACGATGTCACAATAGCGAACCCGAAAATAAGTTCACAAAGCCGTTCCAACTATGCCCTAGTTTGCGGATATGCAGACTACGTCTAATGCCCGTACATCTGACATACAGTACTACCACCATCTCGGCCTCGAAAATCCGTGGCCGCGCCCGATTGGACCGTGAGGACATATTGAGTTCCTTCACCTCGCTATCGAATTTCCTGAAAGAGGAGAGTGATGCAACACGTAAGGCTTTACTTCGACGAGGGGATAGAAGGAGGCTCCAATGCTTATTGTCCCTAAGTCTACTGTATTTGTTTAAGAATGCATGGTTCGAAGGGGCATGGAATCCCAATGGGATTCTGTTCCCTTCAGTCTCTAACTCATCTCAATTCAAAACACCATATGCGTTTGGACGACTTAAAATAACGAGCAGCTTTGGTGAGAAATCTGATGGCACTGAAGACTGGGATGTTGGAATCTTTATGGCGAGTTTTGGATTGCTCCTACTAGAAATTGAGTTCCAAGAGCGCCTCGAACTTTCCGAAGAAGAAAAACAGGAGAAATTTGGGGTCGAGATCGCGCTCGACCGCCACATCAAAGCCTACAAGGGTGACATCGAATACCCACTCTTGAAAGTTCTGCTTGTCTGCCTGGACTTCAATGCCTTCGTTGAAGACTTGGAGGATCCGTCGCTACAAGAGGATGACTTGAAGCATCGATTGGTTATATACCAAAACATACTCACGCCAATCAAAGACATGCTTACGATTGGCTTCCCGGAAATCGCCTCCAAAATTCCGGACATTCAACAAATACGAGAACTTAAATCAGACTGTGAAGAAAAGTCATCTTCTGTGCTGAACCAGACGGCCACGAGTGGGAATATTCCGTTCAGGACGAAAGCGCAACTCTGCACGATCGACCAAGAGCCGAAACCAACAAGTGCATCAACCACCCCTTCACGGCCAGCAACAGTGTTGCCCATAGTAAACAGTCCGGACAACAGAATTGTGCCACGGCATCGTGTCCATGTCACCGAAGACTCCGTCCCCTGGATCGTCACAAACCATCTCGGCTATGGCCTCAACTCCATCATCGAAAAAGTGTATCTCAAGGCCACAACCACCCAATCGCAATCACCACCTGCTCAATTCTACGCCCGAAAATTAATTGCAGGCCCCAGCGCCCCGCAGGCAAAAGACAGCTTCCTCAAGGACATCAGCAAGGAAGCCGACATAATGAAATCGCTCACCCACCAGCACATCGTCCGCCTCCACTCAACATACACGCTCAAGAACAAATTCGCCATCATAATGAGTCCGGTAGGAGACATGAATCTCGCGGAATACTTTGCTAGCGACACGGAGCCGGGCTCGCAGTCGGATTCACACATGCGCTGCTGGTTCGGCTGTCTCACCATGGCGTTTGCGTATCTCCATGCTAAGAAGATCAAACATAGGGACGTCAAGCCTGGGAACATACTTATCAAGGGGTCGGAGGTCGTGCTGACCGATTTCGGCATCTCGAAGGATGCTTGGGAGGACATGTCGACGAAGACTACAGGCCGCGTGGATCGACGGACGGAAATGTACTGCTCCCCCGAAGTCGAGGAGTGGGATGAGCGGGGCAGGAGTTCAGACGTCTTTTCGCTGGGATGTGTGTTCCTAGAGATGGTCACGCATCTTCTTCGGGAGCACAGGTGCACAGTGGAAAGACTTCATCGACAGGTCACGGATGAGTATGGAGTCAAGAGCTATTGCAAGTCGCTGGAAAAGGTTCTGGATTGGATACGGGAACTCTATTCCGCCGCGAAGCAGCCGCAAAATATGTACGGTGCGGGCTGTGTACAGGTAGATGGGGCGATGATTCTACCAGCTCTAGAGTGGTGCCTCGCCATGTTGCTTCGTAATCCGAAGCAGCGGATCACTGCTGAAGCACTGGCTTCTGTTATTTCGCGTACAGACATGAATGTCGGCGCGATGAGCGGGGCTACCTGGATTGGAGCGTGTTGTGAACACGACGCAAAGCGTCTCTTGCCCTGTACGCCTCTATCTGTCGAATGGCCTTTGGAGGCCAATGAAACGACCATCAGATGGGACACTATCGAATCCAACATTAAGATTCCAAGGACAGAAAATGCCGTAACCTGAATCGCTCCTCAACCGCCCACGACATTACTTCGCCTCTCCCTCTCCTTCTCAATCACCCTGCCGAGCTCCTTGAAGTCAACCGGCTTCGTCATGAAGAAGTCCACCCCTGAACTCCACGCCTCTAGCCTCGCGCTCGCCGACGCAAGGCCCGTGAGCGCGATGATGTATGAGCGGGGCGCCTTGTGCTTCTGTTCGTACTCGCGGATCCGTCGTGTAGCCGTCATGCCGTCCATAACTGGCATGGATAGATCTGTTCATAGTTCGGATGAGTTAAGACGTGAGTAGGTGCAAAAGAGGGGAACTTACCCATAAGGACGACGTCGAATCTACCACGACGTTCTTGGTAGGAAAGCAGAGCTTCGAGGCCGTTGGTGGCTTCTGCGTATGGCGTCGAGCGTTTCCTCAGGAACGCCACGAGGAGCTGATCGTGTATTTAGCAAAAGGATCCGCAAATATCATGTATAATTTCGTCTCACCTTCCGATTGATAGGGTTATCGTCAGTGATTAGAATATGTGCGCCCTTCTGTGTCTTGTTCAGTGATGGGGGTGTAAACCCTTGATCTTCCACTGGTGTAGCCTTAGGCGTTGTTTTCACCGTAGGGGTATTAACCTCTGCCTCATCGTCCTGTGCAACTGGGAACTTGAGCGACGAATTAGAAGAATACATCTCAGAGCTTCTGCCAAAGTAGTCCGAGCCGCTACCGCTTTCTACCGAGCCGAGACTTTCATTCCTAGTTCTCCTGGGCAAGCCGATGTGTGGACTTTGTAAGGGGGTGAACGGCGACGGGACGTTCTCCTCGGGGAGATCGAAGCGGTTCAGGCAGCGGTCGATTATGTAGGCTAGTTTGTATGGTCCGCAACTTCGGAAGGGATGTGTTAGTGCGTGTGGTGGTAGGGGGAAGTACGGGCGTGAAAAACTTACGGCTGCGTCATGATTTCGACCACGGACTCCTTGTTGCTAACGCGGACGTCCGATCGCAATGTCGACGCCTCTAAAGCATCCAGCGCGATGAATATAGCCACCGGAGCCTTTCCGTCCGATCTCCTGTGTTGCCGAATGGCGTTGAGGTACGCGAAGGAAGGTTCAGGGCAGATGACGAGGTCTGCATCGTGACCCTCCCACTCTGTCGTCTGGACGACGTTCATGCCCAGAGTCTCGGTCAGGGTTTTCGCGAGAGCGTCAACGAAATGCGACATGCCTTCGACATCCTGGGGTGCCCCGGACGATTCTGTTGGGGGCTCGTATTTCCGGTGAAGGATACAGATGCGCTTGTTCTCCAAGTGGGGCAGGATCGATAGGAATTGTTGTCGTTGGGGGGACACCTCGTATATGTTCTCCGGCCTGAGTAGGGCCATCTTTAGGGTCATCTTCGTGCCGACGGATTGGTCGCTTTGGACCTCGATCTTCCCCCCAATGCTCTCGATGATTTGGCGTACGATGCTGAGACCCAGACCGGTCCCGCTCGAATGGGGGTTCTCCTGCGTGAAGGGTTGGAACATCTGATTAGCGAGAAAATCGGCGCCTATGCCTGAGCCGGAGTCGGTAATGGTTAGGGTGATAATGCGAGATCGGTCCGTGTCTTTCAATGGTTCTCCCGCGGACAGCTGCACGTGGATGCGGCCACTGTGCGTGTATTTCATGGCGTTGCCGAAGATGTTCATGACGACCCTTCTCCAAGCACCCATGGGAAGGCAATACGACCAATTTTCTTCTTGTGACAGTTCAAGAACGATGTAGCACGTTTTCCGTCGCAATGTTTGATCTGAAGATGTCGCAGCAGACTGTCCTATGGATACCTCCGGTAGATCTCCCTGACCTCTTGCAACCGTGAGATAGGACTGCCCAGAAAACATTGCTTCCACGACCTCTTCTGTCACAATGCCTAGGTCAAGGCCGGGAGCATTGGCAGGCCAAGAACCTGGCCTTAGAAATCGATGTGGCTTCGAATATAAGCGTATGGTCTGTGTGCCCTTCAATTTCTTGGAGGCAGCAAGCGGCTTCACATCGTTCATTTTGGCATGGTCCAGCAAATGATTGATTGTGTCAAGCAGCGTTCTCCCACACGCAGTAAGTGAATTCAACATTGTGCTCTGGAACGAGTCGAGAGTAGTCTCATTCAAGAACTCGAGAGTGCCTAAGATGCCGTGAAGCGGTGAGCGAAGCTCGTGCGATACAGAAGCCATAAAGGTGGTCTTCTCCCTTGTCGTAGCCAACGCATCCAGCCTTGATAGCTCCGTCATTATCGAGCTACCAAAAACTTTGACGTATGATAGATCCACGAGTGGGGAGAGTAATCGATCGAGGCTGTTGCTCCAGCAAAGGCAACCGGCAAACCATCTTGATCGCTCATAATCCCATAGGGGAACGAATAAAAGACTTCGTGCATGCGGTAGGGCGGTTCGTAAGATCTTAGAGGAACGCTTTAGACGCATTGCAGTAGTTTTCCGTTTGGATGATTCTTCTGCTGTGGTTGCATCATGTGAGGCACTGCTACTTGATGTGTCAGAATCTTCTGCCGAAGAAGAAAGAACATCGCCTTCATCATCGAAGTTGAGAACCTTGCCGTTAGGAAATCTTCGAAGAAGACTAGCGAAGTCCACCTCAAGGATGGGGTTCAATTGGCCATCAGTCAACTTCGTGGCCTTCGCTGATGTAGCACAGGCAAGCACCTGGCATTTCTTTGGTGAATCTGATTTTGATGACTGGTTGCGCCGATAGACGTAGCTACGTTGGCTATCCATACTGCTGCTTCCACTGGACTTTGAGTCGTTGGATTCGCCCGAACTACTTAGACTTCCATCTGGATGAGGGTCCGTTGCTCGTTCGTGGTCACGATCTCGTACGCCCGCAACCGAAGCATCCAGGAATGCTACACCATCCAAGTCGCTGGAAGCTTGCATGATGCTGGCTGCTCGCGCGAACATGGATTTCGCATCGGTAGGCAGTATGCTCTCCTGGAGCTTTCTCACAGTGCTATGTCCGCTATGTCCGCTATGTGAAGTATGCGTGAGGGTCCTCGTGCCATTGAACATACGATTCGTAACCGTCAGATCAGAGCTGCTGGCAATGCTTTCATGGTCTTGCGAAACGTGATTAGGCAATTGTTTCGTACTAGGCTTAATACTGTGTTGCGACTGATCAAGCGAATTCTCTGCTGTTCGACGATTGAGCGATGTTGGACTCGTCGAAAAAGTCTGATGAACGTCGTGTTGAGAAGGCTGTAGAGTACTGGCTCCATCAGTAAAAGAGATAAGACCCCGAGTGAGTTGTTCGCCATGCCGATAATGGTTTTTGATGGTATACGTATCGAGGTACTCGGCGACAGTTATCGCCAGATCTAGGAGGACAATTGTATCTGCCTCTGACAACCCGTCTCGGGGCTTGTCGTCATGTATGCAGAGAGCACCGACAATCGCGCCAGAAGGACTGACTAGAGGTATGCCAGCAAAGAAGCGCAGGTGCGGTTCGTACTTGACGTAATCGTAGTTTGCGTATGCTTCGCTCTGGGACATGTCGTTGATGATGACCAGTGGATCCTTCCCTGCAATTGAGGAAGTATCGAGGCTGATGACGGTTTCGCACAGAGCGGTAGATCTAGGAATGCTGACACTTCCGAGCCAGAGAGAGTTCTGCATATCAGAGCGCGAGCTCGCACGCAAACACAGCTCTGGGGTGGCTTCTGCGAGGACATGCTGGTAGTGTTTGTCCACGAGCGAGATCATCGCCCGCTTGGCTCCTAGTCGTGTACACGCCAGTTGCGCGAAGGCCGTTAAAGCAGAGTCCTTGGAGGGAAGTGCAACATGGTCCTTTGGGAGTGTCCAGCTCTCTGGCGAGGTTCCTGTGACCTGGACCCTCGCGAGGTCCCGAAAGGCGAGGCTGTAGAGCAAGAAGACATCGCGCAATCGTTTCGACTCCGATACTGGCCGAACAGGGCGCGACGAGTGTTGCATGGTACTGTCTGTCGATCTACGTGAACGGCGGCAGCAATACAGCAGCCTGGGCGTCCACGGGCCGACGTTGGGCAACCTGCTCGTATGTTCTGGGCCTATTGGGGTGAGGAGATGGAGCGTGGGAGCGTGGCGAAGGAGGAGGGGGGAAGGAGGGGGGGATGTTCAGAAAAGAGTGAGTCGCGGGTGGCGGGATCTTCAAACTGCGACGACTCCAATAACTAAGGATGGACATTTTCTTAGATTCCCATCTCATTCCCACATGGACTAAATCCGCCATGCTAAGATGTTGCAGCAACAAATAGGCATTAATTGGGCGGATCTAGATCTGAGACCCTGAATTGTGGATACGAGGGTACGGGTATAACGAAACAGTTCTCGATTTATATCGAACCAATCAGGGGGGTGAGATGGTGCCTTTTCATCCGTTCTGTACTGCCCACGTGATACGCCTCCCCCAAGTCTCAATTGCTTGTATCCTCCCTCATACAACAAATACATCATTGCAATTTGAGACATGAAGGAACATCTATTCGATGTTTGCAGCATATATCCCGAGACACCACCACAAGCTGAATCGTACTAAACATTCTAAGTGGATGCTGACTGCGGATTAGAAGCCAGCTTCTACATCCATCAGTACCAGTTCATCGCTTTTAGATATGAGCATCTTTTATCCTATATTGTTACTTACAACAGGAAATCTCCACCTGTGCGATGCAAAACCTCATCATAGTACCCCTGAAATGCCAACCATCCCTTCTCTGGCGTCCCAACTTGCTTGTAACTCTCCTCCGCCTCCCTATCAGGAATGATCTTCTTCTCATTCTCCGGATTCCCAGCACACGCCGCATCCACAAGCAACTGTGCCTGACACGTCTTCTCCAAGCTCAGAAACCAAAACGCCGCCTCATCCACCGTCTCACCCACCGTCAAAATTCCATGATTCTGCAAGATCGCCGCCTTCCCATCCCCCAGAGCGGAAGCGATGCGCTCCCCCTCCTCCGCCGCGAGCACCACGCCCCCGAACTGCTCGTACACGGCGTGCGAGTTGTAGAAGCGGAGGGAGTCCTGGGTGATCATGTCGAGGGGGCGGCCAAGAGCGCTGAATGCCTTGCCGTACGTGGAGTGTGCGTGGCATGCGGCGTGGACGTTGGGTCGCGCCCGGTGGATCGCGGAGTGGATTGCGAAGGCGGCGGCGTTGATGGGCTCGTTGCCTTGGACGACTTGGCCGGCTTCGTTGACGAGGATTAGGTCGGAGACGCGGAGGAGGGAGAAGTGTTTGCTGAGGGGGTTGAGCCCTGGGGTTGTTAGTTTGATATGCTTCGTGTGCATGTGTATATCAATTTGGACAGTTGCATTTGCATGACAGCCAGTGTCCCGTCACATAACGACAAGGGCCGCAAGAAACATACAAAAGTGGTCCGTCAGAATCGGATCTCGAACACTGATATGACCTGCCACTCCTTCATCAAATCCCCTGGAAGCAAACACCCTATACGCAGCCGCAAGATGCTGTTTCCTATACAAACGCTCATCCTCCAGTGTCTTGAAAGTAGGGTATCTCCTGATTTGCAGTGCTTGGCCAGAAGTCGTTCGGCCCATAGCGGCCACGGTCTGGTTTCCTATGTCCTCGGCATGGTCCACTCGTCGTGCTTCCGCGATGTTAGCTTTTGCAGTGGTTGAGGTGGTGATTGTTCGAAGAAATGGGCTGCGGAGAAATGGTGGAGAAGGCAAGGGACAAGGTCTCGGGCGGGTAGCGCGCATTATATATCTAGATACTTGTGCTCTTACGGAATTCATCGTGAATTGAATATTGCAAATAGTAAAGATCTCATTGGAGTTGTGACGTTCTTCTTCGGTGTTTATTATCTCGGATAACCATCGTTTCGGGTAGAGCTTCCCCGCAATGATCTGCACGCTTTCCATCCCGCCATTGGATACCACGATCTCACAATTGGGCGATTCGGCAAGGTCAACTCTGTTCATCGTAGCAGGGATAGATTGAACATTCTTCGGCTTGTTCACAGCAAGCGATCTAGAACAAAAGTAACGAATAGAGATTATATTGGGGTATATCATGTTTCTCTCATAAATAGTCCTAACAGGAGTGCCTACGTTACTTTGCTACACCTTACTGTAGCAATAATTACTTTGCCGACTGAAGCAATCATTAAGAAGTTGTCCTCATACAAAGCTTCCAGTATCCAAACACTAATCAAGGGAATCCACACGCTAGAGGCCGTAATGCTTCCTAGAGGCCCGGTCATGTAGTTGTTTTCAGTTTCTTCCGTGGCTGCGTTGCCAATCCTTTCATGAGCAAAAGAGGAATGATGTCAGTCTGCTTTGTTCGGCTGATATGTTTACGGCAGACCGGACATTGAGATCGTCGAGGCTCGCCGGGTGCGGAGCGTTCTTCGCCAGCTATCAGTGCTTCCATTAAGCAGCTGTGACAGAAAATATGACCTAGGTGAAAGTATGTTAGTAAACTTCGTACCAAACTAAAACCAGCAAAAGCGAGACGTACCACATGACGTTGCGGTTAGATCAGTCGGTGTATCCATGCAAATGACACAGGTGAGTGTGTTGAAGTTTGTCGCCTTCTCCTCTGGCTTTTGCTGTGCCTTGACTGCGTCCGCTCTTTGCTTGTCTAAAGCCTCCTTGAGCGGTGTATTCTCCTCGGTTAGGTCAACCTCTCCGATGTCGACCGTACTTGTTTTCTTGTCCTTGCTCACGGCGGGCACAGCTCCCCCATCTGAGCGTTTTCGACGTTTCGCCGAAGGTCCAGCTCCCCCAGACTGAGCACTCAATCTCGTCACAGGCGGATCCGGATCATCAGTTAGATCCACGACCCCACTGTTCCGACGCGATGCCCGCGACGATCTTGCAGGCGGCATGGAGGTATCTGAATAGGAAGAGTTTTGGTTTGCCCCGGACACGTCTGCAGCTGGCCTTCCCGAGAAGTCGTAATCTTGACGAAAGACTGTTGAAGGAGTGAAGAAAGTAGAAGAGCTCGCTGGGGCCGGACCTGGGTTCAGGATTTGATCGAGAAAGGCAGCAGATCGGGGCGGCGGGAGCGTCGGCGAGGGAGGCGTCGGCGAGGGAGGCAAGTCCACGATATCGTCGAAGGACCAAAGTGCAGGCGAGTCGGTCGAAGAATCAGGCTGGCCCTGGGTAGGGTTGGTATTTGAGCTGCCGTTGTTCGGCGCAGAAAACTCGATGGGTCGGGGAGGAGGGTGGTTGGGGTCGTTCAGTGAATGGTAGTCGGACATGGTGAGATGAAAGTACAATACGCCACTGATTGGTCGTCCAGGTTCACCGCGATAGGAATGATGGAATCACTGCAAGAGTGAGGGCTGATCTGCTCGGAAAGTAGCAACAACCGCACCGGAACCTGGACTTGAAAGTGCCATGACAATGAACAAGCCAGGACATATGCGCGCAGGGCAGCCGATGCGCTTGTGCCTCCCGCAGTGATCGACTTCGGCTCGAACGGGCGTTAAGTGCAGCTGTTAGATGCTAGTACTCGTACAGTTAGTGAGGTCGAGCGCCACATTTGCGCCACAGAGCCCGGATCATATAATTTCCGCCAAGCTTATCGAACTTTCCCTTGCACTGATTCCATGACGCATGTGACCTTCTCCGCACTCTACGATACGGCACCTAACGGGAGGGATCACATTCAACTTTTTTTGTCTTTCCTTATACACAGTATACCTGTTTTAATACAACCTCCATACAGTTTCGGAATGAGGTGACCCGCAGTTCTCAACCTAATCTTACTATGAGCTGCAGTCACCGCGGAACCTGCGCCGCGAGACGGATTGTTCAAAACCGCTGCTCTCTAACACCTCACACACCAATATCATATATATCCCGACGAAGTCTTGCAACAGCACGAAATCAATCTCAGAAAGATACCAATGCGTCGTCAAAGAGCTTGCTAGGTACTTGCGCCTTCCTTCTACGGTCAATGCGACAACTGACCATATCAAGTGCCATCCGAAGCTCGCTTCAGCGAGATAGGGGTGCAACAACTCAGCAGTCATGTACATTCCCAAGTGTTTCCCGGCGCTTCTACACGGCCGCCTCCAGAGCTCGTAGAACTCTCCAAGGATCATCTCACGCGCCATGACCTGCTGGGGAAGAACCAGGACTCCACCCCACCCGTGGGGTTCGATATGCCCACGCTACAGGGTGCGACTCTCGATGAGCACTTCCATAAACTTGGAATGGATGCCGCCGAGCCATACCTAAGTATGGCGAAGAAGCTTGCATGGGCGAATCCTCCTCCTAAACCTCGAAAGTGGCTTGCGCGCAGCGGGTGGACCAAATATAACAGCGACGGGACGAGCGAGGCAGTGGATGCGCCGGATGAGACAATGCTCACCTTCGATACAGAAGTAATGTGGAAAGAGACTTCTTTTGCTTGCATGGCTTGCGCCGTCAGCCCGACAGCATGGTACGCATGGATATCGCCCTGGCTGTTGGGAGAATCAAAATCGGACCGTCATCTGATTCCTTTGGGCGACATATCGCAACCGCGGATCATCGTAGGACACAACATTGGCTATGATCGGGCACGAATCGCCGAGGAATACGATATCAGGCAGTCCAAAAATGCATTCATCGATACCATGTCCTTACATGTTGCTTCGAATGGGATGTGCTCAAGACAGCGGCCCTCGTGGATGAAGCATAGAAAGAGTCGGGAGCTACGGGAAAAAATTGCTACGTCGGAGGAGAATGCGGACCTTGCTCACCTTTTGGATTCTGGGGCATTGCCTGACGAAGAGGAGGAATTGTGGATAGGCAGAAGCGCAATCAACTCGTTAAGAGACGTGGCGAAATTTCATTGTAATATCACCATCGACAAGGCGCGGCGCGAATATTTCGGAGAATTGGACCGAGAAGGTGTAAGAGCGAAGCTGGACGAATTACTCGACTATTGCGCCGCAGACGTCGAAATCACACACCGAGTCTACCAGAAGGTCTTCCCACTGTTCCTGGAAACATGCCCTCACCCTGTCAACTTTGCCGCACTCAGATTCCTAGCCGCCGAGATTTTACCCGTCAATGAGACTTGGGACGCGTACCTTGCCAATGCTGAAGCGACTTACCACCAGCTGGAGGATGCTGTGAAGGAGCGTCTTGTTGGATTAACGGACAGAGCTGTGGAGGTGAAGGACCAGCCCGAAGTTTACGAGAATGACCCTTGGCTCAACCAGCTGGACTGGTCCGGCCAGGAAATCAGGATGGTGAAGGGCAAGAAGAAAAACGATCCTCCAAGACCAGCAGCTCGCCAGAAGAAGCCAGGAATGCCGAAGTGGTATAAGGACCTGTTCACAAAGAATGACGGACCAATGAATCTAACAGTTCGGACACGAATCGCGCCAATATTGCTAAAGCTCTCGTGGGACGGCAATCCACTCGTCTGGTCCGATAAGTATGGGTGGACCTACCAGGTACCAGTGGATGGGATGTTTGCATACAACGGAAAGGGAATGAAAGAGCTTGATATGTCTGAGGAAGAGAACCCACGACTACGCGACGACACGAAGCATGTATACTACAAGATCCCGCACAAAGACGGTCCTCTTGCGCGATGTGCAAACCCTCTTGCAAAAGGTTATCTACAATATTTCGAGAAGGGAAAGCTTACCTCAGCATATGAGTATGCTAAAGAGGCTCTGGAAATGAACGCATCGTGTTCGTACTGGATAAGCGCCAGAGATAGGATCATGTCTCAGATGGTTGTCTACAATAAGGAAGTTCCGAACGCAATAGCGTTGAAGTCAGCCTCAGAGAAGGGACGTGGAAAAAAGGTCGGCTTCATCTTGCCGCAGATTATTCCCATGGGCACAATTACCAGGCGTGCTGTGGAAAACACGTGGCTCACGGCCAGCAATGCTAAGAGTAATCGTGTCGGATCAGAGCTGAAGTCTATGATCCGAGCTCCAGAGGGCTACTGCTTTGTAGGTGCCGATGTCGATTCTCAAGAATTATGGATTGCAAGTTTGATCGGCGATGCTACCTTCCAACTGCACGGCGGGAACGCAGTCGGCTTCATGACACTCGAGGGTACGAAGGCAGCAGGCACAGATCTACATTCTCGGACCGCAAGCATCCTCGGCATCTCACGAAACGACGCGAAAGTATTTAATTATGGACGTATCTATGGAGCAGGCCTGAAGTTTGCTTCAACGCTTCTGCGACAATTCAACCCTACCTTGACCGAGCAAGAGACGTCCAAAACAGCCAATGACCTGTACCAGAATACGAAGGGCAAGAAAACAACGAGGAAGCAACTCCACGAGCGCCCGTTCTGGAGAGGTGGTACTGAATCATTCGTTTTCAACAAGCTCGAGGATTTCGCAGAGCAGGAGCGGCCTCGTACTCCCGTCCTAGGAGCCGGCATCACCGAGGCATTAATGAGACGATACCTTTCCAAGGGTGGTTTCATGACTTCTCGCATTAATTGGGCCATACAATCTTCTGGAGTCGATTATCTCCACCTTCTTATTGTAAGCATGGAGTATTTGACCCGTCGGTACAACTTGGATGCTCGCCTAGCGATCACAGTCCATGATGAGATACGATATCTAGTTAAGGAGGAGGACAAATACCGTGCAGCAATGGCTCTCCAAATCGCAAACGTGTGGACGCGAGCCATGTTCTCACAACAAATGGGCATCAACGAGCTTCCACAATCATGTGCCTATTTTTCGGCTGTGGACGTCGATCATGTCTTGAGGAAAGAAGTAGACATGGACTGTGTGACTCCAAGTCACAAGGACAAGATCCCGCATGGAGAGAGCCTTGACATCATGGCTCTTCTTGAGAAGGGTGAAATTGCACGTTTGGACCCAGCTATCATTCCCAAAGATCCTCCGCAGGTGGAGCAATACTCGACCACTTACAAGCCCCGCGTGCCCGTCATGGCCGCCCTCGAAGATTCATCGCCAAATACCTCCACAGCGCTGGCCTACCTCAAAGCTCAGATCACAGAAGATGACAAAGAGCTTCGCGAAGTAATGAAGACCGTCCGTCCCGCCCGGACCCGTTCATCTACGACCCGCAAATCCAAACGTTCCGCCGAGGACGAGGAAATCGAAAACAGCATCCTCCACTACCAACAAATGGCCAAGCTCCTACCCGTCGACGAACCCTGGGGCGAGAAAATCAACAAACAGTGGGAGCGGAGCGGACTTAATAAAAAGGGTCAGTGGCACACTCTCCACGGCCACCGCAACAGCCCCGCGAGTAGAATTGTTCGAGGACTGTAAGACCCATACAAGGCGTACTTTCCCAACACAAACTTCCCTTCTAGAAGCACCCGACTTCTTTTGTATATGTATATTCCTTTTCACGGTTTTCACCTTTTTGTACGATACCATGGTCTTCTGTTCACGGCCTAGGGAGGAGATCTTTTGTACGGCATATGTGTGATGATACCTTTCATGGATTGCGGCGGTCGGTTTGGGCGGTGCATGGATGGTCGGTGGTTGGGTTTGACGCATTTGCATCGCATCGCATCGTTCGTGTCTTCGACACGAGAACTAGCTAATATACACTCACAAAGTCAATTCGCTATACGATAATATCAACTTTGTGATTGATCTCACGCCTCCCTGACCCGTTCTTGCTCACTGTGTCATGGAGAAGTTATAAACGTTAACCAGCACATTCACCGATGAAATTTCCCGAACTTTGTCAGTAACGAGATGAGATATGTTTTAGAAGAGAGAGTAACATTTGGCAGAGTTCATTCCAGGGTACTCCGTAGAGTAATGGTAATTGCGAATTCGTACATAAATTGTTGAAAGGGATCGACGGCTTCTAGAAAGTCTGACAGGGGAGATCAGCAGGGCCAGAACCTAGAATTGGTAGGATGGAATAAATGATTGGCTGGCTGGCGAGGGTGAGGCCGGATGATGGGATCTTTGATCTTTGTGCCTGCAGGGCGAAGGGAGACAGGCCGGCCAGACCGGGTGAGTGGCTGAGCTGGCATGAGGAATGGGAATGCTGTCTCGGATACAAAGCCGAAGTCAATACCTTTGTGTAGAGAATATACAAGCAGTACAATGAATTCTCAGTGGACTTTGGTAGATTTTCCCGTGTGTTTGCATTAAATCGATATGATTACCCCACAAGACGATTCGTAATTGTAGACTGTGGGTAATGAGATTATCGTGGGGTACTTCCGGGGGTACATAGTCAATGTGGAATGTCAACGGTTGTGGTAATTCCCCCCGCTGAGTCGGTTTACAGTGACTATGGGACATTCACGGTGAGCGTGGAATTGCCTGATACGGCCAGTGCTTATGCAGGCCCCTGTCGTTCCTGGATGCCGGGACTTGGCGTTTTGCACAATTTTCACGGTTGGCCCGACTTCGCCTTCACAATTCGCCGCTTTCCGCTCCACCTTACCCCTTTGGGACTAACGTGTCACCCTTCCCATGCATAAAAATAAAACATAAAAAAATCACACGATGAATCGACTGTCACCGCCGCTTCTCCCCCATAAATATCAATACAGTAACCGTCCTCCCTCGAAGACCCACATTCTCTCTTCATCTTCCCCGCATTATTCCAACTCGAGTTCACTCACTCACCAAACAACTTTCACTCACTGTTTCAATCAACGTCAACGTCAACACCAATACCTAAGTCAATTCGACGGTACTACATACTCGCGTTCCTGAGATCCCCCTTTGTCGCACGCACCTACGTGTCCACTCCATCCACATAACAATCGCATCCTGCACCCGCGTCCAAACGTCCACGCCTCCCTCCACTCCTACAAACCCCACAATCGTCAAGATGTCTGCCGCACGCTTCTTCACCTCTCGCCTCCCTATCCGCGCTGCCTTCCGCGGCCAACAGGTCCGCCTCAACTCCAGCGCCGCCACCTCCCCGGCCGCACGCCTCGCAGAGATCGCACGCACCGCCGAGAAGCCCAGCGCCCTCGAGGCCAGCGTCCCCGTCATGTGGGCCGTCTCCGGCGCTCTCATCTACACTGCCTGGAACAGGATTGACGAGAAGAAGGAGGACCACGTCGAGAAGGTTAGTCTCGCTCCGCACCCCCTTTCATCTATTGACTCACTCGCTAACATGACAACGCAGCTTCTCATTGTTTAGACACCTTTAATCAAATCGCATATACCCCGGTCGGCGCACCAAAAACGAGCGACATAGCGAGCATTATTTGAACGGGGGGCTTAGACACTTGCGTTCTGGTACTTGCATTGCCGATTAGCATGGCTTGCGCATAGACATCATCTTCATTTACACACACTTACTTTCACGAACGATTTGCTTTTTCATTGGGTTATTGCTGTAGGGAAATTCTACTGGTTATGGGATTGGATTTGGGCGGATAATGGCTCAGGCCTCGGGATGGATCATCAAGGGATTTCAAGGGAATAAAATAGGCGTTTGGGATGTCAATCGATAGAATATCATTCTTCCTCAGGGTCACTATGTGGACTCGGATCTATTTTTTACTTATCTTGATCATCTTACGTCTTTCCAGTGCTATACACGTAATCTATGTGTCCTTACTACTTTTTCGAGAGAATGGGTGTAGTGCTTTATGCAGGAAAGAGAACTGAATATTGTTGAATAGGATGAGGATTATGAAGGCTATGAACAGCAATTATAGATGCAATTCGTGAAGTCGTAATGCAGTGCAACCGCAGATGAAACGCTCTTGCCTCTTTCATCCACCCATCTATCGTCACCACTTCCACTATAAAGACCGCTCACCCCCACCTCTTCCATTCCATTAACGCATCTAAGCCCCCTCCCTCTAAATCTCTCATCAGATCTGGTATCGGTACTCCTTCTGGTCATCAACGCCACCGCCAACTTCTCTCCTCTTCTTTTCGAGCTTCACATTGTGTCTCCACAGGATGCCCACAAAGGTCATGCACACAGCAGCTCCCGCAATCGTGATACCCAACCCCGTCCTGAATCCCGTGGGATAGAACGGCGCCTCTTTCTTGACGAACACATTCGCCGCCACGAAGTTCGCGCAATTGCCCAGTCCCAGCACCATGGCCGTTCCTACCGCCGCACTGGCTCTACCCCGCAGATTGTTCGTCATCCACGCAGTCGACATGGCCATCTGGATGAACGTGCCACCGCTCATGGCGAACAGCGAGAAGTAGCGGATCCCTGGCGCGAGCCCCTTCCGGTCGGAATACACGACCTGGATGATCCAGCCGACCATCGCGAAGGCGATGCCGAAGAGGATGAACGGGAAGCGGATGTTGGTGCGGCCCGAGATCCAGGACGCGGTCACCTGGAAGACGATACCCGTCAGCCAAATGGGGATCGACATCACTTGCGCGTAGGCGGCTTTCCAGCCGAGTTCGGTCAAGATGGTCGGGATGAAGGCGGACATGGAGGCCGCGGTCATGTCGCAGCAGAAGAACATCAGTACGCTGGTTGGTCGGATTGTTAGTGAAAAGTTGGAGGGAATTGGGGGAGGGTGGCGTACGGAAACCAGATCTTGTAGTCGGAGAGCACTTTGAACCAGTTCACGGAGCGAAGGTCGAGCTTTTGGTCTCCCTTGTCGGCCTTCAATTTCTGCAGGAGATGGGCTTTCTCAGCGGGAGTCAGAATGTCAGACTTCTCCGGGAAATGAGGCACGAAGAAGAAGACGAAGAAGGAAATGAAGATGGTCAGTAGACCCTCGATGATGAAGATCCACCGCCAGCCTTCCTTGCCAGCGATGCCGTTCATGTTGCGGAGACCGTATGCGAGAAGACCGCTGATGCAAGGACCGAGAATGCCGAATGTGAAGAAGCAAGCAAAGCGGAGTGATGCCTCTTTGCGCGTGTAATACTCGCTGATCAAGAACGCAGCGCCTGGACGTATTAGCATGACCAACACTCGTTGGATCTAATACTCACCCGCTGGAAGAGTCGCTTCGAAGATGCCCATCAAGAATCGTAAAGCCAAGAGGCCCTCATACGAGGCAGTCAATCCCTGACAAGTCGAGATGATACCCAGAACAAGCATGTTAATACCGAGGAAGATGCAGGGCTTGACGTGTGGAAGACCCATGATCATGTTACTGGGGATTTCGATCAAAACGAAAGGAATGAAGAAGATCCAAATGCAGGTATTGTAGCCATGGGGAGGCATGTTCAATCCCTTTTCCAGACCTTCGATCCTGGCATTGGCGACTAAAAGAGGTCAATTGGACGATTCGGCGCGTGGTTCAGATGAATCGCATAGTCACTCACTGTTCGTGCGGTCGAGGAAGAGAATGGTGTATGTGCAGCCCAGCAACGGGATCAATCGCAGGTCCAACTTCAAGGTGTAGTTGGACGGCGGATCCATTGCGGCCTCGATGGTATCATGGTCGCTGTTGCTCGACTTCGTCGCAGTCTCCTGCGCCACGATCTTTTCCGCCATGGTTGATTGATTTTGCATTCACTCCGTGGAATAGAACATGTAAATCAATTCAAGAAATGAGAGACACAGCCAGAGACCAATCGGGGCCAGTGGCGTGAGGAGGTTCCAGCAGAGCGGTGACGGACTCAGGCGGGGAAGGGCGTAAGAAAACCAGCGGGCCGAGCCTTGTTTTCTGTCGCAAACTATTGTACCAAACCTATGGGGCGAAAGGCGAAAGGGGCAGGAGTTGCTCGTGCCTGTGAGACTCGAAAGCGAGTTTCCCGCGGGACAATGGCAGGAAGGGGAAGTGGATACTCTATGTACGGGAGCGCGAGCGTGTCGACTCTTCCCTGGGCCGCAGCTTTTCTCTCGGCCTTCAGTGCGATGGTAGGATATTATCGCTGTTGGCGTTCGGGGGCGTTTCTCTTCTAGGTCCAATGCCCAGAGGAGCCCACTCCACTCGAAAGGGTCCAGAAAAAATCCCAGCAGAAGTTGGATTGGATTGTTATTGGATTGGATATCGACGATGAGATAGCGGGGAGACGCAGCCGCGATGCCGCGCGTGCTCGGAGTGGTCGAACCGGGTGGGCAGTGGGCAGTGGGCAGTGGACACTCCTCAACCGAACACGATAATCCTTGCTCGAAGGATCAGGCGCGCTTGTCCGGACCTCTTCCAGAAGGGGACCTGTCAGGAGGGGCGAGGAAGAGGGACGAAGGAAGGCGGAGAAGAGATTGACAAGTTGGGTGCACTGCAGATGAAAACGAAGGTGAATTGAACGAATGCCGGTACATGCGTCGGCTGCAGGCTGTGATGAGGCTTGCAGTTGCAGTTATTATCTCCTCTGGCAGGCCGTGGCTGACCAAAACAGATTTGGTCCTTCAAGTGGGTACGGGCAGATAACGAACGGCCAAAGGACCTAATGAAGGTGAGAATGATCAATGGACCCTTGAGGTTTACTTGCACTTTAAATCGAAATGGCGCGTCCAGAGATTAATTATTATGGGTTCCCGTGTGCTTTGGGAAAGTGAAAGAGAAGGGAGAAAAAAGAAGATTGATCCAGAAGCATGTAACTAGTCCAGCTAACGGTGGTAGCTCCAGTACGCTAGACGGTCTTTCCTTCCATTGAACCAACACAGAACCACGAGCTGTATTACTCGCAAAAGGGATCAGCGCTGTCAGTGGCTACCTTGGTACACTACCTTGAAGCATTGTAACCTTATTAGTCCTCACGGCGTTGGTTGATTGGTTACGTTGTAACTAACCTCATTGTTCCAACCATCTTTGTATTATCGTACTCGCAACATCTGCCCTGCCCTTATGGGAAACAGCTTCTCGACAACTATCTTGGATGCAAAATCATGATTCACGAACATGCGGAATTCTAGCGTCACACGGTCACAATAATGTACATGTACGACTTGATTTTACCCTCGTACGTCGTGTTGTACGATACATCACTTTCGCAACGTAACAACAACCCCACAGCCAATGTTACAATATCATGAAAAGACGAAGGCAAGGGTGCATGTACGCGATTCGACAGTCACACGCCTTCCAAGTCCATCTTTACTCTTGCAGTTACTGATAATCCGTCGTACGTAACTTTGGGTCCATAAACGTGCATCACACAATACCGAGCGCATGGAGAGACAGGCGGATGGACGGGCGGGAGGGAGGGCGGGTGGACAGTAAAGTGCAGTGGAGCGAGCGGATATGTATGCATTCGCAAGGGCAAGGGCAGGGTCGCGTGGGATACGAGGTGCCTCGAGGGACGATGGCGTTTACATGCCTATTGCATGTGCGTCGGGGGGTGTTGGGTTTGCTTTTTGTTTGCCGATGTATCCGCCGAGTGTGTGCGCGCGTGGGAACGGCTTGTGGAATTGATGGTGGCATTGGACGTTGGTGATGGGAATGGAGATGAACATTTACTCTCTTACACGCAGATCGCAGAACTCCCCTCACCACTACTACACCTTACACATCCACCAATCCATCAATTGATCAACACCCCATTCCCATTCACCCGACTGCGCCGCGCGGGACCCCGGACGATCTACAACCATACATACAAAATCAAGTTTTCCCTGCTTGTCCAGATTTCCGCTGTCAGATTGACCCAACTGAGCCAATGCTGGAGATGGGAGTATGCTGTGTTACCCCTCAATTGAGTTTGGATGTGGTGGGGGGAGGGGGAATGGGTGCATAAGCGCAGTCGCCGAGGGAGGATAAAATCCGATGTGGGAAGAGTAGGGATGATAGGTGCAGAGTGACATGGGATGTTCTTAGGTACCTGTCGTTGGACTTGGACGGATTTCGACGAAGGATTGGTTGCGTGAGTTATGTCGTGAAGGTCGAGTCGTGGTGAATTGGTCAACATCCTCATTGCAAAGAAGAGCAGGGAAACCATATCGAAACAACACAGCATACGCTGAGGAATAGGAACAACTCACGACAAAAATGGCCAACCTCAACATCCCCCCATCCACGAATACCGTCCGTATCCGCGCTATCGATGCCCTCACAAAGATGTCAGTCTCAACAGCGGCCTTCATAACCCCCGTCCTTCCACACCACACGATCCTGAACCTTACAACCACAACCTTCATCCTCGAGCATGCTCCCTCGAAAAAGACCATCCTCTTCGACGCCGGTGCACGCCCAGACTTCGAGAACTTCTCCCCGCGCATCAAAGCCCGCCTCGACGTCAACGTCCGGGGCCTCCGTGTCGACGCCGACGTCCTCGACATCCTCCAATCCGCCGGCATCCCGCTCTCCCAAATCGACGAAGTCATCTGGAGCCACTGGCACTGGGACCACCACGGCTCCCCCGAGCGCCTCCACCCACGCACCAAGATCATCGTGGGACCCGGCTTCAAATCCGCCTTCCTCCCCGGCTACCCCATCGACCCCGACGGCATCTTCCTCGCAGCGAACTTCACAAACCGCGACATCGTCGAAATCGACTTCTCACCTCCCACCACCCTGACGATAGGCGGCTTCCCCGCCCTCGACTACTTCGCCGACGGCAGCTTCTACCTCCTCTCCACCCCGGGCCACGCAATCGGCCACATGTGCGGTCTCGCGCGTACAACCCCCTCAACCTTCATCTTCCTCGGCGGCGACATCTGCCACTTCGGCGGGTCGTTCCGGCCCAGCGTCGCTCACCCTCTCCCTACCAATTCCCCTCCGTGTCCGGGCTGCGTTCTCTTCGACGACATCGACAACGAAGACGGGCGGAGGACGAAGCCGTGGTTTAAAGTCAGCGACGCGCCGACGTCAGCGTACCTTGACGCTCGCACCGCGCAGGACTCGATCGACAAGATGATGGCGTTCGACGCGGAAGAGAATGTACTGGTTTGTCTCGCGCATGACGCCGATTTGCTTCGCGTGCTTCCTGTCGTTAACTCGGAACCTGAGAGGGATTTGAACAATTGGAAGGGGAGGGGGTGGAAGGAGAGTGTGCGATGGGGGTGGGTGGGGGAGCTGCCGAGGAGGAAGGAGGTGGAGACGACGGATGGTGATGGGGAAGGGGGGGAGGAGGTGGTGGAGAGTGGGAGGGGGATGCTAGTGGAGGGGGTTTGGAGGGGGGACGAGAGGGTTGAGGGGTTTGGGGGGCTGAAGCCTACGATTTATTAGGCGGGAATGGGGTTGTTTGTGTGTGATTGTGGATGTGGGTGTGCAGTTGACGCTTTGTATACGTGTAGGTCGAATGGTCGAACGTTCGAATATCATTGTAAGATGTAGATATAGGGGGATTGGAGATGGACGCATGGAGGGCGAATTGAGATTATAGATACCGAACGACCGAACGACAACACGGGATGAGGACACAGCACAGGACTAGACAATATGTTAAATTTGAATGTAGGAAGTCCTGATATCGTCCGCTTCACACGCATCCCAAGTGCTTTCGGACTCTACAGTTGCTCATGGGTTCAACGCAGTGTTAGGGAAACCAACTCGTGGTATCTAGCTGTGTTGGTGGAGGTCAAGCATCGCTGCTCAGGCTTCCCAGGGGTTGAGTAAGTTGGTAGGTAAGATCAGTTGGTGAGGTAGAATGTTAGGTGGTGGTTTGTCACTGATGCTGTTTAGTTGGACTGGAATTATGCTTATGCTGCTGTTGTTGAGATGGCAACTTCTCTATGAGACGGACTGTGTGTCTAGTGGAACTTGATGTTACTGTAACTTTTGAATCAAGATAAAGGAAAGGTATTTGGTCTCCGTCTTCATACCATTGTAGATGCGAGACAACGATCTAAGTCCCCATCCATCCCACAACATGGAAATAAGAAAATTCATGAAGCAAAACGTGAACGTCTACTGATTACGACAAGAACGTCAGAAGTCCCACAAGCCGGTAACTTCCATGAGACAAGTACTCCATGTCGAGTCTCTGGCAACGACATACCTCGGTCTGTTCTGTGATTCCATTTCTTCAAACCATGCTCCACCAGAGACTTCGTACTTGACCTTCCCCTCTATTTTACTATTCAATTCTCCTACGTCCAATCTCCTCTTGCATACACCTGAAAAGAAAATATATATACATACGTACGTACGCACACTGCCAACATCAGAAGAAAGTAAAGTCTATCCGCCAAATCCCATCATAGCCAGTACAGGAAAATGAGATGTGAAGTGTCGCGTGCCACCTTACCCGAACCGTCAGGCGCAGATGCGGAAAACATCATCATGCCATAAAGTTTCACGACATCGTACGACACGCTTGCGGTGTCATGGCGATGCGCGCGACCGGGGTGTGGACGTTTGGATGGTATTAGATTGCCGACCGCTTTTTCACTTGGCAGAGAGGGGACGAGAGCGTGGTAAGGAAAATGAGGAAAGCTGATTACGATTGATTCAGGTTGTCTTTGAAGTTTTTATTTATTCATTAAGTCTGTGTTGTGTTCAATGAACTAACCGAGTTACGATCGTTCGAACATCCCCATCATCTAGACAGACACCCTCTCAAAGATCCGCATCAAGCACGATCGTCATTTGCTTAAAGTCCCCCCTAAAAGAAAGGCGATCGAAGCTTATGCGGTTTCTGTTTCACGTTCCGCTTGGTAGTAGGGATGTGGAAGCAATCGCTAAGACGTGTGTGAAACCGCGACAAGGCTTGGCGGCGGTGCTTGAATCGACGGGGGGTGGTCGACGACGTACGTATGTACATGTTTGACGATAAAGTGGAATGGTTGTGTTAGGGGTTGCGTCGGGGGGAGATACTCTGTAGAGGATGTGAAGATGGCCGTTAATTGTAACTGAGGAGGTAGAGAGTTCTGTGAAAATGTCGGAAGCACTGCAGAATCGTTATCAACATGATCAATGCAAAAGAACAAGAACAGTCTTTGATCATGTATAAGTTTTATTGCTCTATCTTTTCCTCATTCAGTTTCCACCAACTATTTCAGAACCTCCAGTGACGCCG
Source organism: Aaosphaeria pasadenensis (assembly GCA_022813625.1). Lineage (NCBI taxonomy): Eukaryota > Fungi > Ascomycota > Dothideomycetes > Pleosporales > Aaosphaeria > Aaosphaeria pasadenensis. The sequence continues at coordinate 168,013 of JAKLMB010000035.1, forward strand.
CAGGTAGCGTAGTAATTGACCCTCCCATGACGCTCGACGTGACATTCAAGCGTGATATCCAAGTCGTACACCAAACACCAAAACAAGTAAGAAAATACAGTAGTCTTTATAGCGGACCATCGTTGCCATTTGCTTTCCGTCGTACCAATTCCAAACAGGGTATCAAGCGTGCTCAGACTTCAGTAATGGCAACAAGCGTCATCTTCGGCGCCTCACCCTCCTCCGCAACGACCTCATCCCTCTTCGCCTTCTTCTCACCGGCAGGGGGCTGACCATTGGCGGCAGAGTTGGCAGGGACATTGAGACCGGCATTGACAATGATGCCGACACCGGCGCCCTCGGAGCCCATCTCAATCTTAGGCGTGTTCTGCATGGCCTCGCGGGCGTAGGCGAGCGCGGCGTTGAAGCCGGGGAGGTCGCGCTTGATCCACTCCATGGCGTGGCTGATGGCGTCGATGTGCTCGTTTGCCGGGGAGCGCTTGAGGACGGCGGAAAGGTCTCGTTTGGCTGCGTTCCCTGCGTTCGCCTCAGCGGGTGGTTCTTGGTTGGCTTCCGCCGGGGGTGCCGGCGGTGCTGCAGGCGGCTGCTGCTGTTGCTCTTGCTGACCTTGTGGTTGGCCCTCGGCCGCGCCCGAGGCGAGTGTTGCCATCAGTCCTGATGCGCTTTCCGCTGATCCCAATGATATTTCACCATCACCGACTACCAGGGCTGGAGAGTAGGCTCCCAAGTTGATGTTGAGGGGTACGGCAGCGCAGGCGCCGACGAGAGCAAGGAGGACGTGTTGAGGAAGCATGTTGTCGGTTGGTTGGTTGGTTTCTTGATTATAGACTTTCGACTAAGTTTTCAAGGTTGGAATATTGAATAGAGGGTGAAGGAGGTAATAGAAACGAATACGTGATCTTCTTTTGAAATAGTAAAGTTACAAATAGAAACTATCGCCCGGCGACAGATGAACTGATTAGTTTAATCGTTGAGAATTGAAAGTGAGTGGCCGGACTGGAGAGCTCGAAGGTCCATGATCCACCTCAGTTCTTATACGTCCTGTCAGTGACCCATAACTTGATGCTTGGTACTTGATGCTCGATATGGGATCTTTGCCAAGTCAATACCGTCTGTTTGAGATGAGCTTGAAACTTCTGTGAAGCTGGGCCAAGAAATCCACAGACGCTGTGAGGGCGACGTCGAGAGTGACTATCTGCGAGTCCAGGAGGCCAACCCGGTCTCGAGTCCCGAAGAAGAGGCAATCTGGTGTAGCAGCCAAGACACCACGCCTCTTTGAGAGTAATGTACGTACTCTGATAGTCTGTCTGAGCGTCTCCTTGGGCAGGTATACCATAACTGGGGCAAAGGCTGGACCGGTCGTTCTACTCGTGCACTAGTGATGGATGAACCACAATCGACACAGCGAAGTCAACACGCCAGTCACCTTTCAACTCACATCTATCTCTTTTCTAATAAACTCAAGAAGACGTTTCTAACTTCTCGATAATTGTTCCGTTGTACAGATATTGTCGACTAAACCTACCACAACGCCGGGTGAACAAGCACATGTGACGGCTGCTTGTGCATGAACGGACGTATTGGCAAACTTAAGCGTTCAACTCATGGCAGTCGAATTGCCAAGTGATATAGTCGCCAAAAGAAGCTCATATATTCCGGGGGACGAAGCTCGTCTTGTGACGAGATAAGCCTACGTGTAGACGTGCACGCCCTTGGGGGCGACTCCTGGCACCTACTCCTTAGGAGGGGGAGGGGACGAACATCGGCCTGAACCAGATCGAGCTCGGCGCCCTTGAGCTTCACCTATAGAAGCTTTCGATCGCGACGGCCAATGTGTTGGCCATGTGGAGCCTCGAAATGCTTCGAAGTGATTCGCGACCAGGGAGGCGTGTTTCACGTAGGCGTCGTAGCCGAAAGCAGTCAAGCAGGCGAGAAAACGCCTTGGCGAGGCTTTGTCAATTGGCGCATGGCCAGAAAGGTGCGACAGCATGTTCCTGGAGCAGCAAGATCGACAAGACACGGGGTGCGGGGAGCTGCGTTGGGGGCTTGTATCAAAAGGTTATTCGTAGGTAGTTCCTCAAGGGGTCGTCTACCGCGGCCGCCGTGATGGGCTTGCTTTAGGCTGTCTCATCGCCGCGATGATAGCTGCTTGTGGCATTAAACATGGCTGGGCACATGCAAAGACGGGAGGTGCTTCCAATATTAATTGAATTATTGGAGTTTTTTTCGGGGATGGGTATGTGAAATTAGTGGTGGAACGGGGTAAAATTCTCGATATCGATTCAACCCGAAGCTACGAATCGGACCGATTGAGTTGCGGCGTAGAGATTCGGGCGTTGCGCAGGGAAAATGAAAGAACGCGACGAAGGCTCTGAATCGCTGTTAACTAATTTTCCTTTGACTTAAAATAGAAAATATCAGATCAAACAAGCCACCATGAAAAGGGGACATTTCGTCCACCTCAACGATCCGACACAAACCCTCAGGCGTATGCATGTGCATACAGAGTGAGCTCTCGGCAAGATCACAAAAGAACGAATACCCAGAATTGTCATCTTGTCGAGGATCACCAAGAAGTCCAGGTCTGTCTGGCCGTTTGTGACAGAACCCACTCTGGTCAACCCGCTTTTACTTGACCCATCAGTTCCCGATATGCCCAGCGTCCTGAGATCATCAGGGGCAGTACCAAAGGCTTATCATTTTGCCAATAATGACAAGACCTTAAGCCTGACAAGTCGTGATTCACAAGGCCATCAATTTAGAGGAAGGGAGATACTATGTTAGCCGTGCGGGAGGTTGTCTGTCTTTCCTCCTGCCACCTCCATCTGCCTTCATAGTGAATGGGCCTTACCGTAAGATTGCCATGTTAGCGACCTTCATGATGATCGATAGGCTCGAATATTGCGTTGGAGATCTAATTTCGTAATTACCAGCTCACTTGGAAGACGGTATTATCGAAAGTTTCATATAAAGTTGTCACGTAGGGCATAGATGCGTAAGAAGGGAAGCCTTGTATGAGTCCATGCATATCACTCTGTCTTTACCTCATACGAGACAAATATTAATTGAGTTTATATCAGTACCTTGGTACGTAACCTTGATTCTCATGCACTGCCCCTATTCTCCTTCTTCTGCTTCTACTACTTTCTGTGTATCTACGTAGATATCTCAGGTGATTGATATCATTCAAGACGCATGGTATACATGGCACAAAGTTGGTTGATCAATGTTGTAGTAGCTAATTGATACTACAAGCGAAAATTTGCTGGCTTGTGGTTGCACTCTGATGTTCAACTGGGTGGTTGACTTTGGCTATCTTTCCGTTCTTCCTTACGACATGCAGAAATTTGATTGATTGTGACTCTTGCTGTTACTGGTAACAGTTCATTGGTGTGTTTCTTTATAGTCATTAACCTGCCAGCAAAACACTGGCTGTGCTGGCCTATGATTTTGCAACTCTTTCGAACATGTCGTTGCCAACTGTCATGGAGAAAGGCACCCTCATATTTATCTCATTCAGAATGCGATAATGCAGAAAATAACAGGGATTTGCCTGTGGCAGCATGCGCCCAAATCCTGACATAGGGGATGTAGAGTTGATTTTTATCTTCACTGAGTAGCATACCCATCATATCAATGTTCAGTTATAGCTATGAGAAGGTTGTCCCTATCTTGTGCATTTCCAGATTACTTGCGTTGTGAATTGTTGATGTCATTAATGTGACGGGCATTGTTATGAAAACATTCTTACTGTAAGGACAGAAATATATTCTCGATTGACTAAAGTACGTCCACATATTAAATTCTCCTATTTTATTCGATTCTATTCTTCTAATACCCTTAAAAATTCAATTGCACCACAAAAGCAAAGATATCACACTAAAAGTCATACAGCAGTCATTGTTCTCTCCCTCCGATGTATCAATCAGTGGGGAGGAAAAAGAACTTTGCAACGCCACACATCATTCCACCCTGCGAATTCCCAGATTTGTTGATATTCTGTAGTCTGTACATAGGATCGTATATCATTCAGGAAAGGGTTGTTGGGTTGGAATGCAGAACACGCATTTGTGTATCGTCAACTGATCAGTACTAATTGCCGGAGTGCGAATTTGACCGTATCGGGCGATGCTCGGCGGCCAATCGGCTGAACGACGTCTCTACATTTACTAGCGCCCACAATCCTTTCCAGTAATCTGCTCATTTTGTTATACCTAAAGTTGCGGTTAATTCAATCTTCCAAGGTGCAATTCTATTAGACATGGAAAGTGCCAGCATTGCATGTGCTATATAAATTTTACATTTCATCATATCTTCATCAAATCACCAAGGTTCGGTGGTGTAGTTGGTTATCACGTCAGTCTAACATTCGTTAGTACACTGAAGGTCCCGAGTTCAAACCTCGGCTGAATCATTTCTTTTTGCTCTTTTTTTCGCCTCGGAATGGGTGTTGTTACACAATCTCCTTAGGGGTGTGCAAACGGGCGGAGTGTGCAGATATTTTTTGGCGGTTGAGGAGTAGATGGACTATACCCAATGTGGAATGGATTTGAGATGAATCAACCCGTTCAAGGGGGCAAATAGAAGGAGATAACGATATTGGCTATTTGCAGCCTTCTCCATATACTATTGTAATTTTTTTTCCTTTGTCAGTTCCTAAATAAGATTTAACCTTTTCCTCACGCGATGGTAGGTGAAAATTAAGTGCAAGTGTAAAGAGGTTTTTCATAATCAGATCTACATATTGAAGTATAGTTTTACTCTCTGTTGTACAGTAAAGATTGATACTGGCAATCGTCATTTGATGCTATACACAGTATCGAATCTTTCAAAGTTTGGAGAACTCTGACTAGCTCCAGTTAAGGGAAGCCTTAGTTCAACCTTCAATCGTCCAGATGCCTCGGCCTTTGCCATACTAGCTGGCAGTGAGCTTTTCAGCTTCAAGGGAGACGCTGGATGTCTATAGGGTCCTCTTTGCCTTCTTGGCCTTGCACGCCTTGCCTTTGCCTATTCCGTTTCCATTGCCGTTCTGATTCTGGTTCTGGTTCTGGTTCTGGTTCTGATTCTGATTCTGGTTCTGGTTTTGATTTTGGTTTTGGTTTTGGTTTTGGTTTTGGTTCTGGTTGCCCGTGTTGGCATTTCCAGTGTTGGCATTTCCGGCATTGGCGTTGTTGTTGCTACCAGAAGCAGAGCATTGATCTGAAACAAAGAAGTCAGTAGCCTTTCCTCAGCCATGGGAAAATCCCCAACATACCTTTCTGTGTAGAGCATGCGGAAACGCTCAACGTTGCGTCGCCACCATTAGCAGCATTGGCGCAGGCATTGAACTGCTGGTCGCAGCTCCTCTGCAGCGCAGCGCTCAGATTGACGAAGGTGTCACCCTTGACTTGGAAAGGACGATCTGGGTTTCCGGAGTCCTCGACTGGAGTGGCTTCGATGCCGCCGAGTGCGCCGTTGAAACTTTGGAGGTTGTTTTGGCGCATGCGCAGGGGGCTGGCCAGGGAAAGGGCGAAGAGGGAGAATGCGATGAAGGACTTCATTTTGAGAGAATTGAAGAGCGGTTTGTTGGGTTGATTGGTATAATAAAGTAAAGGTGTATTGAAGTTAAGAAGTGAGTGACCAGACTCTTGAAAGAATGTAAAGACGCCGAAGCAACGGAAGAATAGACAAAGACAGAGAAGCTCGAATGGTTGATGAGTGGATGAAGAAGCAATTATGGACTGCGGACATGTACACTCTTATACAGGACGGGTCTGCTCGTATTGTCAGGGACACGCTGTATGCTTCGGCTCGCTACCGATTCATGATGAAGCTGGCTACTGCGAGCCGCGCAGCTGACACCGTAGAAAAGTCCCCGAGCCGCCCATGAGCCCCTTTGCTCCATGATATTGAATCAACTATTACTTGATCGCTGCCGGGAAGAAGGTCGTCAAAGGCAGAGGTATATGCAGAACAGGTGGGCCTACATGGCTAAGCTTTCTGTTACCTGTCAAAGAGCGAATTAGTAGACGAATGAGGGCGCGAGTTGGGAGATGGAGGATCGAAGCATAGAATCTGACACTGTCAGAGAGTGGGTTTGGGGATTGCGCGAGCGCGAAATCAGGGTGCGCATGGTGTTTCGGGTCGCAGGTTGTCCGAGATTCTGGTACGCGGTATACTGGATGACTTTTCCCTGCTGTGTACGTGGTCCAGCGTCAACATTGCTGAGTGCAATTAATTGTCTTAGAAGACAGTTTCTATCAATTTAAACATATTGTAAAGTCACATCTTCTAATAAGATGTTCCCCAGTGAAGAGCAAAATTGAAAAGTGCCTTGATGTCACAATGTCGCTCGTCCGCCCACCCCTGCGTCGATCAAGCGACCTGAGGCACTACATGAAAGAGATACCTCCGCAACCTCAATGCGACACATCTTCCACCAATGAATCAAATTTCTAGAGCGCGACTCTTGTTTTCTTAACAGTTTCTTTAAGAGAGCAATACGTCTTCCAAGTTTTGCTCAAACGCATGACAAAACGTCCCGAAGAACCTTCGATCTTGGTTTCCCCTGGAGCTTTGAGAGGTCTAGAATCACGACTTTCACACAGATCCATGTGTGCTCTGGGCAGTTTTATGGTCTAAAATTTGGTAGTTACTGCTCATTTCATATGTTATGCCTTCTGGCAGGAATAATGAAATCGAACACGCTCGTCTTTCCACCTTGCCTCATGCTTGTCCACCACACCAACGCAGTGATGGCACTCGATTTCCTATTGGAATGAGCACAGTCCAAACGAAGTCAACAGACTAATACTCAGGATTTTGCCACAAGTTGTTCTATCTTTTGGTCTTCAGAACGGGAACATTCCAGTCCAGCCGCCGCATGCATGCTAAACGCTTCTTCCTACAAGCAATCTCAATGTCTTATGCAAAACCCCAACTGCAAATAGGGACAGGTCAGCCTCGGAGCAACTCAGATGCTGCTCTAATGCAACCTAGTATCCAGAACCATATTGATCAGAGTTCAAATCGCACATAGAGCTCGTAGTCATTGAGGCTCACGATGCGTTCATCTTCACGCTCTGCCACCTGGTCGAAAATCGAACTGACTCGCGCACGCTCAAAGGATGTGCATACGTTGTTCCTATTTGGCAGACAATTTTCCATTTGCGATGAGGTTCTCAGTTATTCTATCATTCTGTCCTTATAAGTGTGAGACGTGCGCTATTCACGGGGTACATTGTATTGATTCAATTCCCAGGCGACATTTTGCCTTTTGCAAGTCCGGTAGATATCTCTCACATGCAAAACTTCGACCGAATTATTTTCCCAGCCTCGCTTCTTTAGGTCTGTCAAGCAAAGATCCAGCAGAGGTGGACGGGTTTGTACCTATCCAGAACGCTAGGTAGTAGCCAGCAGACCCCCAATCTGTTATTCCAATGAGAGTACCGTCCCCTGCAACTATGATGGTTGATAGGCCAAGATCTGCACGGTCGAAATAGAACCTTTCTGAATTAGCTCGAAACCCCGAATCATTGGGAAGATAGGAATACCGCTGACGCGACGAATATGGATCTAAAGGTTGGGGTTTCCAAGGACGCTCCTCCTGTATGAGATGCAGCCAGGAACGATTAAAAGGACACCTTTCCTGTTCGCGGACACGAGAACTTTCTGAGCGGGTGAAGCCAGTTCCTGTAGATTCGCGCAATTGTGTCTGTTCTTTAAAGATCTTCCGATATTGGGGGGTGGGGCGATCCAGACTTATGCAAGGGATGATGCACTTACGGCTAGCACCGAGAGAAGGGAGGGGTACCGATGTCCTCATCCAGCTGGTATTCTGGGGTAATTGTTTTTCTACTTGCTGAGACTCGTTCTATCTATGACGCTTCGCTTTTAGATCATCTGTTTAATCACCTTTCGAACTGAACCTTCCCATTCATAATCATTCTAGCAAAAGTTCCAATGGGTGGGAATATCAGTTGTCCCTTTTCGGTTATTATTTCTCCTTTCACGAAGTTTCTGGCGTCCTGACCACTCCATTCGATAGCATTAGAAGCCTCTTCACTGATGATTTCATAAAGGTGGTCCAAAGCCGCTTCAAGATTCTATCGACTTAGTATTATGGCTCAGACTAACCAGTTAGACAGCCTTTCACAAGCTGCAGCGTGAAATTACTACAGCTAGGCCGAAGCCTCAGTATACCAATAATGAGAGTGCTATGGGTGCTTCAAGATAGTTACTGGTAACCTGGCAATACGATTCAGACTTGACCCGTCACACAGCCATTCGTTGAGGAATAAATGAGGAAACTTCCTAAATTTCTATCGCTGCTCCTTATACTAGATGTCCATATTGCTGCTCCAACATTAAGATACCAATATCACTGCTCCAACATAAGATACCGATATCGCTGCTCCTGTACTAAGATGCCCATGTCGCAAGAGGGCAAGCCGGTGGGAAAAGACCGGAAATTATTTGCTCACGCTTCGCCCGCGGGAAGATCACCATCTTGTGCTTGTACTTCAAGTCTGTCAATCTTGTAGGCCAGCTGCCTCAGAACCTTTCCAAGGAAGGAACCCCAATATCCTTCTTTGCCTCTGTCTATTCCGTACTCCAAGATGTTTCCGTAGAGCTTGATGAGCTGAAAGATCTCGCGAGGAGAAGTTGTACTCAATGGCTCGGCGGGACCCAAATTCTGGATGACCTCCACCGGCCCGAGAACTTGGGTACCATCTTCACCGGACAGGGGTTCGCGGCGCGGATATGCGACATAGACATAATGTTGGTGGCCAATGACGGTGAGTACTGGCTCGATGATCTCGGTGGGCTTGAATTGCACCTGGGCAAGGTTCGCAAGTTCCTGCTTCTTGCGTAACGATGCTGCAATCCATATTCCTATTTGTAGCCGTGCTTGATTGGGGTTGCCTCCTGCGCTCTTGACCTCGATCCCGGAGAAGACCGCGGTGGTCTTTGTGAATTTGTCGGTAGTGGGACCAACCTTGCTTTGTCCTCTTCCATTCAGGACGTTATAGAGGGCGAGGTAGCCAGGCTTGCTATGGTGCGAGTATGACAAGGCATAGTCGACTTTGCGATCGACCGCTTTGTAACGAGAAGGATCGTCATCGATCGGGGCCAAGACGGTGGAGAGATATGCTGGATCGATGGATTGAGATTTACTAACAGGTTAGCGACATTATCAGATTCAGGGAGATCTACATACATGTTCTGCATCCACCATCGGCCTTCACCGTGCAAGTCAATTGCTAACTGGATAAGAGGTCTGACTACCTCGTCGGACCATGCGTTCTCATCTCTCAGACGAGAATGGCAAACGAGCGCATTGCGATAGATGGCCTTGACCTTCTGCCATAAGGCAGCCAATTCCTGTTCACTGAATTTATTTTCCTCGTAAAAGTCGGTTGGATCGGTGGACCATTCGTCATCGATTTCAGAATCATTCATCATGATTTCCTGCTTCCATGAGCTCTGTACGTCGTCATTGTTCGAGTGGCCCTACGTACCCGCATCCTTGCCGGAATGAAGCCGGCACCTACACCATATGCAAGCTGTTGAACAAGTCGTGTAACCTGCACTGGAAGGACTTCCTCCTTCTTGAGATCATCTACGCTGTCTATCCATATGGGTGGGCGCGCAGTTCTCAAGCTGGAAATTGTTTCAAGTGGCGGACTTGCCTGGCGATCACCACTGTTTGGGGTATCGTATGTGGTGATTTGGTATGGAGCCGGTGAAGACTCGTTCTTGACTTGAGATGATCCTTGGTCTAGAGGCTGTGGAGGGTTGATCGCGGCTTGAGATGCGCTTTGCCCAGGCCCAGAATCAGGAACACCACTGTCACTGGTTCTCGGTCGCTTTGGAGCCTTGGGTTGATTCGGACATTGCTGGCGACGCGATTTGGAAGTCGTGGTATTGTTCATCTGAGTAGTTGCGGCGCGCTTCCGCTTTTGAACGTCCTTTGGTATTGAATGATTTAGTGGAGGAGCACTAGCAGGTCGCGATATGGAATCGATCCAGCGGCTGATGCGGTTTTGGGAATAGGGATCCAAGTTTACCACCATTTCTGTAAATAAAACGTAATCTAGGTTTAAGTATTATGGTGTTGTAAGGTTCTACATTCATTCACGGCAGGTTTTTATGTTTGATACCTAACAAAGGCCGTCCAAACAAATAGAGCATAATTGGACTAGTCTGGATGAAGACTAGACAACGGTTCGGATAAAGAAGATGGGCTAACCCACTCTGGTTGTCACGATTTCCGCCCTCGACAGCACGTGAGTAGATCACGACATCACGCAAAAGTCAAGACGTTTCTGAAAATCCACATCATAATCGTTATCATCCCCATTATCGTCCCTAGTTATCATCATGATCATAATCAATAGCAATTCCATTCCAGGTTGCAGATATGAACGTAGCAGTACGGAGGTTGTTTGATAGCAACAATACCTGACCAAAGAAAGGAGAGAAAGTGGTATAACTAAAAGGAAAAAAAAAACCACCTGCAACAAGGAACAATCAATCTACCAAACCCCACCGCTTCCCGTCCCCCTTCTATCCTATCTCCGCATAACAAATGCGACCCAGTGCATACCGCCTTTGGACTCCACAGAGAAGCGAGAAGCTCACGTTTTTCGACTCCAGAATGGCGTCAGTATGTAACCCAGCTAATGGGACGACAGCCCATAGATAAGCTCGCTGGCAAATTGTCCTCCCGGGGTGCTTAGGATGTATGAGAAACGGCAGGAATGCGTATATATATATTGTGCCGGTGAAGCCTCTTGAGGTTCATTCTCCCTCCCTTCTACTTACTTTCAATTCTTCGAGACTCTTTCGATCGCAGATCTTGCGCTTTGCATTTCCGCGTGGGGATTGAATAAATACGTACGCTGTCGAAAGGGTGACAGTCAAACGAAAGGAAAAGAGTTATCACACCCAATATGGCTCCTCAATCATCGCCGCCAGCACCACCAGCACCACCATACAAATCCGTCGCCGTGATCGGTGCAGGTCCCTCCGGTCTCTCCGCCGTGAAAGCTCTCAACGACGAGAAAGCATTCGACGTGATCCGAGTATTCGAGCGGCGTGATCGCGTGGGCGGAACATGGTACACCTCTCCCACTCCGCCATCAATCAATTCACCGCAAGACATACATAACTGACGCAAAAGAACCTCCCCCAGGATCTACGACCCAGACCCTACGCCTTTCCCCTCGCCATCCGCGGACCCAGCACCCGCTTCTAACACGCCCCCGGAAACATTACCTGCATTCGCTTCCCCTTTACCGGAAGATGCGACGCGCCGCACGGGACTGTACTCGTACCTCGACAGCAACGTGGGGATCGAGGCGATGGAGTTCACGTACGCCTCGCACCCGAAGATCAATTCCGCGCTGTCGATCCGGCGCTTCGGGTTCGATAACCCGACGAGGCCGTGGCAGGTGGTTGCGGGGTACTTGGAGGATATCTTTGCGAAGTACGTGCATCAGGTGACGTTCGACACGACGGTCGAGAGGGTGAGCAAGGATGTCGTGACGGGGAGGTGGGATGTCGTGCTCCGGCGGTCGGGGGTGTCGTGGAAGGGGGAGCAGCGCGATCACTGGTGGACCGAGACGTTCGATGCAGTGGTCGTTGCGACGGGGCATTATAACATCCCGAATATCCCCGCCATACCTGGCTTGCAGAGTTGGTACGACCTGTGGCCAGAGAAATTGGAGCACTCGAAGCAGTTTCGCAGTCGGGAGGAGTACTCGGGGAAGTCCGTCGTGGTTGTTGGTGGCAGCGTGTCGGCGTCTGATTTCGTGATGGATTTGCACAGGAGTGTGAAAGCGCCTTTGATAATCTCGCAGAGGGGATTGAATGCGAACCCCGCGTTGGAGAATGTGTGGAGGATTCCGCATGTCGTGCAGAAGCCGACCATTGCGAGGGTGACAACTGAGAATGGAGGAACAGTTGAGTTCAGTGACGGGACGAAGGCTGTTGGCGTCGACAAGATTATCTTTGCCACGGGTTACCGACTTTCGTACCCATTCTTGGTGCCGAATCCTGTCACGGACAAGAACCGTCTCGCTGGGTTCTACCGGCACGTCTTCAATATCGAGGATCCATCGCTCACGGTCATCGGCCAAGTTCGAGCGGCGTTGTCTTTAAGAAACTACGAATACCAAGCCGTGGCTGTCGCTCGAGTCTTAGCTGGTCGAGGCAATTTACCTTCTCAAGCAGAGCAGAAGGATTGGGAAGAGAAGCTGCTAGCCGTGCGAGGCCCAACACATCAGTTCCACACTATTGCACCTGATTTCAAGGAGTACTTTGATGGGCTAAGGGCGATTGCTGGCCCTCCTGCGGAAGGCAGCGTAGGATATGAATTGCCACCGTACGATGATGATTGGACGCTCAAAGGATTCAGAGTGCTCGAGCTGAAGGATCAATATGCACAGAGGTTGCTGGCCAAGAACGATGGAAGCGGATTGGCAGACGAAGGAAGACTGCTGGCCAAGTTGTAGACCTACATATTCACGATTAGCCAAAGGTCTATTGACTATTTTGTTTGCTGTCCTTATCGAGCCGCCCGTCGGGCCCCAAATGACCTGGTGTCGGTATCGAATCACAAGTGCAAGTACGTCGTCTCTAGCGCAGTGAAATAAATTGACCCTAAGAGTACACGCCGTTAAATGGATCGCGGTTTTGCCATCAAATGTGCCATTATCTACCATCCCCACCAATGCACCCTCCGCCGCGCGGCGTCCAATACCACGCGGCCCACCACAAAAGGAAATACACAAATTTAGACATACAACATGTCGCGCAAGGTTTCGTTCCAGGGCGCCATGCAAATACTGAGATTCGAGAGGTCATGCGGGAAACGTGTCCAAGTTGTCGATGCCGTTCCGTTTATATCGTGGTTGCAGATGTCTTGTCCGTGCTGCAATCGTCGCGCGCGATACGTTTAGCAGGGCTCGGCGCTGCTGCCCTTGGAGTTCATGAGAAGGGCAACGATAAGACCATAAAGACCTGAACATGGTTAGTGACTTAGGTTTCTGCGTGCCTTGAGAGTGTTGACGAACCCAAAACTTCAGCGAAAATGAGGATAAGAATCATGCCGACGAACAACCTAGGCTGCTGGGCAGTTCCACGGACACCAGCGTCACCGACGATGCCGATGGCGAAACCAGCGGCCATACCGGCAAGACCGACGGAAAGACCGGCACCGAGCTGGATGAAGTTGGTGAAGAGCGAAGATTGCTGCTTGAGGTCGTTGGAGATCAAGACAGACACGACGAGACCGTAGATACCAATGATACCAGCCATGACGACGGGAATGATGTCTGTGGAGAATTAGCTTTCAAGTCGATGAAATTATCTTTCCCGCCTTGCGAAACTTTCGAGCTCGGTGGAATTGAATGGTTTGGGCAACGCACTCTTGACGATCAGATCCGGGCGGAGGACACCCATAGCAGAGACACCGACACCTGCCTTAGCAGTTCCATAGGCGGCGCCAAAGCATGTGAACACGATGGCGGACGTGCAGCCCATCGCACCGAAGAAGGGCTATTGTATCAAGTTAGTTGAGCTTCTTTGAGTATTATAATTCCCTCGTTCACGTCATTGTTGTTGCATTGGATGAGGATAGGTGTCGCGATGCTGACAACGGCCAGGAGGCGGAGCGGAGGGTGAGCGGCGACTTACAGCATAGACGGGGCTGTTACAAACACGAAGTTAGCATATATACTCAATTTCGAAGATGAGGAAACCGATGCCAACTGTCTCACAGTGGTTGCGAGCTTCGACAGCTTGCCGCGATAGCAAGCTTAGAGCTGCCTGTTCGCTACGGTGATCAAAGAGGAGCTCTGCGCGGACTTACCAGTAGTCGTTGACGACCATTTTGACGGTTGTATAGGGCCGGACTTGGTTCGGAAAGAATCGAGCACGGGGTGATGAGATGGGAAAGGCGGTGGATGGAGCTTGAGGGCGTTGATGGGAGTTGGGAGTTGAATGGTGACGATGGCTGGAGATGATGCATCAAGGATTCGATTGAGCTTGGCTAACCTGTCACGTGGCCTCGGTGGCTTGTTTCGCCGACCATGTTACGAGTAAGCTCCACCCGTCATCGTCATCATCAACATCAACAAAACACCAAACCATTACACAAAGAAGCTTTCTTAGGCGGCCATATTTGTACCGTAAATCGAATCACTTTTTCCATTTTGGCTGTCAATGCAAGGCCGAAAATTGTGTCACTTCACAGCTTTCGTAATCATATCAAGACCTCTAATTGAAGAGACACATACCATGTTGTAAAGGGTTAGAACGTATACATGGATATCTATAATTATTACTCCAGCAAAGCTCTTTATCAGGCTCTTATTTTTTCATATAGTAATCTTCCCGAGGGAAGAAATGACACTAGATTACCATGAAAAACTCGAAAGATCGTTAGAGAGAAAAATATTTGACCTGCTACTTAGCAACATATTCACTATCTCACATCCTACTTTATCGCAATGCAAAATCCATCAATCACTTATATCTGGAGGTGTTGGTGGGCTAACCGCATGTAAGTACTTGTAACAAGAGCAGCTTCATTATTTGTTCAACTTACTAGTGATACCTCACACTATTCCCCCAAGCCCTCACAACCAAGCGCCGCGCATCCATCTCCCATTCCGTTAACGGCTCTAACATCTTCTGTACCTTCTCCTAGAACTCGCCATCCCTACCACGCATAACTTCAAGGGTACACCACTCGAAGACCCAAGGGTAGTATCCCCCTGATGCCCAATCAACAAAGCAGGGGATATCATCATCCATCCAGACAATATTCCGCGGCGCAACGTCCAGATGGCATATCACGAAATCGCAATGCGAAAATGATATGGGATCGCTGCCGGCTGGAAGACGCCTACAAAACCAATGTTCAAGCCGTCTTGGGGAGGTAAGGTCAAACTCCATTACCATGCCCTCGCTCCAAAGTAAGCCACGTGATAATCTCCCACCAAGAGGACCCGGATTAGCACGTCGAAAGGTAGACAAATGCTGAAGCGCCTTGCCTATTTTTGCGTATTGTTGTCGTCTATAGGGGAGTCAAGAACAGTCCCACGTACGTACTCCATGACAAGGTAGCCCGTTTTGCCATCCTCGAAGAAGCGGAATGGGCGAGGGACACGTAGAATCTGGCGCTCAACAAACTGATAAGCCTGTTGGAGATCATCGTACTCCTCTACGGCGACCCCGCGTCCGAACTTGATCACCGTATCGTTAACACAAATAACTTTATTACCGTACTTTCCCCATGGAAGAAAGGAGTGCCTAATGGAAGGTTGAGGGCAGTGAGCGATGATGTCCCTTTCTGTGGCAGTTCGTGGACAGAAAGTAGATGTAGTGGTCGACGTGGTGAACGGAGGACGTTGCGAGGTTGAGGCTCGAGTTGGCGAATTGTCTATCCTTATGCATGAGTGAGCCAATGAATGCGCAAGCACGTCTGATGTGAGGCTGGAATTGTCACTACTGACACCTATTGCTACAACACCTTGTTTATAGAATGCACAACATTTTTCAATAGAGGCCCTTTACGTTGCTTTTTAGATTTGCCTATTGTATAACGTTTCGTGAATCTTTGAATATCCTAATGAAACTTCCAAGGTCCTATAGTAGCTTTTTGTGACATTGAATCGGCACCATAAAATTGATTTTAAATAAATTCTCGACTAGTTCTTCGCCAGTACTGTACAACTCTTCAGTCAAATTGATCTCACTGTGAATCAGTCCGTCTGGAATGTTACGATCGTTTGTGAACGTCAGCTGTAAAAGAAAGCAGGTATGATGATCGTCGCACAAGCACAATGGAAATGTGTCAATAGAAATATACCAAAAATTATATTCATAAGAAAAGACGAACAAAAAGGGGTATCATTATCCATAAACGTCATATTTACATCCGCCAAAACACCCACACATCAACAACAACAACAGAACAAATCCCTCACACGGTCAGCGCCGCAACAAGCGCATCCATAGCACTCCCATGCGTCGTCGCATTCGCTACTGGCACATACGGCCCTGCCCAATTAATACTCAACCGATCCCCATCATCCCGATCGTTCGCCCATATGCTATCCGCGTTGATGCGGATGAACTGCGCGAACATCTCGTCCGGTGCCTCGGCGTGCAGGAGCATCAGGTTGCGCGCGAAGATGCCTTTGAATTGCGAGGCGTCGCCGCCGCAGTAGGGCCCGCAGCGGTCGTGCAGGACGCCGTTTTCATCGGAGAGTTCGTCGATGGCGGCTTTGGCGGTGCGGGTGGCGAGGGAGATGTAGGAGGAGGCGGCGGAGGGGTCAGCGCGAGAGAGCTCGACGAGGCCGCCGAGGATCACGCCTTGGTTGTATGACCATGTTGTCTGGAGGGGAGAGTTTGTTAGTCGGAAGCTGAGAAGGGAAAAGGAGGATTTTATTTTTAAAGTTCCGTTGTTGCCTTGTTTGGGGAAACTTGAAACGAGGTGGTGAGATGGGGTTGTGGGGTGAGCTTACTTGGTTGTTGTTTTGGCAGTCTTCCGTCAGCCCGTCGTTGATTGTGCCTCGCTCGTTGATCATACCGCTGTTGACGAACCAATCCAACTCCCTGCGCGCCCAGTCGACGTAGAAGTCCTTGTTGTCCGCGCGGTTCGCGAGATGCGCGGCCGTGCTGAGGAACAATTCGTTGGCGATGGCGTTCATGTAGGTTTCCTCCCACGACCAGAAGATACCTCCGCCGCCGCAGCGGGTTGGCCATGACTTAGTGACGGCGGCGAAGAGTCCCTCGGCGAGTTGGAGATATTCTTGCGTGCCCGTGACATCGTAGGCCCCGATCCAGGCGAGTGCCCACCAGAGGTCGTCGTCGTAGAAGCCGTCGAGCCAGTCTTCTGGGTTGGGGGTGTCGACGGCGGCGAGTCGACCAGGCTGGTTGATGGGGAGTGTCTTCACATCGACATACTCGTTTGTGTCCCAGCCCACGGGGTATATACTGTATACCTCGCCGTCGATGCCGTGCGATTTATTGTATCCTGAGATCTTGGGTTCTGGCTTAAGGAGTATAGTAGCATTGCGCTTCTTTTTCCTCTTCATACTGTCTCTTTTCCACGGCTCTTCCTCCACCTCCTCCCCACCCCAAGCCATTTCTTCAATCTCCTCCTCTTCCGGTTCGGCCTCTAGCTCAGCTAGGACTTCCGCATTTGACCTCTTCCCGTTCTCGACACCCGGCTGCGGGTTCTTCGCCGGCGCCTGCACAATCGTGTTCGCAAAAATTCTCTTCGCAAGGTCGACCAGCCTGTCGTTTTCCGAGTCGTGCTTTGCGAGGTTGGTCACCATGGTCATCACGTTGGCGCTGTTCCACCATCCTGAGGTGTCCCAGAGCCCCGTGCCGCCGTTATACCATATCTGCAGGGCGGAGAAGGCGAGCTCGGCACGGCTGATCGGATCCGTAGGTTCGTCGCTTTGACACGATGCATTAGGAATGTATGATAAGGCGAGGCATGTGAGGAATGGAAGCGTGGGACGCATGGTATGGGTATGTATGCTCGCTTATCAAATCGACAAGCGAACGTGCTGGGGAAGATGGAATGTTTGCAAAAAATGAGAAGATGATGCAGGTATCTGAAACTTGAATCAAGTGTTTCTTTATAAAAGAAAAAGAAAGAAGAGCGACGATGTTTTTAACGTTACGGTACGAAATGTTGCATGAAGATGATTCACACAATGGTACAATAAACTTTTGCTTCAATGCTCATAGGACGACGCAAACGGACTTTACGCAACAAAAAGATTCACACAGTGACGATATTTCTTTGGTCGGTGCGGCGCAATAGCTTCCTTTTGTACATTCCAGAGGAGGAGGCCCATCCAGGCTCGTGGTAGGGCGACAACAGCAATAGTAACAGCACACGGCCGCTAGTCGCCCACGCTCCTCTCATCTCAGACACAAAATGCACAGCAGCGTGAGTGTCTAGGCGCACGAGGCTCCATGGTAGATAGAAACATTTACAAGGAGAATATGGAGACGAGAGGAGATAGAGTCTCACCTTGCGACTAGGGATAGTGGGGACTGATGCGGTGATCCCTGTGGCTGCGGTATCAGGCGCATGCGACGTTGACCATGCGCTTCATCGGGAATTTTAAAGGGGAAGGTCAGGGATTGGCCTCGTGCATGTTGAGATGGAACCAATAGAGCGAGGATGGGCAAGAGAACGGGGATGTGCATCCTCGTGAGGTTCCAACTCAAGTTGTGCAGGCAGCGCGTGGATGGTGTATCCTCTGGGATAATGCTGCTTGCGAGGCCACGTTCTCAAGTGGATGTGTTCGCTTAATGGGATGCAACGATGGCCGAGGCGTGCGGTTGTAAGATGGCGTGGATAGTAATTATAGGTCCATAGTGGAAGTATAAAATACTAGATGAAGGTGTGTATGACGTTGAAGAAGAGGTTGATTGTTGAAGGTTGATGATAGGTTGGAGGTTGGAAGGAGTGGCAGATACCAAATTGGCTTAGGGGCAGCTGAGCGACGACGGATTGTCCCTAGATCCCGATGTCTCGCACCCCAGGCACCTCTAGGATACCCACCCATCGATGCGATTCAGCTGTGGGATTCGTACAAATTCAAGCGCCCGCTTGTGTTCGCCCATCACCAGCGCATCCACATTGTGTAGCCGCCTCGACGGCCCAAGATCGATTGCTGTCGACTGGATGCTTTCGCTTGGCAATTGAAGGATTGGCAAGGAGAAGGCATCCTGAAACAAACCCAAGAAATGTTTCCAGCGTGTAATCGTGTCTCAACCCGCCGCATGAGGCAAAGCGTGCTGAGTGTACCTGCCAACACCATCAGGCAAAATTAGAGATTGCGCTCACAAAGGGGAACATGTCTTTAGGTAGCTCGAGCTGCAGAACGATAATTGAGTGCGGTGCATCGTTCTGCGGCAGCCCGGAGCAGCTGATGAGGCATATATCGGCCTCGGAATCGGAAGGTGGTAGACGATTTCACCCAGATTGTGTCACCGGGACAAACGAGTGAGGTTGCTTATGACGAACTTTGTAGATCGTCAACATCAGACGCCGGCATAGTTCGGCACATGGGCGCTTAACTTGCATATAGTGTGTAGGGCTGAGGGAACACTCGTGTTTGCGAATGGAGGTATATTGTCCTCACTTCATTAATTATGACGACCATATCATTAGTTGACGCGATAATTCACGCGATTAATAAATCGAACCCGAGTTGTTGAACCTCGTCCATCCAACAGCTCTCTACACCGCCTTTGGTTCGATCCCTACAATCCCAGATCGTTTCCAGGATTTTTCTCACTGACGGGATGTAACCCCAATACATGACGCTGTAGAAATTATCGAGGATGTCCAACACCCATGTTCTCTGTGTTTGTGTCTCCAACTCCGCACCGGCTAGGAAGAGCGGCCAACTTATTGACTTGAACACACTGTCGCCCGGTTGCAGATGCGATATGTGGTAGATAATGTCATTGGCCAGGTCAGGCAAATTCACTATGGCTTCACCGCCCGCCGGGTTGATGAGCGGGTTGCTGTAGGGTAATGTACGGGCGAGGTAGATGCACACTGCAGACCGATGCGCTGATGCTATGCGCGCCCTTTTCTCGGGTTCCTCGAAGGGCGACACGGGCAGGTAATCGTGCGTCCATTGTACAGGATCGAATGCCAATGCTGCCTCAAGTAGCTCCTTGACTCTGTTGTGCATCTCTGGGGTGACCGGCTCGATTGTCGACGTGCGCTTGTCGGGAAGCTCGAAGGACTGCAGCATGATTCTCAGCAGCGGGGCTGGACACGAAAGGTAATTGTTTGTTTCGGCCCAGGATAAGATGTTCTCCAATGGTATTGTGTCAGGTATTAATTTAGGGGTGGTGGTATAATAAAACAGAGAGCCGAGAATATAAAAGCTAACATTATTAGTAGACTGCCGTTAAAGATGAGACTCGGGGCGAAGTGCAGTGCTTACACAAGAAAGTCAGATATTAGACATGTTCGTAGTCTACTCATCTCATTTGGGCGAAACGGTGGTGTTCCACACAATTCGATCAATCGTCTTGCTCCTTCCATGTGTACTTTCCATTGGTCCTGTCCAGACTCAATGAGGGCATAATTGACGAAGAATAGAATCGTAGCGAGGAGAATGTCGACA
This sequence comes from Aaosphaeria pasadenensis, assembly GCA_022813625.1. Lineage (NCBI taxonomy): Eukaryota > Fungi > Ascomycota > Dothideomycetes > Pleosporales > Aaosphaeria > Aaosphaeria pasadenensis. Next base: position 188,178 of record JAKLMB010000035.1, read on the forward strand.
TTGGAATTGTTGACGTCTCCTATTGATTGGGCGAGTAAGGCAAGTGCATTCGATTTCGCGACCAGCGCGTCTCGGTAAGATGATTTCAAAGGCCCACCAAAGGGGCTCACTGCTTTGTAGTACGCTGCGAGACATAAGCTCTTCTGCCTATGATGATCTGTGAAGACGTCACTTGGCTCTCTGGTGATGTTGAACACGTGCAGAGCCCCATTAGCTAGCACGATCTGAAGCAGTAATGGATACGCAGATGTTGCAGGAATTAGGTCCCGGAAAGGATTCTGGCCGGGACCATCATACACAACCATGTCTGCACATATCTGGGTCGCGAAGTGGTCCAGATAATATCGCGAGTGTGGATTGAGATCTTGCACAAGTGGATCTGCGAGAGCTCGTTGGACCCAGGTGATAGCACTATCGGGCCCGGTAATGGCGGTAGAGGAGGGTACAGCCTCGATATCCTTCTCATCATCTCCATCTACTTCGGTTACTCTGTCTGAATTGGGTATATCGGCGACATCAGTAGAAGATTTTGATGGAGCCTGCGGGCGCGGGGTTTTGAAAGTCCGAATTGCCGGGGGAGCGGTTACTGGTTTTGCGTTGAGTCGTTCCTCATAAGTCTTTCCCATCATCTTGCCCCGGCTGGCGACGCCTTGGTTCCACACGAATAGTTTGCCATATCCCGGACACTCGATACCCGCAGATAGACATTTTTGGCAAACTGGTAATGATCGATCGCACTTCCAGCGCCGCCGCCGACAGTTGTGGCAGGCCTTGGTGGGGAGGTTGAGATTGGCGGTCATGTGTGTTTATGTCAGCAAGAGAGGAGCATGCAGAAGATGAAGATGAGTTGCCAAAAGCAGCAGCTAGCTTGCTTGGGAGGAAAGATGGAGAAACGAATAGACAGCTACTGACGCGGAGTAGATAAGCGGCATACGAGTAGTGGAACGGCCATGGAGCAAGAGAAAGGGATCTTTTCTGAAATACCTACAAAGAACCAACGCCAATGGGGCCCGTGGCTGCCGAACCGGTTGATCAAAACGGGTTCGGTGGATCTGGGAATAGAGTACGGATGGCTAGAGGAGCCTTCGATGCAGTTCTTTGTTCACCGTTGCCCGAGTCCTGGGTGCCTGGCCAATGATTCAGATGGTTCAGGTGGGCTTGTTCGCCTGATTACTCCGGATTTCCGCGTTTAAGGTCGTTGTAGCCACCCGTTCGGTGCAATTCCATGTGGTAAGATGCCACTGATGGCATCTCCATCTCCAAAGCCCGCTTAACCCCTTTAGGCGGCCAAGATACATTCATTGCAGATTGGCTCCACCCTGTGACGACCTCTTCTCTCATACAACTTCGACATTCGCCGCATTCTCTGCATGTTCTGCTAGGTCGTCACGGCGTCGGTTAGCGAATGCTGCATTTATCAGCAGTGACTCGAACAAAATGCCATCCTTCTTCAAATCCTCCGTGTCTATCCAACACACTCAACTATATAGATCAAGAAAGCGACCGCCATATGGAGTCTTGACTTTCGTCATACTACAAGTAAAATTCAGGACCTACCAAGACACACCTGCAAACAACTTCATTCCATCAATTGGATATACACTCGCCTACCTTGTATAAATTGAACTATCATACTTCATATCTATTTTCATGGGTACAGACGAGGTTGAGAATGGCCCATCGCCTACTCCAGGATCGTACACCCCCGAAGAACTGGAACGCCTCGGCCGTGAACGTCCTCCCGCATTCAAGTCGATATGGCACGAACTAGGGTTCTGTTTTTCCCTTCTGGGGTCTATGTTCGTATCAGAGTACATGATCTCGGGTTTCAACGTCCTGCTTCCTCCCCTCGCTGAAGCTTTGGATATCCCCGAAAAGGCAGAAACATGGCCAGCCAGCGTCTTCTCCCTAGTGACCGGCGCCTTTCTACTCCCCTTCGGTCGCCTGGCGGATATATACGGTGGATACATCGTCTTCATATCTGGACTGGCTTGGTTCGTCATCTGGTCTCTCATCGGCGGATTCAGTCAAAACTACATAATGCTCATCTTTTGTCGAGCACTTCAAGGATTCGGCCCAGCTGCGTTTCTACCTTCCGGGATTGGCTTGCTTGGGAGCATCGTAAGTGCCCCTTTTTTAATTGCGGATCGATCCGCCACTAACGGCTGTTGCAGTATCGTCCCGGACCACGTAAGAACTTCGTCTTCAGTCTCTACGGCGCATTTGCTCCTGTGGGATTCTTCGCGGGTATCTTCTTCGCCGGCTTGACTGCCCAATTCCTGACATGGAACTGGTTCTTCTACATTGGAACCATCTTTCTGGCCATCGTCTCTGTCGTATCCTACTGGGCCATCCCCTGCGATGTGGGCGAGGATCATAAGGAAGAGGTCAAGATGGACTGGCTAGGCACTATTGTCATTGTCCCCGCGCTGATGCTCATCGTATACGGTCTGACCGATGGTTCCCATGCCCCGAACGGCTGGGCCACACCATATGTCTTGGTCACGTTCATCCTGGGCTGGATCCTCATCGGCGTATTCGTCTACATCGAAGGCTGGGTCGCAGAGCAACCTCTCCTCCCCTTCGATCTCTTCCAAGTCAAAGGAATGGGCCCCTTGACCATCGCCCTCTTCTTCGACTACGGCGTCTTCGGAATCTTCCTTTTCTACGCGAGCTTCTACATGGAAAACATCCTCGGCGCCTCTCCACTCCTCACAGCCGCATGGTTCGCCCCAATGTGCGTCGGCGGCCTCATCCTCGCAACCATTGGCGGCTTGATCCTCCACTTGCTTCCCGGCACAATGTATGTCCCCAAATACACACAGTACGAACAGAACAACATGACTAACCACCTCCCAGTCTTCTCCTCGTAAGCGGCACATGCTGGGTCATCGCGCCCCTCCTCTTCGCCGTGATGCCCACCTCCCCCAACTACTGGGCCTTCATCTTCCCCGCCATGATCTGTGCGACCGCCGGCATCGACATAATTTACAACGTAACCACCATCTTCATCACCACGTCTCTCCCCAAGCGTCGCCAGGGTCTCGCCGGCGCCCTCGTAAACACGCTTCTCTTCCTCGGCATCTCCTTCTTCCTCGGGTTCGCGGATCTCGCTGCCGCGCAGACGAAACACCTCGGCGCGAGGAAGAGCTACAAGGTCAACTTTTGGTTTGCGGTCGGGTTGTCGAGTGCGAGTTTGGTTATCCTGGCGTTGGGGGTTAGGTTGAGTAAGGCGGAGAGCGGGTTGACGGTGGATGAGAAGGCGGAGTTGGAGAGGGAGTTGACGAGAAGGGATACGAATCAGGAGCATCCAGCTTGAAGTGTGCAGGCTGCAATGTTGGGGTCATTGGGGAGGTGGTAGGGGGAAGGGGGAGGAATTAACGAAACGTAACGTAACGCTTTTAGATCGTACTGAGATACCCGGATTATACAGATAACATAGAGTTTGTACTAATGCATAATTACATTTACACATCACCTTTCACGTCTCTGCACGCACTTGTGAGAACCTGTTATGCTAATGATGACCATGATTTAGACGCAACTGAGGATGGAGAAAGAGACTGAACACTAGGACACAAGCTGAGGTCGAATATACAAAGGGAGTATGTCAATCTATTAATTTGCTGAGCTCAATATGTATGAGACTCGGGTATCTGGTATTACTGACTATACAACATTTGGAAGGATTTAACCCTCCTTCATCGCTGTCTTGCCAAAACGAAGGCAACTGCAGTGTACAATATAATATTTGCTCAACGAGCATCACAGCAATCACACGATGTAAATGTCATCCAATCCCTCAAAATCTCCCTCACCTCCTTCTCCCTCTTCATCCTGTCCGACATCCATACTCCCCAACTCTACCCCCTCCATCAGCGGCGCATCTTCCTCGATCTTCCCCTCTTCCTCCGCTTCCTCCCTCCATCCCCCCCTTTCCCTCCTCCTCTCCCTCGTCATATTTCCCCAAACCCTCCCGTCCATAACATCATCCTCACAAAACGCCGGTCCAACGACCCTCACCTCCCCCCTATCTCCGACTCCCCTCACTACAACCGGCCACCTGACCCCCGATATCAGCGCGACCCTGTCGCCCACCCTCACATCCCCCCTACACAACCCAAATGTCGAGCCCGTCCTGAACGGCCGCAGTCCGTGACGCACGAGCTTGTTGCACGACTCGACGTGAAGCGCGAAGATGTCGGCGGGTGAGGCGCGGTAGAAGACGACGGAGACCCAGCGTGTGAGGTATCGTTTCTTCTTGGACGTCATGGGGCCGATGAGCACGAGCAAAGAGGCGAGGAAGCGGGCGAGGAGGAGGAAGATGTGATATATCTTACGAGTGGTGGACGTGCGGTGCAGGAGGAAGTGGAAGCGGGAGTTGTGGGAGTCCTTGTCAGTCCAAAGGGTGAGGAGGGCGGATGGGGAGTGCGAGAGGAGGTGTTGGCCGTAGAGGGTGTCGAGAGGGTCGATGGTTGGGTGTTTCCAGGCGCCGTGGAAGACGCTGAAGGTGTTGTTGTTTCGGAGGCGTTGTTTGGAGGTGATGTTACTTATGTGTTTCTCTGCTTCGGATTCGTGATACGTGTCTTGAGTTTCGAGGAGGGGGAATATCTCGGATACTGCGCCGGACAAGATGTGACCCTTTACGTGCATTGTTCCAGGTTGACGGTCGCTGATGTTGCAATATGGATGACCGAAGGTATTTTGGATCACCGCGCCATCGGAGAGCACGCATTGTAGCCATGAACCTTCTGTCACGTCTTCGGAGCAGGATGAGAAGTCGGGAACCCATGAAGGCCCCGTTGCAATCGAGTTGTGTGCCGCGAGCTCCAGGACCTGCATTCCGCCCGTTTCAGCCACGAGATGTGTCGCCAATTGCTGGTAGATTTCGAGCTGAGACAGCCTGTAGTTGATGGGCGGTGGCAGGGCGTGTGTAGAAACGTTGGAGAGAATGGTGTTGATACCGAAACTCATGTCCTTCGGGTTCGTGGCTTTCCGGTGGCGGAGATTCTTCGTCATCTGACCTAGGATGTTGTCGGATTGGCCAAACGACCATTCTACACGAGTGGCTCTCGAGGGTGCTGATGGCGTTACAGGTTTTGGAGCCCGGCTGAGAAGCCACATGTAAAACAAGCCTGTGAAGATCAAGAAATTGTACGCAAAGATACGAAGGGCGTGACTCTTTGTCGTATCGCCGAGTACCGACCTCTTGATCCATAATACGATCACCCAGAAGATGTTCGCCAAGGTGTAGGACACGAACAACTCGATGCAAATCGTGATGGCACTGTATAAGAATGCGGTCAGTCGCAAAAACTTCCGGTAGCGCGTCATCATCTGCGCCCTCGCCGGTTCGCACAGAGCAGGCCGCTTTGAATCCCGACTTGTAACCGATCTGTACATATCTCTACTAATGACTATCTGTCCCCATGTTTGGAACAGCGTACTCGTTTTCTTTGCGTCCAGGGGAAACATGATAGCGTACGCCAGACGGTCCCAAGCAATAAAAGAGTTCCCACATACAACAACCGGGTTGTTGGCGAGGATGATTTCTTGGAATGTCCAGATTCGATTCGCCCAGTCTCTATCTAAGAGATCATTGAGATCATCGAGAGTCGCGAAGCCTCTGGCATATGTAGAGTAAAACCGAGCGAGCCACCCTAAGTTCCAGGGCCAATGTAAAACTTTGAGGCGTTAGCAACATGTACCACCAGAAGTCCAATTCCGAGAAAACCCACTGTTGCTATCGAGCGGCGAAAGCTGTGTCTTCCAAGTCCAGGAGTTCCTTGCAAGCCACCACCATGCAGCCGGAATAGCATGTAGTTTCGGAATTTCGCCCTCATCTGGATTTCCATTTTTGAAAAACAATTGCATCAACCCCGTTTTCGACAGAAAATCCATTGCTCTTTCGGTTGACTCATCTCCTTCCCCAAGCCAGATAAAAACCTTCTCCGCCCTTGAATAAACATCGCCCATAAGCCCGATCTGATGCGCCTTTTCGTCATCGTCCATCTGGTTAATACACAGCGCATCGATCCAAATGACGAACGACCCCATGCTTTTCCTCAGATGCCATAATGCCGAATGGCAATTCGCAGTAACCGGCACAACGACACCGTTGCAATACACGTGATCGACTATCGGATTGGGTGCCCCCCAAACGTACGACAAGGCCGCGAAAGATGGTCGCTCGTCAAGATCCGCAACAAGCATGCTGCAGCGGATGGGTCCGCCATTGAGCTCTGAAGTCGCCGGTTTTACCTCCAGAAAACGCAGGCATTTCGATTGTCGTGGAATAGGAAGTGTCCTGTAGAGGGCTTTCAAATTTTTTTCCATTGCGATTTGGCGAATTCGAACATGCGTTCGCTTCGAGGTCGTTCCAGTGGACGCGTTCGGGATAATAAACGGCTGCTCAGCCCCATCCCTTGGTTAGGCAACCCCCCGTTTCAGCCCCATCTTCTCGTGTAATCTCGCGGTAGTGCAAGTTTATGACTGCGCCTACAATGGGATGAATTAAGGGCGTGAAGGATTTAATGTAGAGGACAGACAATTTGATGGCGGGTGCATTGCCAAAGGTCGTGGAAAATATGGTGTTGGCAGAAGTGTCTATATGTTGAATCGACTGGCCAATGACAGGGGCAGCAGCCGATCGACAGATCTTTCTACATATAGAAATGCTGCAGAATTCTTGCGATAACACAATTGCATAATAACCAATTCAGGACACAGGCAATGATATACATATTTCGAGAAGCAAATAGAATGAACAACTACATTTGTGAGCGAAAAACGCTTGGAGTATCAGCCCCACGAGGCATCCAGCGCCTACTTTCTTTCGCGAGCCTACGAATAATCCATCACTCTAAAGTTCCGGTCTATTACACAGGTTCACATCTGCGAGCGTCTTTGTAGTCCAGATAGCTGCGTACGCACAGACGGGATCTTCCTGCAAGAGGGGCATTACACTTGCTTTAAGCGTTGGTTCTCTTTTGATCCTCGGTCTACTCCTAATAGGGTTTGTCTGCAAGTACAGAGCAAAGAATGTTGGGAATGGAGAAGACCCACCACGGTATCCCATGCCTCTGACAGGTACCAGCAGTGCAGCAATTAGCTCAAACTGTCATATATTCCCGGGCGATGAAGATTGTGTCTTTCTATCTATGCGATGGGGGTATGGTAGAGGACTTCGAGAACGGGGATGGAGGACGCTTTACATTCACCACCGCCGTTGACATACAGTACCCTCCGACAGTATATGGCAAAGTCCGAGTTGTATAGTTACCCAACGGACAATGAATTCTGCTTCAGCACATACGCACACATGGTAATGCATTGTGTCACGCAAATGCCATAGAAAAGATGATTCGTTAGATGCATCCTATGTGACAAATGTCATGTTCTGAATAAGGACAGAGTAGTTGCGATTATAGGGCCTAAGTTTGTACTATAGTCGCCTTTTGGAGATGAGTCCTACGTATCTACAGCGAATTGTTCAAGGGCATGTTTGACGATTAGCGTCTACGCTCTAGCCCTACCTGCTGCTACTATCAAAATTTCCTTTTTGTAACAACCAAGTTAGGCCCGTCATGATCAGAAACAATTCCATCGTACAATTGGAATTCTTCTGCTCTTGCCCGCGCCTTATCTTTTGCCTCAGGCGATCCACCCCCTAACCTCCCAGCCTCACCCGGGGCCTGTTCCAAGTCGAAGTGCCATAACGTCTTGGCCACCACAAGACTCGTCTCTAGGTATGCCATGCTTTTGCCCAGGCACGTGGCTTCGCCGATGCCAAAGGGAACAAAGGCGCGACGCAGAGTCTTGCTGTTGCCCTCATCGAGCCAGCGCTCTGGCTGGAAAGCGAAGGGGTCCGAGAAGTAGGCCTCATTGTGCATTATACAGTACGTATTGACGACCACCATGGTGCCTGGAGGAATGACATGACCGTCAACAATGAAGGGCTTGGTGGAAGAGTCACGGTTCAGCACAGTCTCCTCCTCACGCCAGGGCATCGCGGTTGTTGGTACAGATATACGAAGGCTCTCATCAATGACGGCTCGGAGGTAGGTACAGCCAGCCAACAAAGGCCCGCTGCGAATGTCCTGGACATCAGTGAACGTGGTACGGATCTCGGAAATAAGCCGCCTGTACGCGGCAGGGTGGCGTGAGAGGTAGAAGAACACAGCCGTGAGTGTGCCCGAAGTCGTCATTCCGCCTGGAACAGTCGTATGTGAGAAGTTTTGCACATTTCGCTTTAGGAGAGTGGGGGCAGGGAAGAGTGAAAGACTGACCTGCAGGTACGAGAAAGGTAGCCTCACCCCAAAGCTCACGCGTCTCTGCTATAGAAAGGTTCTCACTATTCTTTCCGGCTTCGGTCGCCGCGATAGAATAGAAGTCATTTTTGGCATCTCGAGGCAGGGCGACGCGAGTATTGATGATGCGAGTGAGGAGCGACCGAAACGCGTCAAATTTGGCCTTGTTCCACCAAGTAATGAACTTATTCATGCCTATGCTAGAGAGGGTAGGCCATGCCACTTCCAGAGGCAAGTTTCATTAGTTTCTGGGTTGAAGATGGGATTCGGTGAGCAAACAATTACACACGCACCAAATACACTGGCCAACGCCAGCCTGCCCATCATGGCCCGCGGCAAGAACCGATTGTCGTCTTTTGTCTGCGTCTCGAGCTCGTGGCCAAAGGCCAACTGCCCGGACACGTCAGTTACGAGGCGCTCACAAAGGGGCGTCATGTTGACGGAAGCCCCAGTATCCGCAACAGCAAAGAGCTCTCGCAGGAAGATGCTGGTCTCGGCTTGGATCGTGGGCTCAAAAGTGTGCAGATTTCGCTCTGAGAGTAAGCGGGCGTACATATTACGCTTTTGTCGCCGGCGCTGCCGATCTATCGTGCTAAGCAGGTTCTCCTGGCCCTCGAGCGATGAATAGCGATAAGCCCTTCCCTTGATGGCGCGGGGATGCAAGTAGATGTCATGGAGTGCCGTTACAGTGTTGAATACAAGGCGATCTGGGCCCTGGCGGTACACGGATCCGTACTGTTGCAAATCGGAGAAGGTTTGTAGATGAAGCCGCCGCCGGACGGCGTGCCAACCGGCATAGGCATTGGTGAAGCGGGCAATAAATGGGCCTTTGAAATGTCTCAAAGGGTCAAAAAAGAGGTAGTACACTAGAACGGAGAGTGCCAGAGGAACTAACACAGTTGCGAAATAGATCCCCAAGGTCAAACTAGACAGCGACATGCTTACAGACGTCAAACTCCCAGGTACAAACTATTTCAGAGATAATTTTGAGAATGAAAGGTTCGTGAAATCAAGTATGGGTTTTGATATCATGGCAGCTAACCTATTCCGTCGCTTTGCATAGCATAGCATGTTTCTGGAGGCGACTTTGCGCCGCAGGTGAGATTACAAAATGCCTAGAATCATGATGCTTGTCAATGTAACTAATAAGCCAGGTTGGGAAGAGGTGGAGGTTTCACGGCAATTACGTCTCAAGATTGGATTGGCTCCCGATAAGTTTGCAGAGGGCCGAAGATCCCGACTTTTGTATTCGGGTCAAGCTAAAATGGAAGGTGTTTCTTGTTTGGAGGACCAACGATACGTTAAGATGCAGAGGGTCTCAAGTCAAAAATGGCGCAGCTTACACAAGTACCAACGGTCTGGTTCGCTTATGGCAGTCAATAAAGCTACTTGCAAAATCTCATATGAAAGTGTGTTGCCTTCCCCAGAAGCAAGGCCATTCTCTTACAGTTGGTTGCCTTCTGTTCCTCGGTGTCGTACCTGATAAGGCGCCTTTGGGTCTGGATAAATGATCATATATTGCATTATGTAGTACGGAGTATGTGCTTACTGTGCCACTTGCGGTCCGCAAATATCACTCAGACAATTTGATTGGAAGGGCTGGCCTTGAGTTTGTTACACAACAGATGCATGCCGGCTTGTAAGTCTGGTTCTATTGTCCCAAGTTGGCGGCGCAGCTACTGCATCTTCTTGATGGGTTGAAGTGTTCATGTGCAGATGCAAACGGAACTTGAAATGTGATGCACAGGGAAAAGGTTCTGGTCAATTGGATGTATGAAAACAGGCTTAATTCGTTAAGTATTCAGAGGTTGATCATGGGCTTGTGGGGTTTGACTTGGATACGCATTCTGGTAGATATTATCGACAGCCGATATAATGTTTACTTAGTCTAGACTCCTTGCGAGTTCAGTCGTTCGTAACTCTACCGCTGAGTATAAGCAGTAGTTTTTCTGTTCTTGAACATTCAGATGCTTGGATTTTGTGGGGAGAAAGGCAACATTCAATACCTTGCACCTACTATCTAGCTAAATCCATTTCATCATCCCAATGTTAAACGTTCCGAAGTCTTGAAAATGCGACAGTTTGGTAATGGTCGGAACAGAGATTTCGTCGCCATATTCTACCTTTAGTACACTCCTATATGAACAGGATGCTTTCTGCTATTCCAACTGATATGGGAGCTCTTCAAGGAGATTCCCTCATTAAGACAATCTCTCATCGAGCTCCAGGTGCTCGACATGCTCACTAGTGGTAGATTTTGTTAGACCGTCCTCATCGTGCGAACGTGTCGCGGTCAATCGCGATATGCTAGACTGATCCCACTGGTCGCGCCTCTTGGACTTCCCTGACTTCTTGCCACCCGATCCGCCAATGGTGGCGACGGATGAGTCTGGCATGGGTAGTGGGTCTTGCGGCCTGCGCCGACGGATCATACGGAGGAAAAGAGGGTAAACGCTTGGCAAGCAGGCGCAGATGAGGGCAACATCAAGTTCAATCCCCGACCACAATTGCAGCCCAATGCCGTCGCCTGTTTAGCAGGTAGGTCAGATGGCTGTTATAAAGGACAAAAATGACTACCGCACTAAAGGAGGGGATGGGCTACTCACGAGTTGGGTTACCGCTACCATCATAGACCTCGAGGACTCTAAACCGATAACACAGAACGGCAGCGGTACTGTAACAGAGTAAGTGTGATGCTACGGTTATAGAGAACAATACGCACCATATTCCCCAAGCAAACATGACCGTTGCTGCAAATTTCTTGTACAGTGGTAGCTGAAGTCGCAGGATGTGTGGCAAGGGCACGACGAGAATAACCAAGGTCCAAAACAAATCAATAACGCCTCCCGAAAGGGTAACCTTGTTAGCACTGATACAGTGCCCCTCATGTTCGCCGTCCCAATGCTGCCAAAAATGCTTGATGGGTGTGCATTGAAAAATATTGAACAAGAAAAAGCCTACGCTCAGAGTGTCGCTGATAATGAGTACGGCCCAAAATGTACGGCGGGGTGCAGTTCCGGTGGCGAAGATACGTAAATAAAAGAGCAGGACAGACGTGCGGAGGGTAACTTCGCACCAGTTATACAGTAGGAACTCAATATACGAGAGCTGACGAATGTTAGCTTGGGCGGTTCATAGACAAGAAAGTGAGAGACTCGTACAGTGAGAATCTTGGTGATGTTTTCTGGGGACACCGCCCAGATATCAGTCCCGAGGCCCAAGTTGGCACCCACGAATCCAACAGTCGTGTAGGCAACACAGCCAACCTACAAAATTATAAGTTTGGGACCATTTCGAGCATCGCACGTGTTCGGAGAAGGTCCTCACCGCTCCTAGGAGATTGAAGAAGTCATCCCACCAGAGTTTGCTGTGACACACAATTCTGGATACAAGTCTCAAGATGAAGATGATACCAGCGAAGATGATGAAAAAGATCATCGGCGGCACCCATGAGCGGTCATGGGCTGGACGTACGCCACACTGGGTGTTCGTAATGCGAAGTGTGACTACATGGAGCAAAGTGTTAATGAGGTTCTTTACAACAAAACTACTGTCAATGGAAAAGAAGATATAGAGAAGGCAATATCACCTAGCTGCTCTCGAATAGTGCAGGACCCAAGGACGCATTGATGTGCTTGACTCTGAAGAGCTGCATTGGTGCAAATACAGGGAATATTGGTTGGGGCACAAGTCGAATTGAGGACAGCTTTGGTAATGCAATCCAGCTGTGAAGACGATAATCAGAAATGTTTGGTCTAGGGGTAATAATGATCGTTACTAACACCACATTTGGGAAGTATCTGCGATTGCCCTGAGACCAGACCCACCATCATAACTAGGCCGAGAAGAATGGGAATCAAGTTTACTTTCATGGCGATTCGGTTAGTCGAAAACGAGATGTGGAAAGTGCTTGAAACTCAGAAGGATCAATATCAAAAATTCAAAACTGAATGATGGAAAACTTGTGACGATGCGACGGGTTTGGGAACGGCGGCTTGTTTAATGAACTGGCGGGTTTAGTGTCTGTCAGTTTGGGGAGCATGCGGCAACGAAGTCCAATCATTAATTCATCCCGAGCAGATAGACTTTGTTGGTGGATGTGCAGTCATTTGAGTGTCTGAGGTGAGATACACCCGCCTCCACAAATTTGAGACGAAAGGGGCCCGACCAAGTAGCCCTCCCAATAGAATCTAGATAAGCTGCATCCTGCTGCAGACAACAAGGTATTTCAAGCAGCCATAACTTTGTGAGACCAAAATCTAAACACGATGTGTCGTTGACAGACTTTCACGCCGGCAAGACCGTGTAATCAGTACGGTAACGCTCAGGAAGATAGGACGAGTTGACTACTCGTCTACGTTAAGGGTGTCATGGCCCATACTACGCCATGGAAATGAAAATAAGATTCTACACACTGTGGATAGTGACTCCCCCTCGACAAACACTGCCTCCGACGTGCGGCGGAAGTCGTACATGACCTGGCAGAATGATCGATTGCCGGGAGGGTTGCTTGAGCCAAGGTGAAAGTAGTACGATTACATTCTGACCCCCTTGGGAAAACAGAACGAGAACTCAACATTAGGCCTTATTTCCCGTGCCAAAAAGAAATGCCGTATTCCAGGGACAGAATATACAAAAGATACTCGCTAGTCTTCCGTGCTGGGGTTGCGGCACTATCACCCTTGTGTAGATCTCCGGAAGCTAGGGGGAGGCCGACACATTGATGGGCGCCAGCCAGGGAGTGGTGAAGGGTGTGGGGGCTGGGGGCTTCGGGATCCGATGAGTAGGCAACCATGCATGAACCGGTGGAGGATTGATTGATTATACGAACAGGATCAACAGTCTAGATACCAGGCCGTTGCCAAGGCTGCTTGACTTATGCACAGACAGTATGTATCATGGATGTACCCCATTTGGAAGTACAATACATGATCTTGCGAAATTGAAGTCAGCTAGGCCTGATCAAGCTTCCGGGCATATTATAGGAGGTGGGGCCAACAAAACCTTAGTACAACGTCAGCCTTTCTCTCTTACAGGCAAGAATCACGTGTATCTGCAGTTACGTGCTAATTAACGTTCTATTATCCCTATAGCTCAAGCATTTTTGATGCCAAGTTGACTTCTCAGGCCCCACCCCCTTTAACGTGACTGAGACGCACTCGAGAATAGCTGTAGCACCATACATTTTTAGCAAGCAAAGCCCTAGTTCTAGTGAGAACAAGAATTTGCTCTCACAGTCGCGATTCTTCCCAGGTCTGCCCTACGACGCGCCAGTAGCGATCCGCATGCTTTCTCGCATGCGCAACATGCCCCGTTCCATCGAACACCTCGTGTTGCACACTGAACCCTTTTGCTTCCGCTTCATCAGCATGACGCTTCACAGCCGCAGCAGGAGTGATGCGGTCAGCCGGCCCGTATACATAGACGCGGCGAGTCTCATGTACGCGAGCCGGGTCATTGTGGGCGCGCGGCGCTAGGTCGCCAATATGATCCGGCACCCGCAGTATGGTGACGAACGTCCATACAAGGGCAACGTAGAGATACGCGACCGGCATGACGGCAAGGCGGATCACTGCCGAAGGGGTCCCGTCGAGTATGCCCTTGAGGAGGGTCTGGTAGGTAAAGGGCGCGGGAGTAGAGTCGAAGATGGTGGCGTGCAAGGGGAGAACGGCATTCTTGGGAGCATCGGATGAGCTGGTGGTTGCATAGGCCGTGTAAAGGTGGTATAACATGGTCGAGCCAGCATTCGAGAAGACGTGGACCAGTAGCCCCGGGGAAGGTCGCGACTCGGCGTCGCTGTGAGGTGTAGTCTGGGCCTCATCCTGCTCAAGAATGGCGCGGGCGGCGATTGCGGCGATGCGAGCCTCTCGCAATCCCAGTCGCGGAATGGTCATGCCTGCAAACGTGCACGTAACGAGCAAAATGGTTGAGGCGGGGAAAAGGACCTGGTGGTGACGGACGTATTTGGCGAGTGTGCTTTTCGAAGCATTCATCCAGCCAAAGACGATAATCAGTGTCGGGTTATTGCCTTTGGGTGTAGGTGTAGGTGTCGTGTTGTCCGGCGATGGGCGCAACAGGTAAACGCTGGGGGAAAGCGTCTCCATGAAGCTCAACCCGCCGCTGCCGCCGACGACGCGCATACCATCCGTGGTTGTCGCCATGACCGATGGGTTGAGAGGTGATGGTGAATGAGATGAGTACTGGAAAGGTTCTGTCTAGGTGTGCGCAATTTGAGAGCGGCAATGAGTTTATGTTCGTTGAGTACGGAGTAAATTAGAGGTAAGCTAAGTAGGAGAGACCGGGTAAACGAAAGTGTAAGCGGCGTAGACATCCAGAATCAGAAGCCGTACCCCGGCCATTTCAAAGACCCCCCAACTGGTACAAAGTTGTAAGGCAAACAAATTGTCGGCGGAGACAAGTAGCCCCACACCTCTGTCACAACAGATTGGTTGATGGAAGATGCAGCTCCTGGGTACAGCATGATCGGGCAATATAGGCTTCCCGCCAATGTCCATGTTCAAGTACGCTCCAGGGTTGCCTCCTGGTCCCATTTCCCCATTTAAACATGGTGGCTTCGGCTTGTCGTAGTTGGAACAACTTTTTAGCTTGTTACCCCCACGACTCAAATCACTATCCTTCACACTCTATTTCACCAGACTTAACATGACTGGTACGAGCGAGATTTCTTTGCAGGAGCGCAAGACGCCTGAGTCTTTCGAGCCCGACATTGCACTTCAGCAGGGCGGCGGAAACGATGGCAACGAGAAGGAAGAGGTGCCTCCAGGCACATATCTCACCGGAATTCGCTTGGTGCTCGTCTGTATCAGGTAAGTTGCTCCTTTGACTATATACTGCCCGTCATCAATTGTCCAAGTTTCAAGCTAACGCACAGCGATGTATCCATAAAGCCTATGCATATGTATTTTCTTGCCCACAGCCGAGATTTCCATTGTCAGTACCTCGCTCGTCACCATGTCGGCAGACTTGAACGGGTTCGACAAGAGTAACTGGGTCATCACCGCCTATCTTTCAGCCTTTACAGGTATGTTTGACCACATTATCCAACATCAGTATTTTGAAAGCTGAAGACACCAAGGATTCCTCATCATTTGGGCCAAGACTGCCCACCACATTGGCCTCAAGTCAACCCTTATTAGCTCCCTTATCATCTTCATGGCCTTCTCAGCCGGGTGCGGGGCGTCCCAGACCATCGATCAGCTGTGAGTCTCCATTTCCATCTACATGATACAACTCAATCCTGATGACGCCTG
This sequence comes from Aaosphaeria pasadenensis, assembly GCA_022813625.1. Lineage (NCBI taxonomy): Eukaryota > Fungi > Ascomycota > Dothideomycetes > Pleosporales > Aaosphaeria > Aaosphaeria pasadenensis. The sequence continues at coordinate 203,758 of JAKLMB010000035.1, forward strand.
CCGGGCTGTAGCATAATTTTTCGTTCCTTCCAAGGCATTGGTGCCTCTGGCGCTATGGCCTTAACGTCCACGGCATTCTTTCATATTGCGCCCACGAGGGACTATGGCAAGATGAGTGCTATCTTATCGTGTACCCTCGCAATTGCATTGGTCGTCAGTCCCCTTATTGGTGGTGGTCTCAGCAATGATAATCACTGGCGCTGGGTCTTCTACTTAAAGCAAGTCAAGAAACCATCATGTCGTTTGAGGAGAAATACTAACTCTTATCCACCCCTTCAGTCTCCCGATCGGAGCCGTCGCTCTCATCATTCTCGCACTTGCTTTGCCAAACCGATTTCGTCGTCATGTCGATCCTATCCCACAAAATTCTGCTAAGCGTAGCGCCGTGTCCAAGGTGGCTGGCTTTCTCTGGGATGCCGACATTGTCGGTGCGTTTCTGCTGTTGGGCACTGTAGTCTTCCTGGTGGCGGCACTGGAGGAGGGTGGCACCGTAACCTTTTCTTGGGGATCCGGGGTGATCGTTGCATCACTTGTCGTTTCTGGCTGTCTTTTGGCGGCCTTTGCTTTCTGGCAATGGTGGGCGGGCAGAGAGGCAACAGCGGCCGTGCCTTCATTCCCGCGCAGCTTCACCCACAACCGCGTCCTACTACCGGGTCTCCTGTGAGTGGGCTTTCTAAATTTTCTTTAACATTGCTGACATACCTGCATAGAGGTGCTTTTTTGGTTGGCGCGCCAATGACCATAGCATCCATCCAGCTCCCACAGCGCTACCAGCTCATCAACAAGAGCTCGCCACTTGGGGCCGGCGTCAAATTTCTGGCTTTCGGCATCCCATTTCCTGTGGGAGTGGTGGTTCCGACGATTCTCGCGGGCAGATTCCGCCTTCCTTTCACCTACATCCTCATGCTCGGAACTATTCTACAGATTGTCGGCTTTGCTCTCCTCTCCACTGTACCTAGCTCCGTAGATCCCTGGCCCGGCCAGTTCGGATATAGTTGCATAGCCGGACTTGGTGTTGGAATCACTGGGGGCTTGTACACCTTCCTCAATCCATTATCGATAGACAAGAAGGAACAGTGTAAGTTCTGATTCGCTCCAGCAAGATGCATGCCCATGAATGCACAAACGCTGACATTCACCTGGGATACAGACCTTGCCATCGGCGCGGGAGTGCAGGCTCGCATGTTGGGAGGCTCAGTTGGCATTGCTGTTGTCAATAGCGTATGGGTCAATTACGTGCGGTCGCATTTGGGATCAGTGCTCGCAAAAGCTGAAATTGACACACTGCTGACAGACACAGAGAGTCTGATTGACTTTCCCACCGCCACTCAGGAGACGTTCCGAACCATATGCGGCGACGCCTATAATCTGCAGATGCGCGCCACGTTGGGCTTTGCAGCTGCACAAGTTATTGTCATAGTCGCTCTATGGCGAAGATCGGCGTATAGACTGGGCAGCGAGGGCCAGCTTACGCAGTCATAGAATTGTGGAGAGTCAGTGGTCTCGGCGGACGGAGATATTGGAGGGTGTTTATAGGGGCCTGCCACATTGTTGTATGTAGTTCCCCGGCTTATCGCGAGGTTGTGATCTGTGGGCAATTTAAAACTAGGCAATCGACCACCGTCTGGTGTGGTTGTACAACATGCGCATTGCACAACCTTCCATAATCAGAGGGCTGATGGACACTCAGTAGTTAATTGAAAACAAGGCAATGGAGGACTAGCCAGTGTGGGTGCACGACGTTTGCATTTTCATCGGCATCTTCATAGATGAAACTTCGAGCTTTTCCGGTCAGCCATATGGGGCAGCATATCGGGTCACACAACGCATGCAATTCAGGCATCTCTACCAGTATGTTTGGTTGAAAGACGGCGCAGAGGCAAAATCATGTTAGTGTCCTGAGTCAAGAACATGTCTCACGTTTGGAACCGCGACGCCAATTTGGATCATCATTATTGACGTAGCGGGCTCCTGTATATGCGTTTTGAATACGGCGATCTGGGATACGCCTCGATGCAACGGGCACGCATACATGGCCATGACGTTATTGGCTGTTATTTTCAACCATTATCGTATGGATCATTGCGGTTCAAATGGCTCATTTCTTACAGGCAACAAGTGCTCTAGACGGGTATGACTAGCGTACCTCGTGGAAATCAAGTAAATTGTGGCATACTTAAACCGCAACTCAGACCTATAGTCGCTTTGATAAGTCACTTCATATGCTCAAGCTCCTGCAATAGCCACAAGAGTAATAGTTTCACACTGACTTCTTACGAGCCCGGAAAGAGAAAGACCCAAACCAAATGATGGGATCTGCAAACCCCAATGATGGTGGAATACTTCGTCCCCTCGCTGTGGTTGGGATGTCGTACCGATTCCCTGGCAAATCAACCTCTGATGAAGCCTTCTGGAACATGCTCCTATCCAAGAGATGTGCTTCGACTGATGTACCCCCCGACCGCTACAATATCAACGCTCACTACAACCCAGACCCCAAGCGTCTTGATACGCTTAGCTGCCGCGGAGGTCACTTTATTGACGGCCGAGCTGGTGCGACTGTACATTTGCCTATTCATGATCTTTGATGACTGACTCCACGAGTACGTAGATGTCTTTGATGCAGGCTTCTTCGGCATCGGCGCCACTGAATCCAGCTCAATGGACCCGCTCCACCGCATCTCTCTGGAGGAGTCGTTCCGCGCCTTCGAAAACGCCGGTCTGTCTCTGGAGGATGTAGCCGGCACCAAGACATGCGTCTTCTCAGGATGCTTGTCGCCAGACTACGTGACTGTTAGTCATAAGGACACCTACAACCCTAACCAGTACCATGCAAGTGGTTCGGCTATCAATATGCTGGCTAATCGCGTGAGCTGGTGGTTCGACCTGAGAGGTCCCAGTGTCACAGTCGACACTGCCTGCTCAAGCAGCTTAATTGCTCTCAACCTGGCCTGCCAGAGCATTTGGGCAGGAGATGCCACTATGGTGAGTATGCCGGATCTACTACTGTTCTTGAGACCTGCTCAGCGTGCTCAACACATTCGCAGGGACTAGTCTGCGGAGCAAACATGCTTCTCACGCCCGAATCGCAATTGTACTTGAACAACCTCGGCCTGTTGTCGGAAGATAGTCGCTCGTACTCTTTTGACCATCGCGCGAACGGTTATGGACGTGGTGAAGGTGTAGGTGTCATTATCATTGAGCCGCTCGACGAAGCCATCCGGCACGGCCGCACTATTCGAGCCGTGATTCGATCTAGTTGTTCTAACCAGGATGGTAAAACGCCAGGAATTACTGCCCCGAGTCAAGAAGCCCAGTTTCGTTTGATCAATGATACTTACCTCAAAGCTGGATTAAATATGGAACATACGCGGTACTTCGAGGCCCATGGAACCGGTAAGTCTGACTTGATATCAGCGATATGGGGAGACTGAACGAAGAAAACATCAGGGACACCACTCGGAGATCCTATTGAAGCAGGTGCCATCGGACAGGCGTTCCGGCCATACAGAAGTTCTCAGCATCCGTTATACGTGTAGGGTCTCCGCTTACCTGCTTTAGTTCTATCATCTAACAGACAATAGAGGCTCAGTGAAGACAAATATTGGGCATCTTGAGGGTGGTTCTGGCGTTGCTGGTGTGATCAAGGCAATTCTTGCGCTCGAGCGTGGTGTCATTCCTCCAAACGCCAACTTTGAGCGACTGAATCCTGATATCGATGCCGACTCTCTTAAAATCAAGGTACGTCATACGACAAGAATATAAAACGAAAAGTGATGTGGGAGAACCATAAATGAACTGTACCAATCATTACTCAGATCGTCGCCGATGCAGTCTCATGGCCCCCCGGCCTACGGCGCGCATCTGTCCAGTCCTTTGGATTTGGCGGAGCTAACAGTCACGTCGTCCTGGACGACGCCTACAACTTCATGCGCCTACACGGTTTGCAGGGTAATCACAAGACTAAGCCAGTTCCTGGACTTGATGACCTCTCCAGCACTACACTCAATGACACGAATACGTTTGCGCCCACGATTCCGCGGCTATTGGTCTGGTCAACAGCGGACGAGGGCGGCATCGCACGAACCAAAGACGACTGGCGGGAATTTCTAGGACTAGTCAACCCGACGCAGCTTAGCAAGGGGCGCAACTTCCTCGGCGATGTGGCGTATACGTTGGGTGCGCGGCGGACTCACTTCACATGGCGAGCCATGTCGGTAGTTGATTCCATGGAGAACCTTGCTGCTGTGGCCGACTCGATGAGTGCACCAACGTGCGCCGCTGCGTCGCCCCAGCTAGGTCTCGTCTTCACTGGGGTAAGCCAGCCCGGACTGATGATCCTACAAAGTACTTGAAGCCAGGACTGACTGTTTGTTTCCCCCCATCAGCAAGGTAGCCAGTGGTATGCTATGGGACGTGAGCTTATCACTCATTACGCCCTATACAAGCAAAGTCTGCTCGATGCAGGTGTCTACTTGGCTAGTCTTGGTTGTTCTTGGAACCCCATAGGTACGTAACTCGGAAGCATGTCGTTGGAGACATCAGTATGCACCGCTAACAGGACCATTCGCTAGCGGAGCTCATGCGGTCGGAAACAGAGAGTAATGTCAACAAGCCGCTTTACGGTTCTCTATGCACCATCGTGCAAGTAGCCCTAGTTGAGCTACTACGTAGCTTTGATGTGCAGTCAACCGCAGTCGTTGGCCACTCCTCAGGCGAGATTGCTGCAGCGTAAGTATAGTAGTCGTGTGGCAGATCTCAACGTCTACGTGATAGTTCAGCTGACAGTAATATACCAGATTCTGCGCCGGCGCCATCCCCCGCGAGTCTGCCTGGAAGATTGCCTATTATCGTGGGATAGGTGCCTCGCTGCTGGCTGAAAAAGGTGAAATAAAAGGGTCAATGATGGCTGTAGGCATGGCCAAAGACAAGGTCCAATCCTATGTCGATCAGGTATCTAGTTTTCTGGGAGAATGCCGCCTGACAATTGCCTGTGTCAATAGTCCAACAAATGTCACAATTTCGGGCGAGGATATCCACATCGACCATCTTAAGGGCTTGCTAGATGCAGAAAAGGTATTTTGTCGAAAGCTTCGTGTCGGGGTAGCATACCACTACCCACACTACCCACAGATGCAAGAGATCGTCGATCAATATCGTGAGAGAATGGGCTTTCTTGGCTACCCTGCTTCTGACAAGGAGCAGCCACATCAGCCGGGCTTGATCTCATCGGTAACGGGGACCTGGATTGCGTCTGAGGCGATGGCTAAGCCTGAGTACTGGATCCGCAACCTCATTTCCCCGGTATTGTTTTCTGATGCTTTAGCAACCATGGCACATTCCGTGAATACCCTGCTCGAGGTAGGTCCCCACTCGGCTTTGCAGGCTCCTGTCCGCGAAATTCTACGAGATATCGACGTGGAAAGTACAACTACGTACGTTCCACTGCTCTCGCGTGGCGTGTCGGCTGTCAAGTCGCTTCTCGCGGCCATGGGTCGTCTGCACTGTCTAGGTCACCCACTGGCTCTAGGCTATGTCAACATGAACCCGTTAGACTCTATGGTGACAATAACAAACTTGCCGCGCTACAATTTCAATCATTCCAAGGGCTACTGGCATGAAAGCCGGGCTAGTCGGGGTTACCGCCTCCGTCAGCATCCTGTCTATCCCCACGTAGGCGCTCCTGAGGCCGATTTCAACCCCCTCGAAGCCAAATGGCGCAAAATTATTCGCATTAGCGACTTGCCATGGGTTCAGGACCACAAAATCAATGGTACCATTCTCTACCCGGCCGCCGGCATGATTGTCATGGCAATCGAAGCTGCTCACCAACTAGCGGATCCCGATAAGACTATTTCAGCCTTTGTCGTTAGAAATGTTGCACTGCATTCGGCCCTGAACCTCCCATCGAATGCGCCAACCGTGGGCATTGAAGTCAATCTGTTTATGCGACCACGGCAAGACCAGGACGGTAAGAATGCTGGGTGGTTCGACTTCCGCCTCTGCACCCACGACGACAACAGCCGCGTCTGGTTCGAAAATTGCCATGGAGCCATCCAGATAGTGTACGAAGCTGACCGGAACGACAGAAGCCACGCCAAGGGTATTGACAACGGACACGAGGAACGTTTGTGGCGCGCCAGCCTCTGCCGTGAGTACCACGAAATGGCGGCGGCGTGCTCCACGACAATGGAGAAAGAAGAGTTCTACAAACGGCTCGCAAATTGGGGCTTCAACTACGGCCCAGCGTTCCGCGACATGACGGCTGTGGCATCAGACGGCCACGGCGGAGCAGTTATCGAGGTGAAGACTTTTGAGCCACCGGACGGGTCCGCCTATGCCGAGCATATTGTCCATCCCGCTACCCTGGACTGCATCTTCCAACTGATCATCGTTGCCATAACAAACGCCGGCTCCAGTAAGCTGGGGACAGGTATTCCCACACATTTCGACCGAATTTGGGTCTCGGCAAATGGGGTTAGCTACCCCCATGCTCGGTCTCTCAAGGCCTATGGAAGGGCAAAGCGTCTGGGGCTACGGCAGACGGAGACGTCGATCGGTGTCCTTGATTCATCCGGAACTCAAGCTCTGATCAAGATTGATGGCTTCGTGGCCACTGACGTCTCAAGCTCCACAGGCGACGCGGCTGACAAGACACTGTCCTCCAGTGCTCCTTTATGTCACACCATCGAATGGAAGCCCGATCTCGATACATTAACTGGGGCGCAATTTCAACATCTCTTTACCAATAAGAACGACCTGCCTCTGCATTCGGAAACCGCTCACAACGATCTTGACAAGTGGTCCCCCACACCGGCGGCCGTGGCACAATTTGGATCGATCCTCGACTCCATTGTGCATAAAAGTCCGAATGTGCGAATACTTCAGGTGGGCGCCGGCAGTGGCGATGAGAGGAATCAGTTGATGAACATACTTGCCCCGGACGGTATGCCACCTCGCTTTGGCCTTTTCGACTACACCGACGTGGAACCCGAACTGCTCGATGCAGCGCAGGAAAAGTACCGACACCATGGGACGAAAATGCGGTTCAAAAAGTTGGACATCAGTGCAAGCCCGGAGGAACAGGGATTCGAGGCGGGTGACTACGACGTGGTTGTCATTACAGTGGTGAGTTTTCTTCCCACGTTCATCGTTTCCAGCTCAGAACACTGCCTCTGGCATTTAACAGTGCCTTACTAATTCTGACAACCTAGGACCTGTATACCAACACTAACCTAGCCAAGGCGCTGAATCATTATTGCGCGCTTCTAAAACCGTAAGTCTTCCTATTCATCAGTTTTCATCCGGGCATACGTGATAGGCCTGATGGCACTGATGTTCAGATGCTAATATACCCGATACTCCAGGGGCGGGAAGCTGGTCATATTCCACCCTACATACCTAGACATGAAACATGGGCAAGGAATTTTAGGTGAAGATGAATTAAACCAGCTACTTGACTCAGCACCTGGCTTAGATGAGAAGCAAGTGATCTGTTCAGGCTTTGTCAATGCGGCCAGCTATAAATTTCGCACCATCATATGCACGGCAGTTGAGCTATCCCCATCTCTGGCTCAGCCTCCATTGACGGCCGCGGTCGTGCGGATTATCCATGGCCCTGAGCACCGCGAGCTTGCACTCGAGCTTCAACAGTTCATGGCGAATGTGCAGTGTTCAGCCCGAGTGCAGGGCTTGGACGAGGTAGTCGAAGAAGCGGAGATGTATGAAGGCATCTGTGTCTTCCTTCTAGAGCTTGGCCAGCCCGTGTGGTATGATATCGCGCGTGAGACCTTTGCCCGCATCCAGAAGCTCCTCTCAACTACGCGCAAAAGTCTCTGGGTTCAGAAAGGAGCGGAATCCTTGCCGCAGTTCCGTCTCATTGATGGGGTGTCGCGAGTTCTCAATTCGGAACTCGATAGGGCAGCACTCACTTTGCTCAGGCTTGAAGGGAACGACGATGCATTGACAATGCCTCAAATGGGCCACATTGTGAGATTGTGTCGACAATTTCCGTCATCAGATGACGTCGATACCGAGTATGTCGAACGCGAAGGCATGCTGCACATCCCGCGTCTTGTGCCTCGACCTCAGCTCAACGCCCAGATCGAAACGCGACTACGTCCACGTCAACACGTTACTCGGCCATGGTACGGCGAAGGGCAAGTCCCACTACGCTTGGCCATTGGCTCACCGGGGTTGCTCAATACGGTGCACTGGGTTGAGGACACAGAAAATACGCCCGATGCACCATTGGGAGACACGGAGGTGGAGGTTCGTGTACACAGCGTTGGACTCAGCTTCCGTGATCTACTGATGCTTCTCGGTCGCGTCAATCACTCTGGCATCGGGAATGATATTGCTGGAGTGGTCACACGGCTGGGACGGGGGTGTTCAGGGTTACGTGTGGGTGATAGGGTGGCAGCTTGCCGCATGAACGCATACCGCTCTTTAGTGCGTTGTCCGCGAAACCACGTTGTTACGCTTCCGGACAACATGTCCCTGAGCGAAGGCGCCTCCCTTCCTATGCCTTTTGTGACCGCGTGGCAGTGCTTGAAAGAGAGAGCATTTCTCCGTGCCGGGGAGACTGTACTGATCCACTCGGCAGCGGGGGGCACAGGACAAGCCGCAGTACAGGTTGCACAGTATTTGGGTGCCAATATCATCGCGACAGTTGGCACTGACGAAAAGAGAGAGCTGGTAGTCGACAGATATGGTCTCCCTCCCGACCACGTATTATCGAGCAGAGATACATCATTTTTCCAGGGCGTTATGCGCCTCACTAGTGGGCGCGGCGTCGACGTCGTCTTGAATTCACTTTCAGGAGAAGGTCTTGTCGCGTCGTGGGAGTGCGTTGCACCCTTTGGACGCTTCATTGAGATTGGTAAGAAGGATATCATTGCCAGGGGCTCGCTTTCTATGGCCCAGTTCGCGCATAATGTCTCTTTTAGCGCTTATGACTTGTCGGAAATGCTGTTGGATCGGGCTGGGGACGCGGGTGCAGCCCTCCAGCAAATCCTCACACTTATTGAGCAGAAAAAAATGAGTCCTGTCCATCCACTGCAAGTTTTCAGTGCGGGGGAGATCGAGAAGGCTTTCAGGGCGATGCAATCCGGTAAGACCATGGGCAAGATTGTTGTCGAGTTCCGACCCGATGAACAGGTCGAGGTGAGACACATACAATACCCTCGTCCGTTTTACTAGTACTAATGACCCTTCGATAACCAGGCTTTCATTGGGGCAAAATCGACCCTCTCCTTGGATTCGGATGCAGCGTATGTAATTGCCGGTGGTCTGGGAGGTCTTGGCCGCGCAATATGTCAGTGGTTCGTCCATCGTGGAGCGCGCAACTTAATCCTTCTCACACGCTCTGCCGTCCCCAAAACATCCGAGGCAAAGGAACTCCTCTCCAAGTTGCGCAGCCAGGGCGCCCAGATTCTTGTCAAAGCTTGTGATATCAGTGATTCCAATGCCGTCGCTACTGCTCTCCTTGCCTCGCCAGGCACACCCATCATCAAAGGTTGCATCCAAGCATCCGCGGTCTTACGTGATACCGCCTTTGAGGCCATGTCCTTCGACGCCTGGCAAGATTCGCTCGCAAGCAAGGTTGCCGGCACGTGGAACTTGCACAAAGCAATGCCACAAGGAATGGATTTTTTTATCATGCTCTCTTCAGTAGCCTCGACGTGCGGATCTCGTGGTCAAGCGAACTACGCGGCAGGCAACACCTTCCAGAACGCTGTCGCTCACTATCGTGTCGCCGCGGGCGAGCGAGCCACAGCACTAGCCCTTGGGCCCTTTTTCGATGTGGGCATGATGACCGAAAACGATTTCTTGCAAAACCAATTCGCCGGAGTCAGCGGAGTGACCGAGACCGAACTGCTCGCTCTGCTCGACTACTACTGCGACAAGTCCAAACCAGCGGATCCCAACGACTGCGAGCCAACCGTGATGCGCTTCGCGCCGGGAATGGAGAACAGCAAGCTCGACTACGTTCTGCGCAAACCCATGTTCCGTGGCATCAAAGCGGCGATGACGACAGACGATGCATCACAAGTCGCCAATGGAGCACCTGGAGAGCACGGTGGCCTTGATTTTGCACGCTTTTTCGCTGCCAAACCCACAGCCGCCGAAGCTGTCACCGCCGTCGGGTATGCGCTGGCAACCAAGCTTGCCGAAACTATGGTGATGTCGCGCGACGAGATTGATATGACAGCGCCAATGCGAAGCTTTGGGGTAGATTCTCTTGTCGCCGTCGAGATCCGAAATTGGATGAGCAACGATCTTCGAGCCGACGTAGCTATATTTGATATCTTGGAAGCGACATCTGTGGTGGCTCTCGGGGCTTTGGCCATTGGGAAAAGCAGTTATTTCGCGGAGAAAAATGATAGCGTAGAATTACATGCCCATGAAGACAATTGCGGATAACTTTGAGGAAAACGGTTTCACGCTCGTGGGCAGGATCACACATGGGGTAATCATAGCATCATGTTGACAAGCAAGAAGCGTGGGGTGGAACTGTAGAAGAAGGGTAAGGCGTAAGCGCAAGAATTGCAACATTGAAGGTGCAAGGACGGTGACACGTGATCAAAAGGCACCAAGGATTTGCGAAGCTGAAGAGCATTTGCTATTGTCACGGATGAGGAAGGATTCATCATGAGGCATAAATAGATACGACTCCTCATAGAGTTGCTCCATAGCTTATACAAGATCTAATGCAGGACACAGGTAAGAATTTAAATATTTTGGGAAGTAAATAGAAGGAGAACGATCGCATGTTTTTGTAGCGAAATGTAATGATTACATTTCATCATACATCAAGCGAAAAATTTCCATTAATTACGTATATTCGTTCTGATCTACGGAAGAACAATGACTGCAGGTAACTTGCTATATTATTCACTGCTCCGTAATGGCACGGTAAATTGTTTCATTCGGGTATCCTCCAACTCCTTGGTCAACATTTTTCTCATCGTTTATCAAATTATTGGACCTCTGCCACATGTACTCATGGCTAGTCGTAATTAATGTGCGGTAGTGCTAACCCCAGTGACAGTCTTGTTCTCGCCGTGAAAGTTGCTCGCTTGAACTCGAGCAATAATATCGCGATCGCTCTCTATGGGGCCATTCAGCGCCTCAGCAGCCCTAGTCCTGAAGCCGGGAACTTTGGCAAGTACTTTCCACATCGACTTTGTACCAGGAATGCTACCATGGCGTTCCTGATACCGCATCAGCCAGACAGAGACGATAATGAAGATCCAGTAGAAGTTGTAGGAGAGTACCGATCCGTATGTGGCGGTGTTCTCCCAGCCAAGAAGAGCGTTGAAGACGTCCCATCCGTGGTCGAGCTCGCCGCTGCAGCAGTTGATGTGCCATACTGTGCTGCTGATATCGTAGGATCCGGGGCCAGTGCCAGATTCTGCGACGTCGCCGCCGGTTTTCTTGCTGAATCTGTACATCTCCAGGCTCCACACGGACTTGGAGAACATGCCGGCGGAGATCAAGTACAAAACACAGGTCGAGGCGATTAGGAAGATTTGGATGGACATGATGTTGCCTCCGCGGTAGACGAGGTATCCGATCAAGAGACCGGCGGCAAAACCAGTGATGATGGGGATGGGGAAGGCAGTGGCTGGAAGGCCGAGGGATACACCGCCGATGAAAACGACTGCCTCCAGTCCCTCTCGTAGTACGGTTATGAAAGGAAGGATAAACATAGCATACTTGCGAGACCAGGTTGCAAGTCGGTGTTTAGGAATGCCATCCTCTTGGTTCTTAAGCAAAGACTTCGCAATCTTGACCCGCCATTTCTCTTTGGCTTTGTTGATGCGGAGCAGCGTTAGGCCCATAACGGTGATGATGATGGACGCAATGAGAAAGAAAATGCCTTCCCACAAATCCTCGGACTGTGCCCAGATATCATGTCCCAGACCATAGAAAACACCAATGAATGCGCCTCCGATGATCAAGCAGATGAGAAGACCAACGCCTGACCCCAGCCAGATCTGGCGTCGAAGGCGTTTGTATATCTCAGGATCTTGGCCTGGCTGACCCATGCACTGCTTTACGAAGGAGAGAAGTACCGAGATAATGATGGAGGCTTCGAGACTTTCTCGGAAGCAGACGAAAAAGAGCTGCACGGCGAACACGTTTGTGCCCATGATGGCAAACAGTTGAGGGAAGCCCCAGACAGAGTAGTTGATAAGGTGTTTGAGGTGTTAAAAGGGTAACCTTCAAAACAGGAAGGCAAGAGATGAAGATGATAAGATTTGGAAGCGAGACGCGGGAGTGTTTTGTGTCTCGGGCTGCTTTATGTTTCAAGCCACCGCTACTCTTTTGGGAGATGCACTTCGGAGGGACACCAAGCTTCGACAAGGCATAACTTAGCGACTTAGCGAAACGCGGCATGAAAAGAAAAAGCCCAAACCCGGCAAAGCGGGGCCTTGTTAGCAGCACCACATCTGGTGTACCTTTTAGTTACGGGACGCAGTAGTTGGCTCTAATTGTTGGGAAGGGGGACGCAGACGACCTGTTAGAAAAATACCGCTACCCTTGCGAATGCCACCTTGCAAGTGGTTCGACATTCTTCGGCTAAAACGGGCGACTCTGAGTAATCTGATCCGTTGTACGAACTGATCATCGCTACGACGCAGGCCTGTAGGTAGGTATTCCTGGAAATTACGGCCAGTGCAGGGCCGACTGGTTTCTTTATTGGGAGCCGCTGATCGGACCCTCTCGCTTCACCTTTTCCAATTGGGCATTGTGGAGCGAGAAGGGCTGGGTGGTCTCTGTTGTAGCGGGCTCTCGCCTTTCCATTTAGTCCCGGATCAATCTAATCAACCATCTTCGACCGAAAGATCTGATACGATAGTTGGATGTTTAAGATCATCTGCTAAAAGAACCGGGCGAGGAACTTGGCAAGGGTGGAGCAAATGTGCTTGTTTCCCATCTGATAACCTAAACCCAACGTTTGCAAGTGGTCTGACCACCGCTATCCTTCATCGAGGTAGTTGTTTGACGAGCTGGTGGTCCAGATCGACACTCCTCTCCGCTTGTGCATCAATCTGCAAGGGTGCGTGGTGTATCTGCGACGAATCACTGTGATCTCTGTCCAGCAGTTAATTGTCATTATCCACCCCAAAGCTATGGCCTGACCGCTTACAGCTCACGAGCGCTCCATCTTATTGTTGGCCCGTATCACGGCATAAACCAGAAACGACAGGGTCTCGTTTACAGGTCCGTCTCCATCAAACTAATCAGATGCTCAATAAGTATCATGTATGTCGTTTAATCCACGTTCTAATGAGCTAGGATCGGCTCCAAGAATTCGCAGGTGTAAGAAGAGGATACCTAATATCAGCCACCAAGTTTGCGCGCCATTCGGCTTTTCGGCGCTACTCCCTTCACGTTGCTTTCGAAACCCCACTGCCCTTCTTATAAACGTAGAGGTAGTAATTGAATGCAACGTTTCTATTTTCACCCTTGCTCCCTTGATCTTTTCCATTTGCCCCCATTCTGTCGTCTTCTTGTAACCAACATCAACATGAAGACGACTCTCAGACAGACACTGCAGAGTGCAGTGCCTTTCCTCCTTCTCGCTAATCTCTGTACGGCGAAGACTGTTACTTATGATTTCAATGTTACTTGGGTTACCGCCAACCCCGACGGTCTTGCCGACCGCAAGGTGGTTGGAATCAACGGACAATGGCCACTGCCAATAATTGAGGTGGAAAAGGGAGATCAATTAGTTGTGAACATGCACAATGGACTGGACAAGGCTTCAAGCATCCATTTCCACGGAATGTACCAAAACACAACAACGGAGATGGATGGCCCGGCTTATGTTACACAATGCCCTGTTCCCCCAGGCATGGACATCACCTACAATTTCACCGTCAACCAGAACGGCACGTACTGGTACCATTGCCATACTGAAGCCTGCTATCCAGACGGATATCGACAAGCTCTTCTCGTCCATGACAAGGATGCGTATTTCAACGAAAATGTGGAGGAGGAGTTCACCATCACATTGAGTGATTGGTATCACAGAATGACAGAGAGCATTGAGCCTGAGTTTTTGTCGCTTTACAATCCCACGGGCGCGGAGCCGATCCCACAGTCATTCCTTTTCAATGATACCTTGGGAACAAGTATCAGTGTGCAGCCAGGCAAGAAATACTTACTGCGACTCATCAATGTTGGTGCTTTCGTCGCCCAGTACTTCTACATCGAAGATCACGAGTTCACCATTGTTGAGGTCGATGGAATCTACACAGAGCCTAAGGTTACCGACTTAATCTACATCTCAGCAGCTCAGCGCTACACCATTCTTCTTGAGACAAAGAATTCCACGGACAAGAACTACCCTATCGTCACAGTAGCAGATTCTACCCTGCTCGATCTGATTCCGTCAGACTTGCAGTTAAACCATACCGACTGGCTGGAATACAACAAGGACGCAGCTCATGATGAAGCAGTCATGAAAGTGGAGGAATCGAGCGAGTTGGTTCCTGCCGACGACGCAGCATTGGTACCGTACGACCGGCAAGCCTTGTTACCTGAGCCGGACCTTGAGATCACACTGAGCGTCGTCATGGACAACCTAATCAATGGCTTCGGTTACGCTTTCTTTGATAACATCTCCTACACTCATCCCAAAGTGCCAACTCTCTTCACTGTCATGTCTGCTGCTGAAGATCAGGTCTCCAACGCTGAGATCTATGGCGAATTCACGCATCCAATCGTCCTCGAGCATAACCAAGTCGTCCAGATTGTCCTGAACAACGCTGATACTGGCTCGCATCCTTTCCATCTCCACGGACACGCCTTCCAGGTCATCGATCGGTACCCACCCCAGGGTGAGCACTTTTACGAGCTGGCCGACGTCGCTGAGCCGGTCGAGTTCGATCCGAATAACCACACTGCATTTCCGGAGTACCCGATTAGGCGCGACACACTGGTCATCCCACCGCAAGGCTACCTCGTAATTCGATTCGTGGCCGACAATCCGGGAGTCTGGCTATTCCACTGCCACATCGACTGGCACTTGATGCAAGGGCTGGCACTAACGCTCATCGAAGCCCCAGATCAGATTAGAGAGCGCGTGAAAATCCCGCAAAACCACTACGACGTGTGCAGCGCGGCAGGCGTAGCGGTCCAAGGAAACGCCGCCGGAAATACCCAGGACTACCTCAACCTCCAGGGCCAGCCCAGGCAGCCCGCCTGGCTGCCCGCTGGCTTCACGCCCCGCGGGATCGTTGCGTTGACGTTTACGATTCTCGCGGCGCTGCTCGGCCTGGCTAGCATTGTCATCTACGGCCTCTCGGATCTCACGTATGGGAAAGAGGGCTCGTCGTTGGCGGGCGACAGTCAGGGCCCATTGGAGGAGCCTGGAAGCACGCCTCGTGAGACGGTGGAGGCTAAGCGTAGTTAGGGGAGCGATGGCATCGTTTTTGGGATCCGGGTGCAAAGTAAATACCACTTGTTATGATAGCTATGAAAATATTAATTATCTCCTTTCAAGAATGAATTGGAGTTCGGTTTTTCAGACTACATGTATGCTCCACTGAGCGCATTCTGATCCCGAGCCTTTTCTTACCCAAAGTACTCGTGTATTCTAGAAGTGTGAACGATGCGATTCATTTCGAACTTGCAGGGAACATGTAAGGCCCTATCACCAAGATGGCAGCCAGAAGCAGCCTAGGTATGAAAAGATCTTACCACCACGCTAAAACATGGCGTCCAATGGCCGTTTGAAAGCGAAAAACATGGCTGAAGAGAAAAATCTTATCAGATCACATTGTCACAGATTTCAGGACTCAGGAGGACCCCTCTGGCGGGGTTGAGGAGATTTGCCTGTGTGGCTGAACATGCTAAGGGTCTAGCCTATGCGCGGTACGGTCACTACGGTTCATTACAAGTACAACTATCTTTCTAGCGTTTCGAACAAGCTCAGCCAAGGGAAATCTTGTGTTGGATCTCTGTGCTTGTAAAGTTTTCTTTCTCCACAACGGAGCATGGGGTGCGCATGGGAGGTCCTCATTCGTTACCCATTGCGTTTCTTTGTGAGGAACACCAAGGACGTAGACAAAAAAGGATGGAAGTTATCGCAAGCAATGGGATTCCCTTTTCGCTACATCCGTTTCCCGTTCATTCTTATTACTCGAACAACCGAACGAACGAAAAGTTTGTTGAATAAATGGTTGGCCTTGCGATCGCTCGTTTCCACATACCCGTTTCGCATCCCACTGCGTTCGCTTATATTTTTGCATCAGTCCACCCGCTTGGGACGCCACATCGTATGTATGGTCACCACCACGCTATCGAGCGCCTCGGTCGGCGTGACAATCGGCGTCTCTCGCTGATCGCCGTTCACAATCATCCAGCGGGCAAATCGACGAGCTGGATAGGCGAGGAGGTGCATTGTCAGGCATCGTTGCCGCGACAGATAAGATGCGCGATTGATGATGGGAAGTGGTGGAGTTATCATATCAGATGATCGAAGATTATCAAAAGATGCCTTATTGAGGTGGCAAGTTTTATCTACTCGGTACTTTTCCATCTACGAGGTATTCAATGGAAGCCGAGGCAGCCGTTGCAATAGAACGCTTTCGCACGAGCTGCCTTTTCTTGGGCTAATCATCCCGCTCGTCTGTTTGGCTAAATAAATCGGCCGTATTCGCAAAGACGGTGGGGAGGTGATAAACATGCAGCAAAAGCAAAATGTCGCACATGCAATTACTTCGATGGACCATTTTTTGCATCTGCAGCCAAAGTCAAGAAGGGTGGCAAACTCTTATGTTCTTTCCAAGACATCTTTGTCGGTTCAAAGACATCACACTGATCCCATGATCAGTCGTTGCTCAAGCTCTACTAGGAAGGCTGTTTCCCTCCTGACATCATGCTCAGCCGAATAGTGTGTGCATTCGCCAAATGGGAAGCCAGAATTACCTCCAAGAACGTCGCAGACAATCTGCATCCATTGCCCTGTTTTCGCTCCTCATCCCTCGTCTGCCGTAACGGTCACAGCCAGTGCGAAACCGCAAAGCGCATAGCAAAATCATTGCAGACAAGTCCAGATTCTCCTATATGCTAGCTCACCTTGAACATGTTCTGGTTATGCGTTTGCTAAACAACCAATTCGCTGTTTGCATGTGGGGCCGCGTTCTCCTCACATCATGTAGGACTTCCGAGAACTTGGACTTGGAACCAGATTGCTTCTCTGAAAATAGAGCGAATTGACGAAAGGTATTACACACTACCAGAGAATAATTTCCCGGATTGGATAATTCAGTGTCTGTTGCTGCTTCGCTAGTTGCCTGAGTAGTAATGACCGGAAATCTATTCGTTACTAAATATGCAGACCCCCATCAATGTTTAAGCAACAGGCCATCGCCGATTGACAAGCACACTTGATTCAACCGTGGTAGACGTAGTTCTGTCGGATTAATTGTAAATCCAGACCATGATGCCATGATGCACATCTGTAGACGCCGGCAAAGCACGCCTCCGTAGTCGCAATCTTGACGTGCAATCGGCAATGGGCTTCAGTATCTCAAGGTGATGCGCGCATAAGCTTTCCTTTATCTTAAAATTAAACTTCTGTAGTTCGATGTAACTTGGCCGAAATGTTATGTAGGAAGGTTTCAGCTTATTGGTCCACGTTGTCCACGACGGGAAACTCATGAAGACTTTCTTTATCTACACGGCAAGGTGCATCTCCCACGACAAGGTGTTGCGTCATTTGAGAAACTTTTGCATGGAACCTCAAAGACATGGGTGAGAACCCCATGCCCGTGTTGCACGGTCGCTGACAAACATAAGGAGCTTCATAGCGTAGGAATCTGCCTTGAATTGACTCCATGTTTCGTCCTTTTCAAGTCCAATTGCTATATACGCGCACTGTTGTCGCAAAATCTCATGACATGTCCTTATACCAATCACAACTTGTTCATTACGTGTAGCCAAAGGTTGACTGCATTATGCTCTGTGCGGAGACGGATCGCTGGACAATATGTGACGATCACCCAACCCTGGCCAAAGTTCACTGCTAACAACATCCATTTAGACAGGCGGATTGACGATCTCCCCACTTAGAGGCAACTCATCTTTGCCTCGATATTCCTTACATGCAAAAAGGCTGCGAACAACACGGCTCGATCGATTTCGGAACGGATCGCGAATAACGCGGAGATCTACTCCTTCTTCGACCAAATGCAACTATCCTCCGAGCAATGTCTCCTAAAGGCTGCTCATCATATATATCCACCAGTAACTGATATCAAGCCCGAGAATATACGGGCGTCGTCTCTTGATCCAATCAGATACACATTACGATCCAAAAGGCACGAACGACCAATCGGATATATACCATCCAAACTATTGACTATATAAACACTTGTCCATAATCCCGTTCATCGAGCTCGTATCTACCTCGACGCATACGTTCGGAGCGCACTGGTCCTGGATTGAGGCAGTTGCATTGCGGCGCCCGACGAAATCCCAGACTCTCAGTGGACTAGGGATGGAAGATATGCTGTGGAGAAGAAACCCTTGGGGGTGCATGTGGTGTTTCTTTCGCCAAGTCTCAACATGGATCATGTTGTGCTGCCGCACATTACAATGTTAGGTTCATAGGCTGGGGGGTGAAAAGGACAGGATCAAAAGACCTGACAATGCCCATCCATTAGTAGGGGCCTGAAGCACGATTATAGTGATCGAAAACCGATAAATACTATCGCGGCCAAAGACACGTATAAATATAAGTGGTGGAACGTCTTACTGAGGTATGTACTGACTCCCGCACTGTTCCTCTGATACATACCCATTGCCCATTCTCATCTTCAGCGCCTGCAACATTGTTTGGATTCTAAAACTGTACAGGTCTTGAACACAATAATGGCCTAGAAGAAGGAATCCCAAATGTCCGCGTATGGCATTTTCCTGCGAAGATCAACGCCAACTCCATTGAGCCACCCGTAGAACTCGTCATACCGAGATTCGAGGCATGACAGAACTATCCCGCGCCTCTCCAACGGCGGTCTCCCGGTACTCTCAGAAACTTCCCGACAGTGTTCAACCCCATGGATCCATGATGACTCGTTTCAAGGTCTGCCTGTCTGACCTTCGAGCATATTACGGAATCGGCGAGCACTCGGAGGACCCACTGGCACAGCTCGATTGCAGTGCGATAAGCATATATACCACGAAAGTCATAAACCGATTGTGACAGGTGATAGGGAAGGGTAGCGCGTAATCCCCCTGACCGATCCGAATATTCCAGGGAGGGACACCAGAATGCAATGGAGAGTGCGAGACGACCGTATACCCCAACGCACTATATAAAAGACTCAAGAACGACAACCAACGCAACCAAATAGGCACCGAGGAGACCCTGACGACGACGACATCCGTTGCTGAGAGTGGAACCGTTGGAATCCTTCAGGTGGATTCACCCGCTGAGGGGGAGATGAAGTAACACATTATTCTCACAGGCTTGTCCACCTTTCATCTCAGGAGCTGTCTGGATTGGCCAACTGTCATAGGCCTGCGCTTCGGATGCCCACTCGTTCATGAACAAACCGAGAACCAAGGGGAAAGTCTCGATTCAGATCTCCCGCTGCGAGGAATTGTTGAAGGTAGACAGCTTGTTGGAGTAGGTTGAGCACAAGAGACGACCGAAAAGTCGGTTTTTGCGTTCTGTTTTGCTGGCAGGACGGCATCCTGGCACCCCCGAGTCGGAAGACTGACTCGAAGAAACCCAAGTTATATGAGCGGGACGATCAGGAAGGATAGGATTTCTGAACCCGAAGATATATACTGCGGCTCCATGAAGAGGCTGATCCGGATGTCAGAGCCCGAAGGTATATATTGGATTTGGGTGAAGACGCCTCTCATTTCTGCTCTACCTTGGGTAGTCGTGGCGAAGATGGTGATCGACCGCGACGAATCGACATCACAATCCCTACAACGTCCTTGACTTTTAAAATGAAAAGCACTTGTCCATGGCCCCCGAAGCGTTTCGGGCGTCATCCAACGGCCCCACGAGGAGCATTGACGATGGCCGTTGGGTATCGATTACACCTTTCCGCCGGATTCTAGATTGCGCATGCGGTGTCGCCCACTTTAGAGGGATCTATATACAACATTACCATGAGGGGTTTTGCTTGCTATGGAGGAGTCTATACACAACACTATTCTGAGACGACCCCCTCCGCTGCGCCCCACAGCCCAGTGAAACAAGGTGCGCAAGGCCAAGTCGACAAGATATCTAAAGGTCTCCCTTGCCAAAAAGTCACCAACATCATGATATTAGCAATTAACTCCAGCATCAATCCTCGAAGGTGGTCGCCACGCTACCTTCATTATAACCACCATAAGCCGTATCCAGTTATACAAAGCCACCAACTCGCATGTGGTCGAAACAGCGACATTTTCCGGGCAGTCGAAACCATCAATTTATGATAGGAATCATTTCGTGAAGTCTTCAACCATATGTCTCGTGGCCTAGACGAGTTTCGCTGTGCAATTTGTTCAGCAGATCGACAAGGAGAGTTGAGAAGGATGAAAAGTACGAAAGCAGTTGATATAAGAAACACGGAGAGGGAAAAAGGCGCATGAGGGGAAATCAAAGCAGTCATTGGAATCAGGACCGTCTTCACGGAGATAGCGATGAACCAGCAATGGACAAGCTAGGAAAGGACTGCTTAGGACTCATCCATCAGCACAATACTTTTCAAAGATATCCTATTGTACAAATACGCAACACTCATTATAGCTAGATCGATGACGACAGCAGTGTCAGAGGCTTGAGGCGTCGCTCAGATGTTCACAGTATAGTCATTCTGAGATGCAGTAATCAAGCTCCACACGCGTGATATCCCGCATGCCTAATGTGATCATCCCGAGCGACACCTTTTGCCCATTTCTGATAATTATAGACAATGCTTTCGGATACTAGAGCCGCAAGTGGATAAACCTTCACGATGACACTAAGCTGAAGCTGCTGAGCGCGATGCTGTGAGATTCCCTCGTGGCGGGGAGCAACATCTGGCAGGTGAACAGTATGAGCTTACACCAAACGAGCATCTGCCTCGGAAACTTTCCGAATTCAAGCAAGCGATTACTCGCACTGCGAGCTGCCTTTGGTCGAGTGCGCGACTATTATGTGAGCAGGAGGCGCTGACAGACGACAAACGAAACAAACGCCCGCCTCGTCGCCTATACCTTCCCTGAACAAAACTTGAGCGTGTTTGTTGTCACCAAAGATGGCAGACCATCGATCTCGGTTTCAAGTACGGCCAGCGTCTGGCGCATGGTGAGGCTGTAGAATGTTGCGTGTTGCGCCGAGACGTTAGGCCCTGTGTTGGCGGCGCCAGGCGAGGAGTAGGCCAACGTTTTGGGGGCCATCTTTTCAGTCGCATCCAGAGGAAGAATCCGAAATTCCAAATTCAAACGGTGGGGGATCGATGCTAAAGTT
Organism: Aaosphaeria pasadenensis; assembly: GCA_022813625.1. NCBI lineage: Eukaryota > Fungi > Ascomycota > Dothideomycetes > Pleosporales > Aaosphaeria > Aaosphaeria pasadenensis. The sequence continues at coordinate 225,233 of JAKLMB010000035.1, forward strand.
AAATCCTTTTACCTTCATTTTCTACGGGTAGGTGAGTATTTGACATCAGTAGCCGCCCGTCTAGTCGTAAGATGAATCAGAATCGGGCGAAAAGTATGCGAGAGCATTTTGTGTTCGCAGGGCCATTTCCATCCATACCTGCACCCTAAAGTGATCAGTGCATATAGTTTTGGGGGCATTTGCAGATTTCGAAACGCATCTGGCAAGGTATGGGGGCCGAGCATGCAGCCGTAGACAACCTCACGCACCCCATCTGCATCTTAGAATATGACGTCCAATCTGATCGACAATGCCACGCGACGGTTACGTAGGCAATAGCTGCGTAGACAATGCAGCACGCGGCTAGAAACCGAAGGGTGGGAGTAAGAGGGAGGGGACTCAGAGGAGATATGGAGGGTGGCGGTGCAGCTCTCCTGAACAAGGCGATACGGGAAATTTCTGAACCATTGAATCCTTTCAGATCAACCTTTCCTCGAAGAGCGCTACGCCCACCAAAAGGGGTATATTGCATATGCAGTCTGCGTTATTGGTTAATAGTGCGTGTACCCAACATATGTGCGGTGCGTGCTTGATGAAGTCCATTGAGGCGAACACCACCAACAGCCGTCATCGTCGTTGCCACCGCCAGAAATACCCCGAGTCGGAGATTGTCCCCTTGATGCTCTTCCTCTCGGCACAGAAACTCCTTGAATGGCGACTGCACAGTATTTCTTAGGCCCTGTGTCATGCAGAAAGTAGGCGGGCGTGTGAAGGAGTTTCGCGCGGGACGGGAGCGAGGACATCGGACTGAGTTCGTTTCGTGACTTGACTGGACACCAGCTGTGGCTATTTTCGGGCGCTACCCCAAGTGCCCACGCTGAGAAGCTTGTCGCATGCAGTTGCCGTTGTAGTCGAGGGCTAATACTTGAACGTTGAAACAATGTTCGATGTGGGGATGTCGAAAGAATTTGATACATACGATTAACGATCAAGTGGAATATGGGTGGATGGGAGTGAATGTTCAAGGCTTGATTGGTCCGTGCCATACCACCAAAAAAGGAGAAGCTCCACTGTTCAGCTCTCTTCTACCCAACCTCATCGTCTCTTCTTCTTTTTCTATTGGAAGATCGGCCGAAACGAGAAACACAAGCTGTAGAAAAGTAACCATTCGACATCAACCCATGATTCTAATGATCGGACTTGTCGACATGGAACCTGAGAGAGGCGATCCATCCATCTGTCAGCGTTCACTAGCTACGATGTTCGCAGTTCGCAATGCTTACCTGACAGAGCTCCGGGATAGGAGGCGATGGAATGGTCCCCAGAAACGTCATGGCGCACTGCTCCGCCACAGTGAAGTGAGCCTCAAGAAGACGTTACGAGACATGGCTCTGACCGACTCCTCGGGCCTTCCCTTCAGCTAGTCGGTGCATGAATAAAAAGATCCTAAACTCGTCTTGGCCACTATTGAATGGCGATACATTTATCTACTGTCGGCAAAACATACTATCATTTGTATCAGATGCCCCTCCACTCTTTGGTGTCGTCTTACTCCTTCGTTGTCACTCCTATCCGTCGTATATGTCTTTAATTGTCATTCATTTACTCCCTCTTCGTTTCTCCCTCTCCGTACATGGCTTTTTGGACTACAGTGATGGATTCTTCGAGGATTCGAGACGCATCCTCCGTCGGCCGCCGACTGGTGCCAGTTATGGTTGACCAAATTGCCAAAGAGGACCCCAGACGAAAGATCTTCTCTTTTCCCAAATCCGAGGATCTCAGGGATGGCTTTCAGGATTTAGACTTTCTAACAGTAGGGCGAATTTTGCTATTGCGGTATCCTTGTCTAGAAATCTAACACTGGCAGTTTGCGAACGCTGTTAACAAGACTGCATTTTTTATTCAACGAGAGATCGGTCGAAGCTCGATGTTCGAGACTGTATTATATATGGGCGACCCTGATGTTCGCCATTTTATTGCACTGGTTGCGTTGTACGTCTATACTTCTAATCTCGCGAGCTCACCTATATGCATACTAACTGCTTCAAGAATGAAAACAGGACACAAGGTAAACTTTATGCCACCATGTTCTTAGAGGAATCAAAATGACTTGAAAGTACTCACAAAGTCTCAGGTTCTATTTAGTTCACACCATAATAGCATTGCTGGTCATGTCGACTTGATCAGACGGACCGACTGCGCGATTCTCCTACACACCGCAGGGTTTTCTATCTCTCATATTGCAGAGAAATGCCGGATGGAAACCATCTGCATGCCGGAACTGGACTATCTGCTGGACGATAGCCAGTCATGCGAACACTATCCTTATAATTTCACGTTCGAGGAGGCCAAAAATCACCCCTGTGTGGTGGTGCATACGTCCGGCTCGACGGGCATGCCCAAACCTGTGGTATGGACACATCAGGCCCTTGTTCATTCCGATGTACACCACAAAGTGCCGCAGTTCGAAGGCAGACCGACAATCTACGGTGGAGTCTCGGATCAGGGATCGAGGACTTTCAGTGCGCTGCCAATGTCTCACGGTGCAGGCCTTCTAGGGGGAATGGTTCTTTCATTATTCAACAAGACTACGGTCGTATTGGGGCCTTCAGGACCAGTCACTGCGGATACGGTCAGCGATATTATAGAGTATGGTCATATCGATTCGATGAAATGCGTCCCAGTAACCCTTGAAGATGTAGCTCAGAGACCCGATGTACTAGCGAAGCTTAAGGATTTGTATCACATCATCTATGTTGGAGGTATGCCACCTTTGGAAAGGTCTCTTCATATCAGTTGCTGACACCTTTAGGGCAATTATCAAAACGAGCCGGTGACACCATCACCAACTATACCCATCTTTACTGTAGCATGGCGAGCACCGAGACAACCACGATAATACAACACGCAACGGACCCCAACGACTGGAACTACATGATGTTCAACCCCGACTACAACGGCATCGAGATGCGACCTTTCGGACACTTGTACGAGCTCGTCTTCGTTAGGAAACCCGAAATCGAAGAATTCCAAGGTATCTTCAAAACCTTCCCCAAGAAGAAAGAATACTCCATGTCGGATCTTTACTCCAAACACCCAACGAAACCGCACCACTGGAAATATGAAGGAAGGAAAGATGGCATGATCATATTCAAGAATGGTTGGAATTTCAACCCGCTGATCCACGAGCAACTTATCATGGCGCACACTGCCGTCGAACACTGTGTGCTCGTAGGAACGGGGCGCGATAAGCCGGCCGCCATTATTGAACTCAGCAAGGAGTACTATACCGAGGACAAAGAGGCGTTGGAGGATTTGTTGGACGATATCTGGGAGAATGTGGAGCAGGCGAACGAGTTGGCGGACACAGCCGGGCAGCTCGAGCAGGAATATGTGATATGGGCTAGGAACGATAAACCGTTCTTGATTGCTGGGAAGGGTACTGTGCAGCGGAAAGCTACGATCGAACTTTATGAACACGAGATGGATGAATTATATAGGAGAAGAAGCTAGTCGAGAGGGTTGCATACTTTGGCGTTGGGTTTACAACTGTTTGCGTGGCGTTAACATCCTAGAACGCGAGTGGGATCATTGAAAAGGAGTTCTGATTTTGGAGCCTTAGCATTACTGTTCTGTTCAATGTAGATAACTTCACATATCCATATAGTGTTTAACCACAAAAAGTCACACCATGTATCCTGTTAGAGTCGCCGGTTGAATGCAGCCTCGAAAATTCACCTTTCATATAGAATCTATATTCTAGCATAGTGGACTTATCTGGCCTATCTGGAACTCGTTATCTATAGTCTCTCTTATGTCTTTCCATCCTTTTTCCGCATCCTCCTCGGCGTCGAACGAGTACAACCAACGGTTCTGAAAGAGCATAATCAGAGCTAATCGACGCGAAGGGGCAAAATGTCACTTACCTTGATCTTAACATCCTCCGGGTCTATTTCTCTATCTTCATCCACACTCTTCAAAATACCATGCCATCGATCTCTCAAATCCTCTCCATTTAGTTGACTCAACCGTGTCCTTCCAAACCTCAGCTTTTCATAACACCTCGTCGCAACTCTGACCTCATCTCTCCCATTCACCAACCCTAATGCCGTCGCCAAAACCCCCGCGCTCTCAACAGCCTGACTTGCTCCTTGTGCCGAAGTAGGTAAGTGAGCATGGCAACTATCACCCAGTAGTACAATTCTATGACTCCCCGCACTGACCCATGTACTCAAAGGCTCTCTATAACAAATCTTCCAATCTAAACACCTCTCCGTCTGCTCCACAATCCTTCTAATATCGGGATCCAACGTCTTCACCAACCTCCTCACCTCCTCCATATCCCCCTCCTGAAACCAGCTCTCCGGCACATCCCCATCATCCTTATGCGTAATAATCCAATTAAACTCCTCCCCACCTCTCAGTGTATTCTGCACAAGATGCGTATCAGGCCCAATCCAAAAATTCACACAATCCTCCCCCATATACTTATTAATCCTCGCATCGCCCCTTTGCTCCGCCGTCGGCTTGAAGAAAGCACGAAAACACGCATACCCAGACGACACAGGATCGTCCCTCACCCCCAGCACAAGCGGCCTCGCAAGACTCTTAATACCATCCGCCGCAACAATCACATCCGCCTTCAACCTCTCCCCCGACTTCAGGGTGATGATAGGTTGCGGATCGACGTCTTCGTACGCGACGACCTCGCTGCCCATGCGGATTGGGATTCCCCGCGCGCGCACCCAGGAAAGAAACACGTCGTGATAGTCGCCGCGGTGGCCGATGTAGCCCGCCATGTCCATGAGGGGTTGCACGGCAAGGACTTTCCCGTCGCGCCAGCGGCGGATCGTCATGCTGGGTGCTTGGTTGCCGATGCGTTGTATTTCAGAGACGGGGCAGCCCCATTTTTGGAGGAGCGTGAATGCGTTCTACATCGTGGCGGTTTCAGCGGATGTCTTCCATTGACTTTCTCGCCAGTCTTTGTGTTGCTCCTCGGGTAGATTGCATCGCAAGAAACATATCGCCCGGACTGCGCCAGCGGTATCGTCGCTCAACTTACCTCCCCAAGTCCTAGACTATCCCCCAACCTCCCGAACTCTCTCACTTTGTCTAGGACGCAAAGGACCCTATGGCCATGATGGTGCAGCGCGATGGCGGCAGCACAGCCGCCCAGCCCGGCACCGATCACAATGGCTTCTCGTATTTCCGCATCAGAATCCGAGCTCACAAACTTTAAACACGACATCTACGCGAGAGACAATAGAGGCACGAACCTGTGACGGGCGGATCATGTGTAGATCGCAATGGTTCATATTGTGGCGTAGTCATTGCGGGCGTACGTGCTGAATCCGGGACCCGAGCACATGGGTGGGAATACGATGTATGTAAGTATGTGTGGTCCGGTGAAGGTGGGAAAGGATTGAGAGATAAGGACAGGCACGAAGTGAATGGGAGTGAAGTCAGCGTAAGCCTTGTGCCTCGATCGTGAAATCTGGACAAGGGATGCTCCGAGGTAAAGCGGCAAGTGGCGCGGAATTAGTTCCACAAGGCTGTATTTTGGTACTTAAGGTACTTATCCTGGCTCGGATCTGGGGACAAGATGGGGGAAGATGGGAGGGGAGCGGGACCGGAGTATGGTGAATGCAGGGAGTGGATGTGGGGTTGAGGTGGAGGATCGGCATTTGTGTGTGAGCCTATTTGGTGGGGAAGTAAGGCTGTCACAAGGCACTGGAGAGGTGACTTAACCTCGTACAATGTAAAAGAGATACACGATTGAATATTCAGGTCAAGAAGGATTGAGAAAGCGGTGGATTCTAAATCATAGTTTTGGCGAGATGGTGCCGCCCCCAATGGCTTTCTCCACCCTGTCTCCAAGCAATTCCCAGCCTTTGCCACGATACTTTTTGGGCCAGATCCCGTTCCTCCCTGGGGCGAGGATTCCGTTAGGATCGAGTGCATCCTTGATAGTCTCATTGAATCGCATCAGAGCGTTGTTATTCCAGTTGTATGTACCGGCGACTTGGTCGGCGAATAGCACATGGGTCCGATACTCTCCATAACCTTCTCGTGCCGTTTCTGCAATGAGTTCCCGCATTAGACCTGCGACACGGCGTTTTTCATCATTGGACGAGCGATCGTAAATGATGTTTGTGATATAGTGCATCTCGCGACCAGCTACGCATAGTGTTGGAAAGAGATCGAATCCGTACTTTTTGTGCAGACGAATGTTGATATCGTGAACTATCTTTGCGTCTGCACCACGAGTCGGAGTAATTGGTGAGAAGAACAAGTGCGCAGCATTGGGCTTCCAGTTTAGCCAGTCGAGCTCTCGAAGGATAGGGACACCACTACAAACCAATGCTCGCGAGTGGATGTAATGGTCATCCGGTAGGTCCGACGGTAGAAAGAATCGTGAACCGGGAATGCTGGCAAAAGCCGATCGAATGATATCGAGTTGTGTTTCGATGCTGGTTTCATCTCCGTACTGTGTTCCATAGAACACCCACGAACATTCGCCGCAGGGCAATTGCGCAGCGTGCTTCTGAATTATGTCTCGTGGGATAGGCGAGGAGCCGGCGTACCAATGCGACTTTGGAAGGCCCGTCACGTTCAGTTCCTGGACTACATGTCTGAGTTGAGGGATATTGCCGAGGATTCGCTTTTGTGCCAGTGGTCGGATTGCTTCGACGATGTCCGGAAAGTCCTCTTCTCTTGGAAATGCGATCATGTATGATTGATGACCAGTTTCGTGCATTAGCCAAAATCCCATCTGGCAGACGATGCCGAAATTACTCTGCGAGAATATGCCATCTGAATAAGGCCCGTACGCAGGCTGAAAGGACTGCCATGTTGGGTTGTCGGCGCCATTCTTCCCTGGCATAGCGCCCATACCAGTCCGTAGGATCTCTCCATTTGGCAGTACAACCTCCATGCCACAATGACAAGCAAAGTGATCCCCCATTGGAGTGTACCCAACACCCCTATCAATGGCATTGCCCAACACGCTTCCACCACCAAGGTCTGGGGTATCGATCCACAACGGAAGTTTCCTTCGTTGCACCTCCTCGTACAGCGCAAAATATGAGACACCGGGCTCCACGACGCACGACGCATTTTCAGCGTCGATGTTCAATATCTTGTTCATTCTCTTGCCTAGGTCCACAACAACAGAGCCTGGCACACGTGGTGCGGTCCCACCGTAGCCAACGTTCCTGCCCATCGATATTGGGTAGATAGGTATGGCATACTTGTTCGCCCACCTCACGACCGCCTGAACCTCTCCGGTTGATCCGGGATATGCGACAGCGCTACAGACCAGATCTTCTTGATCGACAACATGGAAGGCGTCATGTGTATTAGGATGTTCAAGATACCACCCATCGACCAAGGGCCGGTTGTTCAGAACGATGTTGTCATCGCCAATATCCCGCTTCAGCGCAGCTATCGCAATGTCGAACTCGTCGCGCGTTGTATCGGGAGGTAATCGAACATCGGCGCGTCGTGGTACGGATTCAGGAACGGTTTTATTCGAGTATAGCCGATTTTTGGCCTCTTGGGCAATGCCATATAGACGCGAGGGTATGCCGCTATGACGTTCGGTCAAGGCGGGTGGTGGTGGTTGACGTTTGAGGTTCTTCATCGTCGTTGATCGAGTGTGAGGTGCTGGGCAAGGGTGACAGCCGCGTATGAAGCTTCTGGACGAAAGTGCCCAGCTTCCGCCAGTGGCAGGAATCGCAGCATATTCATATTATGGTAGGCATGGGTGTGCACATAATTCCGCTCTGTTGTAGACTGGCTGTATGTGGGGGAGAGTTGGGGGGATAGGTATGGGATCTACCTTGGTCAAGCGGGGGAGCTGCCCATGCACGGCATTTCTGCTTGGCTGGTGCAAACACCTCGTTGGCTGTACTCGCCGTGACTTGCAGCACCAAAAACTCTCAAGCTCTCAGGCTCTCCTAAGTAATGGCTCGAAGAATGCATGAAAAGTATCACTTTTTAGAAATCAATGATGGAACACCTAAATCCAATTCCTATTGGCCCTCGACCATGGGATCTGATTCGCCTCGTTTCAGCCTCGTCATCCCCAACAGTCCCATGTACCTTCTTCATCAGTATCAGCACTCATGTCGTCCCTGCGTTCAAAACAATAATCCAACATGAATCCAACGACTTCGGACGAGGTGCCTGAAAATTCTAGTGCCCATGATGAGCAAATTGAACCAGAAGATCAGGACGCTCAACGCTGTTGTGGGCTTCATTCGGAAGACGCTGCCTACCTAGCGCAACGTGAGTCAATCCATTGTTGCAAACATGGAAAAGGAGAGAGAGATGATATTTCTTCTCTATCGATGAATATGAATGGAATGCTATTAGAGCCGGAAAGCGTCGAGCCTCTAGTATATCCACATACTTCAAATGCTCTGGATAGCTTCCGTCTTTTGGCTCTACACCCAGAAATGGGGAGTTCGAATTCAACTGTACGATGTGAATTTGTCGTCAGGTCTAAGAATGAGGATTACTGCTACCTTGCTATTCGTGGTAGCAGGGGCCACCCATCTCTTGTTGTGGACATCGTTGTCAATGGTCAAAAGTTGGAGGTCACAAAGAATATACAAGTATTCCTCAGTACTATCCGTTCAAAAACCCACACTCGACTACTCTGGATTCGGGAGATCTGCTTGAATGCCGCGGACAAAGAAGAACGTAATATGGCGTATACGGAAAAGCAAGAGATTTATATTTTTGCACATAGCTGTCGCGCTCTGGATATGAACGACTTCATGGACGATGCAGTATACGAAGAAGCGGACCGTCTGTCCTCACAGAGTACAAAACTCTGGCGAGAGATTCCGACTGATGAGCTTCAAGACGATTTCCACCATCCCCAACATTTCCCAATATCGGTTGAGGGTACTTCTGAGCGTGGTGATCTACCATTGCCCTATCGATATGTACCCTTGGATGTTGTTGCAGGAGAGATTCGCCTGGTCCTTTTGCCTCCCGCTAAGCAATACTCTGATCCGATCAAGGCATATCTTGCGCATGAGCGACTGAGTGGTCCTGTGCGATTTCTATGCTTGTCATATACGTGGGGGAGCTCACAAAGAGACAATGAGATGTTGCTAAATAACCAGGCCATTAAGATAACTCATAATCTGGACAAGGCATTGAGGGATCTGCGCAGTTACGACAACATTGGCATCGTCGTTTGGTGAGCCTCCGACATTAGTACAATGTTTTAACAAGTAAAGATTAACATTATCAGGATCGATGCCATCTGCATAAATCAAGAAGACACCCGGGAGAAGAGTCGGCAAATTCCTCGCATGTGCAGCATCTATGCGAAAGCATTCACAGTGTGGATGTGGCTCGGCGAGTGGTCCGAAGACGCGGAAACTGCGATTAGCTTCATAGGAGCTATCTGCGCGGCGCCCGATTGGCAAAAAAGAACACCTGCTCATGGTTACCAAATCACTTACAATCCAAGAATTTGCCAGGGATTTGCCTCTTTGTATCGACTATTGACCAGGCCCTATTTCACGAGATCATGGATCGTCCAGGAAGTGGCCATGTCTTCGAATCCGACTGTTGTTTGTGGGAGACAAAGGGTATCGTGGTTCCAACTTCAGCAAGCAGCTTCAGTCATTCAAGTGCATTGGGATGGGTATGCTAGGCAAGACGATTTCGACAAGGAGCTACCTCGGTCTCATGAGGAGGTTGCATTACGGCTTAGTCACGTTCACCGTCTTCATTATCATCGTTCTCTCCAAGAGAACGGAAAACGGTCAAGTCTCCTACATCTGGCTCTATCTGCACGCTCCACGGCTTGTTATGACCCGAGAGATAAGCTCTACGCGCTTTGGGATCTTGCGGATGACGCCCGTTTATTGGGACTCGAGCCAGATTATACCACGCCAGCATTCGAAGTATACATGGAGTTCGCGCAAGCCTGCATCGAGACGCACAACAGTCTTGATATTATATGTGCGTCGCAAGAATTCACCATAGGCCTGGGCACCTGGACTCCAGAATGGCGCCACCCAGCGACAATGAATCCGCTAATACAACACGTTCTTCCGCCGACTGTCAGAGACTCTTCCACGAACACTGCACCCCTAGATCGTGCTTTGTATTGTGCATCTAGATCTACGAGACCTATTTGTACGTTCCCTGACAAGAAAACTATTGCTTGTGCAGGCATGTTTATCGACAAGATCGACTATGTACTCGAGCAGAAAGGCCAAGTTGATATTCTTGATGTTCTACGATGCCGTGACATAGCTCGCCAATGGTGTCGCCGGTATGGGAAACTAATGCCCGAAGACGAGGTAGATGATCAGTTCTGGTGCATGCTAATGGGCGAAGAACCAGGCGCCATTCGAGTGGAGACTCACCCTGAACGAAATTCTGTATCCTTCCCCGGTGCAGACGACGAGAACATGAACTATCGCGAAAGGATATATTCCATGTTGCGAGGCCGTCGAGTGATCTTTACCAAACTTGGGTACATGGGTCTCGCGCGAGCAGATGTTGTGCCAGGGATGGATGTGTGTATTCTCCTCGGGTGCAGTGTGCCAGTCGTATTGGGCGCGTGTGACGACTTCTTTTTCTTCTCAGGGTCAATCTATGTTCAAGGCTGGATGAAAGGTGAAATGCTTGCTTCAATGGGGACAGATGAAGAAATCCAACAGCGCTTTCACAAGGAAAAGCCCATCACCATCCGCTAAAGCCAAAAGGGCAACGAGATGCCAGGAAGAAAGCTCCTTTCTTCATTCTGATCAGCGGCTTCATCTAGAATCGATGTGTGCCCTGTTAATATTGGTGGAATTATAGATGAACACAAATACGTCGCGTATGTCTATCCTGCCATCTTTCAAAAACCTTAAGCCATCATGTGAAGTCGAGGAGGTGCTTATTGACAGCTGCAAGCCTCATGCGAGACCCCAGATTCTGCAAAGCATCTTATGCGACTTCAATATGATGTCGGAATCTGGGGAAGCGAGTATATTAAACGGCTTGCGATCGATTGGTGCATTTGTAAAATCCGAACCAGGGCGCGAGGAGATCTTCGAGTTGAGTATTCTTAAACGAAACCATGTTCCCCATTTGTTTATAAAGACGATTTAGGGAACGCTATATCCCCTATAAGGGTGCCTGTTCCTCAAGCATAATTGGCGGTAAAATATGGTACCGATCTGGCCACACGTGTTACCATTGTGTATCCCAGGTTCGGGTTGTCAACTCCCATGCAGCCAAGACAATCTCTACAAGCGTGTTTCAACACCAAATACAGGACGACAAGTCTGTAAACATCCTTGTTACTCTGGGGTCGGGCATTTCCCTGGCCAATCGCTAATCGTACGGAAGATCCACTTGTCCCATTCACCATTCATGTCATGTACGGCAGCTAACCCAAATGCCTCATTGCCAAGTGCTGTGAAGCAGACGGTTGAGCTTGTACAATATATTGAAATGTCAAGGGAGACAATCAGGAGAGAATATACTCCGCAGTTGATGAAGCAGGTGTATATAAAGAGCCAACAACCTCACGATTTTACTGCATTCCTCATTCAACAACCTTGACGGTTTCTTCTTCTCTATACATTCTGATTCACAACTTTGCTTCTCCTTTCTCCAAATTCATAACCTTCCTTCAATCTTCGCCTTCGTCAATACACATTCCAAAATGCAACTCATCAACTTGGCCGCTTTCGCTCTTACCGCGGGCTCAACCGCTTTCGCCGCACCACTCAATACCCGTGCTGCTGCTGTTGACCAGCTTGTCGGTTTCGGTGCAGGCACCACTGGAGGCGGTTCCGGTTCTGGAACTACCGTGAACTCCTGTTCCACCTTCGAGGCTGCTTTGAAGAATGGCGGCGTTATCAAGGTCAATGGAAAGATCAGCGGTTGCGGTATTCTCAAGGTTCTGAGCAACACTTCCATTCTTGGTGTTGGCAGCAGCTCTGGATTCTCCGGAACTGGACTTCGCCTCAAGGATGTCTCCAACGTTATCATCCGTAACTTGGAGTTCAACACTGCCCCTTCCAAGGGAGATATCATTGATATCGAGTCATCCACCAAGGTCTGGCTCGACCATTGCGACATTCACTCCAAGGGACTTGTTGGGGGCAAGGACGACTACGATGGTCTTTTCGACGCCAAGCACGGATCTGATTTCATCACCGTCTCCTGGACCAAGTTCCACGACCACGTAAGTCAAACCGAGTCCGATTGTGCCCCTTCAAGACATTTAATCAACTGACCAATCCACAGTGGAAGGGCTCTCTCATCGGTCACTCCGACAAGCAGACTTCCGATGCCGGCAAGCTCCACATCACCTACCACCACAACTCCTTCATCAACGTGAACTCGCGCCTCCCCTCCGTCCGCTTCGGCGCCGCCCACGTCTACAGCAGCTGCTACCAGAACAACCCCACCTCCGGCGTCAACTCCCGCATGGGTGCTAAGGTCCTCGTCGAGCAGAACAACTTCTCCAACACCCCGCTCTCTGTTGTCACTGACCTCGATTCCGCGGAGGAGGGCTTCGCCACCGAGCGCAACAACATCTTCTCTGGAACTTCTACCACCAGGATCACCAAGACTGGAGCCCCTACTATCTCCTACTCCTACACTGCCGATCCCGCTGCCAGCGTTTGCGACATCGTTGCTAAGTCTGGCGGTGTCGGTGTTGTTACCTTCTAAGCTGCTCATTGTCATCATCATTGGATGTTGTGGGAGCTTGTGGTAGTTTGAGGTGAAGAGGTGTCGAAGTTTTGAAGAGGTTTTTCATGGAGACGCAAAGTCTATTTCGAATGTATATATTCCTATCTTTAACCATACTTTCTTATTGTAAATACAAAACATATTGCCGGCAGTTTTGGTGTCAATTGACGTTTTGATGTGAAGTGAAGTAGAGGACTATTTACCAGGTCTAGACCTCGCCCAATTGCCCAGAAACTTACGGTCTTCGCAAACTTTGGCAGGGATGAGTAGTCCCTCCTGCACTAAAAGTTGAATGAGGGCTCATTCCATCATTGAAAAGCATTTGCAAGAAGTATTAGAATAGGATTTTGTCAAAGCTCGGTAAAATATGGTAGACATTGATCACGCTGCACATCTGATCATTGGCATTCTTTGAGAAAGTCATACCCTCAATTAGGAGAATCGTGGACTTAAATTGGAAGGTTGGTGGAACAATGGTCTTAAAACAACTGTAGTGGGGCGTTTCGACGCCAGAAATATGTTGGTGAAACGCACGCCCAGACATTCGAGAATCAGGAGATCGGATTCGCGTCGATGAGGTTAGCCGTAGAGATTGTTGTCTCAAAATAACCAATAATTGACATAATGAATCGTGAAAGAAAAATCTTGTTCGATCTTATGTGAAGCTGCAGGGCATAAAGCTTACGATCCATACTAGGTACGAGTAGCCAGCCAATGGTGGAATCTGGAAACAGACGTCAGATCTTGCGTCATTATCCATGTCCCAGCCTCGAATTATTCACTACGAGTAATGTTTTTTGCAATCGCACAGTAAAGCGTTAAATTATTATCTATGTGCTTCTCTTCTTAATATAGTTCAATAATGTTTCCTGGAAAATTGGTCCGCATGTAATTCAGAAATTTAAGTTTACGAAAATGCACATTTGACTAATCGACAGATTTGCATAAGTATTCAGTCAATGCAACAACATGTAATCAACCATGTTGGATAAAAACTTACCCATTCATCCTATATATACCTAGATTGTTCTAGACTGGCATTACAGAAAACCTCGATATCTCAGCGTCATTTCAAAATATCTCCAGAAGTTCCATCATCAACGATCATGGCACCCACCTTTCTTGTCGTTGGTGCGACTGGGAACACCGGCCGCAGCGTTGTTGACACCCTCTCCAAACTCCTCGCAAGCCACCAGACATTTTCAGGCCATCAAATTCTCGCTCTTACGCGCTCTTCAATGAGTGAGACTGCCCAACAGCTCGCCAAATTGCCTCATGTCAAGGTGGAAGAGCAAAACTGGGTTGAGATAACCAAAGAATGGCTCCTTGAGCGCAACGTCGTCAGGGCGTTCATTGCATCCCACAACCAGCCGAACCATTTCGCGGAAGAATCAACATTTCATGTCGCAGCTCTCAGAGCAGGCGTTCAATATGTGGTCAGGATCTCAACAACAGCCGCAAACGTTACACCGGACTGCGATGCATACTACCCACGTACGCACTGGGCAATCGAAGCCATGCTCAGCTCGCCCGAATTCGAGAAGCTGAAATGGACTTCATTGCAGCCCAACGTGTTTACAACCCTGGTTCTTGCTACCGCGGCGCAACTGATCAAGCAGTACCGTAAGGATGGTACGCAAGATGTGCTTCGAACAATAGCATCACCGGATGCACCCATTGGCGTCATTGACCCCGATGATGTTGGTACCTTCGCAGCTCATCTTCTGCTACAAGAAGATGTTACCAAACACAACAAAGCCAAGTATGTCATGAACGGCCCGGAGGATCTCACTGGAAATCAGATCGTACAGATGGTCGAGGAGAAAATCGGTGTCAAGGTTGAGAATGTCAGTTTCAAGGATATGACGTTCGTCGACTACATGGCCGCTTCGAGCCAAGAGTCAAAAAATGTCATTTTGTCCATTAAGTATGCCCCGGTGACAGGCTGGGAAGGACTGTGCTCGACTTCTACGACCAGCAAGGAGGTTCTTGAGCTTGCTCCTCCGAAGAGAACGCCTGCCCAAGTGTTGCGAACATTGCTTGAGGAGTAGACAATGTACCAGAGAAGGACGATCCCACCACAAGGGATTGAAGACACAACCATTGTATATAACGACCATATCAATTACACCTCAACTACTGTCTTACCGAAGATGTCTATTCTTAAAAAGACTGTGCACAGCGATTGATTTGACAGGAGTCTTGTTTATAAGATACCTGCCTAATGTAGGCAAATTAGGGAGAACGTAGGAACACAACGTTGGCCACAGCCCATGATGTATATCATTTGTCTGTCCTAAAACTATTCACAAACCGACCACACTCATGATGAACTGCTCTAAGGCATAGACACATGTCTTGATTGACATGACCGTGTCTTGATATTTCGAAATTCTTCGGAGAATTGCTGCCACGAAGGTACAATCCCTGAGGCATAGTTAAATCATAAATGCTGCACGATGTCGTGTTCTGCTCAACAACCCCGCCGTCCGTTCGACGCTTAAAACGCTCGATGACAAAAACCCCGTATGATCAGTAATCGAATAATTAACATGTGCAAATGTCGTCACTAGTCACTAGGTAAGTTGAAGACACTTTCAAATCACTACTGGGCCGTATTTAATCAGAAGTGCAAGTGATACGAGTTCGCCCACGGTTATGCTGTGGTAGTTTTCATTGTAAAACTGGTTCTGACTATCAAGCCGGATTCGTTTCGAACCTTCTCACATCCTCACCAGGCACACCCGGAAACCAACTGACACGATCTTTCGTGAAAGCTTCCGTTCTCGGCCTCAACTTCGTCTCTACGAGATTAAAATCGTCGACCGTGCCCAGCCTCAACAGGCTGTGTCCAGGGAACCTTTCGGCAACACGATACATCAGTGTTCCACATGTGTCGCAAAAGTAGTTCGTCATCAGGGTTCGGGTGGCGATGGAAGAGCTCTGTGAAAATTGCTTGAGATTGGATTGTCCGCGGATGTGCTTGAGGTACTCGTCGTTTATAATGAAGGCGGAAGTGAACATCGAGGCGGTGAGTTTGCGGCAATCTGTGCAGTTGCATACGAATGTGTCTACTAGGCCTGGGGCGACCGTTGGCTGGATCTAATCAGTAATTTTACAGCTGGATAGCTTTTAGAAGTTCACGGGCAAATTCGAAAGCAACCGATTGCGGGGCAATCAAACCGCTGAGTAGCGATGTGCGCAGAGGAGGGAAAGAAATTGATCAAATGGAAACACTCACGAAAGCGAGTTGGACTGCGCCGCAGAAACAAGTGGCTGTCGCCTCGTCGTCCTCGGACCAACCATCCGTTGCACCTCCGGCGAGGGGGATGTACGGCTTTGATTTGTTGGAGTCGCGAACTGACAACAGCACAGCTGCATCTCCTGAATTTCCCACCTTCTTAACTTGAGAAGCGTAATCAAGAGTCATGTTGGTTTGGCCCGAGAATTTAAGGAAGGCTGAAAGGTGCTCAGAGCTATGAGTTCATTGAACAGTATTTGAAGTTTGTAGTTATCGCGCTTTATGTATCATCTCATGTTCACACAAGCGTCTAATGCTCTACTGCGAAGGTGAGGGTCAGGACAAAATCAGACGGACAGACAATACAACTTTAAATGATTACTCTTCTTTTCTTATTGATTGTTACTTCTTCCGATGCTAACTCAGATGCTAGAAGATTTGGCTCGTATTAAAGTGCACAATCATTGCTCAAAGTGCAAAAGTGTACACCACGTGATGTGTCCAAGCGCTGTTCGTATCAGTTGTCGTAATTGGAGCTTTCGTAAAGTCGGCCGAAGATGTTTCCCTGTCAATTATCCACTGTCTTTGATACTTTCTCGTCAAATTTGGTGATCTATAATTTAAGCTTCTCTCGGGCTCTCTATTGTTGCTACGGTTGTTATAGATAGTTTCATTTTAGTGGCAGTGGGGAAAAGGACTTCACAATGCTTAGAACATATTACTTCGATAGTTCACTTTGATAGAGGGAATGACAGCGTAGCGAAAAGAATTGTATTGAATATTCCCGAATTGCTCACTTGGACATCAAAAGAGATAATTACACTAAATTCTCTTCAATGTAGTCTTCCCCGGAACTATCATTGATATCGGAAACCTTTTAGCACTTCATCCACCATGCCGCAAGGGTATGCTCACTTCTGAACATCTGGATCCTCACCCCTTTTTACAGTCCAGTAAGCAAGAGTTTGCCATTCGATTCCCGAGAGCGTGACGCTAGGATTCCAGGTGGTGTAGATACTTGTCAAATTCGAGAGAACCATCCCCTGCCAAGCATGGTGGCCAGGGAAAATGCGCTTTCTTCGCTTGTCCTTGACCACGACTGGCTTCCTAATCATATTGGAATGAGACGGCACGATGGGATAGAACTCAGGAACAGCTTGGATTGGCAGGGATAACCCTAAGTGATGTTGCAATGCCATTTTAAAAGCGCTCTGATATTTTGGCGAGTCAAGAAAGTTTTGCATCACTTTATGTTCAGCATACCTCGCAATATTTCTGGCGATGTACTGACCCACGACGCGATTCTGTTTGGCTTTCGTTTTGTTGGCATTCCAAATTTCGTCCACAAGTTCTGGAGAGATTGCTGCGATGAAGTGCTGTGGGTCAATCGAAAGATCTTCCAGATCCTCCCTAAGCACTCCCATCACCACCCCTCGGAAGACGTTGTCTTTGAAATGTAACGCCAGGATCCAGAGTTCCAAAATTGCTGCGAAGCACTCTTGCTCATCACTTATAGCGGGACTTTCCGCTTGCTCTGGATCCTGATCAACGACGAAGCGTGCTGGCCCAACCGGAGCTGCAGGGTGACTTCGAAGTTTTTCAGGAGTCGGGGGTGAGAGGTTGTGCTTCTCGTTGTATTCTCGAATTGTCCTCCTGCTTCGAAGGACGCGATCCATCATCCACATCATATAAATCTGGAAGTCATCTGCCTGATGCCAGATCACACCCACGTAGTCCTTGCCAGTACGTTTGCAAACAGCTTCGGCGAACCACTCGGAAGTTGCCGTAAGCTGACCGAGGTCAACTTGATACTTACGTACCCTGGCACTCCCATAACGAATGTTCCCATCAACCTTGAACTCCAAGTTGACAAGTACATTAATTATCTCAGGAACGGGACCGGTGGCAAGTCGATCCATGGTCGATAACTTTTATTGTTAGTTGGCAAGTTGTGGAATGGATATGTCAGGAGTTGGAAGATATAGTCTTTAAGTAGTGAAGCTTATACAATCTAGAAGCAGTGATGTGGTGACGAGTGAATAGACGTGCTGATCATTGTACTGTAATAGGATGTCGAGTGAATTCACTCAGGGTTATCTTCTGAGCGCGGAAATCTTGCCCAATCGCCATTGTGTACAATGAATGCTACAACGGCAAGAGGTTTGGGTGAAGCAATTCACATCTTCATGTAGACTTTCACTTTGAAACAGATATGATCTGCGCATTAAAAGTGATCGAGCTACACTGAAGGCCTATTAACTCTCCTAGGAACTGTGAATCAAGGATGACGAATATATACATGCCTTGCCTATCTAACGATCGCGAGTCGTGGTTGTGTCGCCCCGTGCTTTAGACTTGTCTACACGCAATCGTATCGTTGCGCATAGACGCCTCTATTGGAGAAGGCATTACAGGCACGATCCGGATTCGGTGGATAGATAGGATTGATAAATATTTGCTACTAGTGATAGCCCTCTCGAGGTAGGTAGATGATGATTGGATCCTGGTCTATCTATCCATCCTCCACCTAGTGCCTTTCCTCCTACACATGGCCTTCGAATAGCTTCACTTATCCTGCCACACCACAACATGGCACTGATTACTAGAAAGAACATATGGTAATGAAACACTTCGACCTCATCCATTCACCTCTTCACTGGAACAGTTGATTTACGACAGACACAAGCTGCATTGATTTTATTAAAGCTGCACTAAAGGCCTATACATACAATGGAGACATCTATGTCTACTGTGATGACACTACACCAGTTCCTAAAAAGAACAACTGATTGTGATGAGTGAACGATTTAGCCCATGGCCGTGACTGAACAGTGGATCAAATTTTAAGTCCTCTTCCGTTTAGATACTGGTAGTCCATCGACATCGAGTTCGGGACCCAACACAGGTCCTCCTGAACGTTGAGATGGCTCAGAGGCGGCGTCAGGCTGAGACTTGATGTCCGGTTGAGGCTTAGTATTGGTCTGAGTGTTGACATCCGTCTGAGGCATGGGATCCGACTGAGGGCTCACATTCGGCGGATGGCTTGGCTGAAGATTGATACCCGGCTCAGGATTGACACTCGATCCGCGACTGACAGCTGTCTGAGGATTTATCCCTGGCTGAAGATTGATATTTGGTCCAAGATTGATGTCGGGCAGGCGATCGGTAGCTGGTTGAGAATTATTACGCAGCCAATTGAGATACGTATCGAAATCAACAGGCACGGTAACAAGGTCTAGATCATGGAGCAAATCGTCACCAATAGCCGAGTAATCAAATTTCTCGTCGAATTCAAGAGGCATTGAAGGTAACGGGTCGAAATTCTGTAGAACTTGTGTAGGGTCGTTCTGCTGACTAGGAACCGCAGGCTGATCGTTGGCCAATTGAGATGTTGCAGATGGCGAAGATAACGCTTGCTGATCCGATTCCTTGACGCGAAATGCTGATTGAACCGCACTGAAGGGGAAGACTTCGTATAGAGCGGTTGTGAATTCCTCAGGATAACCGTCACCCCTCAGGAAAACCTGCTGTTCTTTGGTGTCCGCACGATAGAAAATCAGGTCAATGATGAGTTGTTTGATCTGGTACTCAGTATCAAAAATCTGCATGGTTTCCCAGATCTCTCCAGTGATTTTTGGGGAAAGAATGAAGAAGAAGTCGGCAACACTTTCCGTCGCATCCAGATCCTTGATTAGTCGAGTGACAACAGCTCGCTTGAAGGTATCATCAAGCAGATGATCCCCGAGTGTGTAGAGGCTTAGTAGGGTCAAGAAGATATGTTGCGGATTGCTCAGTTCGACGGAGTCTTTCTTCTTCTTTGCAAGAGGAGATCGCTCGGGGAACAATTCTCCTTCCCTTAGCCAATCAACATAGACCCCAACTTCAGCAACGACGGGCCATATAATCGAAGCAGGTCGCTGTCGGCCATCCCTCGCCTTGGAACGGATCTCGTTGACTAGGTACTTTGAGGTACGAATAAGATCTTCGTATCGTATCTCGTGGTACGTTGCCATCCTGAATGTGATTCGTTTATGTCGGCGAACAGCCACCCTGATAAGTAGATTATCGGAGTCGTCGGATTCCTGCGTCGGGGGAGAACCAGGAGGGGTGTGACGATCCGAAGGAGGCTTTGGGGACGTGCTAGATGGTCCAGCTTTGGGGGAGTCAACATGCGATGGAGAACCAGTTTTTTGGTAGGCATCGCCTTTAGCTGCAACGTTAATTTGATAGCTCGCACAATGATTTGCGTGTCTGTGAATGTGCTTGAGAGGAATAAGGCAGATATTATGGGTTCACAATTACCTGAAGGGTTGCTCGCCATGTTGTAGGAGCGTAGCACTTGATATTGATCGAAGAGTGGATCAAATGACAACTGAGGTTGCAAATTGTCGAAATGGCAAAGGTGCAATGGATAGCTAGAAGATTATAAGGAAAGTTATTGTCCTCAAATAAGCGAACAACCTAACGTCCAACTGATGGGTGAATGTGAATCCTGTGCTTCCTTCTTGGAAAGAAATCACTGTTGTAGAAACATCAGCTCTCCAACTCCAATGAGTTGGATCCTTGCACTGACTTGATTCACTTGTGCTGGAAATGTAAACGTGCTAAGAAGAGCGAGAACGTCATGCGCTGTTGATAATCAAGTGTTTTTAGAATAACGCGTTGGTTCTATCGCAATCTCACACTCACTTTGGCGTTTGCGGTTTGTTTGTTTACGCGTATGTTTCTTTACGTGCAGCCTTCACTACACGTAAAGAGAAGAACTTGATGGAAACCAGATTTCTATGAGTATTAGAAGCATAGGAAGAACACAAGGAAATAAAGCTTGTAGTTTTGTATACAGCTACTGAGAATTACAGTTTGCTTCCACCAGCTTGTTTTCCCATGAAGCCATCAACTACCCTTAGCCTCACAACATCCTGCACTCCGGTTCGACCCTCTCTGACCTGGGCCCGAGACTCCTTCGTGCCCTTACTTTTAAGATGGACATTATCGAAGTAATCCCAGCTGTCATATACCGCGACGACACTCAAATCCTTCCCATTCTCATCAACTCCCACCGCATAGGCAGACGTGCCACTCTCACTCGCAACCACATACTCAACCAACGACCTCCATCCCCCAAGCGCATCCGAAACCTTCCTTGCCTCGTACCCAAAATGCGCAATAACCACCGCCAGGTTCGCCGAAACATTGATCGGCTTCGGAGCGACCTTTGCATGCTTGACACTGCTGTTCAATACCTCCGGCGCAGCAGCAAGAACCTCCCCAGACCCGAACAATTTGATCAACTCTTGCACCGGCTCGGTCGCGAGATGCGAAGCGCTGGCTTCCGCAGAGGCGTACTCTTCAATCATATAGATTTCGTTTTGCGCATCATCTGAAAGTGGAAGTGTGACAATGTATCGCAATACTCCTGGTTCATTGGCACGCGAAAACTCCACGATCTTGTGGAAAGCTGCGATAGCCTGGGCCGGTTATTAGCGGGTGAAAAAGGTTCCGGACTAGAGGTTAAGGTACCTTTTCACGGGCTTCTTTGTCTTTGCAGACGAGCCTCGCGGTGGTGATTATTGGTGCCATTGATGTAGAGTACGGTCCTCTTGTGTTATTGAAGCATTGAGGTGATTGATTAGATGCACTGACGTTATGTGAGGACATGCCCCACTTTCACGAGGTTCGGATACTTGTTCCAGTAGTGTAGATTGATAACGTGCTTCACCAGTCCAACATGACTGCATCCTGATCAAATGTACGCAGATAAATGGGGTAATTTGGCTCTGAAAAGCTAAAATCACTTCTCATTTACCATTTCGAGAATAATTGATGCTTTTAAGAAGCGAAATATACTTCGATATGTCGGAAAAGTTATTAAACTCCGGATATGCTTCTCCAATGAAGCTGATTGGCCAGTACTGTGGTTAGTTCAAGCCTGCAAGATCTGATATGAAGTTGTTCAGAGAACGTTGTCAATGATCCAAAAGAAATCATGAAGAGTGAAAAGGGAATAAATTCTGCAAGACGACGCATGATTTTCATTCAAGGGACATTCCAATCAGCCATTGGCGAACGATTCTTACAACCAGCGTCGGAGTCGCTGAGCCCCAGATACTTGAAGCAATCATGCGCAATCAATCCTGCCATACAGATTATACGATTGATCGCTAGATTCATCAAGATAGACTGTCTCATTGGTATTATTATGTATGTCGTTTACCCTGGGCCTATGTGCTGCCAATCATCCCGCGTCTTGACCAATTGATGCATACGCTGGAAAGACATCAGACGTCATCCATCCTCAAAACCGAGAACAGATACCGAGAAGCCTAACACAATATGAATAATGCAATCACGTACCTGAGCTGAATTCCACCATGGTCTCCGAGGAGAATGAGAATGGAAGTGGCTTCACTATGCCTAAAGCAATCATGTTGCGCTGCAATTATGCAAATAGCGGAAAAAGCATGGTACGAAATCAAAGCGAAGTTCAGCCCCAACGAAAAACCCAGATCAGCCTCTGGCGAATGAAATAGGTTGATTCGTTGGTCAGAAATAGTTGCATCGGGGAAGCCAAAGCCGAATGAGAGCTGCATTGTATTTACTTTGTTTCAGAATAATGCCCCGGATGATGTACCACTGTCCGATTGGGCAAAATCACCGCCAGAAAAGCATGGTGCGGCGAATTCCAATGCCCAATAGAGGTGCATGCCCAGTCCTGCGTCTGCAAATCTTGGGAGAAGTGGCTCTTGGTCGCTAGTCACGTTGCTCTGGATATGGGTTTGCTTCGAGATGTTAACGAGGGGGATGAAAAGCAAACGGTTAAGCTTCTGCGCAGCCTGGTGAAGCGGCGAGGTGCCCTCCACTATCGCAAAGTGATAATGCAAATGCCGAGGAGGAGATCTTCGGATATGATATGACACCGCTGATCCTTTGACAAGTTCGTAAATAGGGTGTAAGATATCATGGAACTGGTGAGCCCTCTTGGAAAGCTTGCTCGCCCATGCGAGAACTTCTAGCGACTTTTCCACCCACTCCAGGTTCTTAGAGGGGCTTTCGAGGGGTACAGAGCATAAAATCCTCTGTAAATCGTCGTAAAGGAGTATGCAACAGGAGAGGTACGCTTGAAACCTGCGCGTTGTTAGCTTTAATAATTGCCTAGGCTAGGGACATCTTGCATGCAAAACCAGAAGTATTTCACGGCCATGCCTTCCATGTAGAATACATGAAGTATTTCGGCAGCTTTTCCAGCAGACAATATCCCGTCCTCGATGCAATTAGTCGTGTCCTCTTGCGTTTCTTGTGTCATCGCGCCATGTTCCAGCCCTGGGTCGATGAAGCTTGATAACACCCATCGGTACATCAACATCTTACCTCCAAACGAGAAAGAGTGAAGAGACAACATGTATACTCGTTCATTGGGATCAAGTAATCGCGTTCTCAAATCGAGCCGCATTTGATCTGGTAAAGCCTGAATCCAGTCGTAGAAAAGACTTTGAATGCCCCTTGACCATGAAAGCGAAAAGCGCGTGCTAAGTACCACGCGACATATGTGCATCATTATTTTGATCATGGCCAATACTTCTACCTGGATCCCAGAATTTTTGATGACATCGCTATCCCCAAACTTGTCAAGATTGTGGAAAGTAACTGCGTCATCTGTTTCGATTGTTGTTATGGACGATGTTACACGCAGCCAACTGAATGTTGTTAATGTTTTATATGCCGAACGACCAAGAAAGTACCGACCCTCTGTAGAAAATCATTATTTGGCAGACCCTCCGCTTGTCGTTCCAGGTGCCGATGTCTAGATCCGGTCGACACTGCTCGCCGAATATTCCTTGACTACGAGCCAAGCCAAGCCCCAGCTCTGGAGAAAGTTAGTATGACATGGCTTGTAAAGTCCCCATTGTTAATGAAGCCAATAGAAGACTCCCAATGAAGCCTTCAGCAAGATGACACTCGTACCTATGTAAGCCAGGGCGGCAGTAGATTTGGTGATGATATTGCACATTCCCAGAAGAGCACAAACTTTGATCGCCTGGAGAGGTGTTTGGTCTATGCAATCATCAAGTAATTGTTTGGCAGCATTGAAGAAATGACTATAGTCTGATGGAGAGACTGGACCCGGATAGAACCTTTCTCCAACTGCTGCAACGGCACACGTGGAACACAGTGTTGATAGGGATATGTCAGTACACTCGGGGCGAAAGGCATCGAGCAGACCATTGACCTGTTCTTGGGAGTACACGTGAAAAGACGTAGCTGAGCATTGCAAGAATGTAGAGTATGACTGTCTGATGGTTTCTCTTTGTGCTCGGATTGATTCTGCTAACACTTTCGGCTTGGAGGTGTCGGAAACCATCATACGTTCGTGGGGGCCAATGATGCTCCGGATTGGAGGTATCATTGGAGGGCCAGTATGATTCTCATACGTAGGGTGTCCGATCGGGGGAAGCTTTGGCGCTGGGCCATGTCCCAACGGGAGCGTAATGAGATGTGACTTTTGATCGATTAGACCGGGCGCTGGCCGAGACGGCGGAGCAGCCTCTTCGGTCCTTTCCGGCGACACATCTTCGCGGGGTGTTGGTGATCGATTCGGTACGTTGGTCCCAATACCCAGCTGATTCAACGATGCAACGATTGTCGATGGGTCTTCTCCTTCTCGTATCCTGGTGAAAAGAGTACGAGCATCGTCTTCAGATCCGTGTCGCAAATGGTGGAGCAGCTCTAGTGTGCTCCCAAGATCTCGTTGTAACTCCAGATTCTTCCTCTTTAGCGAAGGACGCTCCTGTCCTTCAGCATAATCATAATGACATGGTAACGACTTCCCAACGCAAGCTCTGCAGGCTGGTCTAGTTCCATCGCACTGTCACGGTCGGTTATTATTATTTATGACGTCAAACCCTGGTACATACCTTGTATTTACGTTGCTGACATGGTTTACACGCAATCTTGGTGACTTTGCGCTTCTGAGAACTAGTGGACCCCTCGGAGGTACTTTTCGCACCCGGTGGACAAGGCAAAATGGGCCGTAGGGGAGGGCTCATCCTCGACGAGGTTAGGTGACGGGAGAGTCGAAAAGCGTCGGTGATGTAGAATGAGGATGATAAATGACTGGGCCGGGTAGATATTCCGCAGACGCCTATGGCGAGCAACCAGCGTGCGGTTCTCCCACTTGCTCGATTCACAGGGGAGGCGGAGCCCTGATTGATGAACCTATCGCTAGTTGGGAAAAATGCCACTAGTGACTGGGCTAAACCTATCCTGGCCAACGGTTGAGCGATACACCAATCAGAGATGCTCCCGGAGGACATTGAAGGATCGATGGTACTTACCGTAAACTTTAAATTCCCCCTCTGATGCACATAACAGCTAAAATTCGTGTTCAAAATCCCTTTCCTCCATGGCATCCTAGGAGCCGACTCTTTATACGTTTTCAAGGAGCGGACGTCATTCACTTGGGAAAGCACAAGAAATCCCCCTGACCATCCTATGCATGGTTGCTTTGGAGGACTCTATGTACCATCGAGGTATCTTTTGTCGTGGTTTGTGGAACATTGGGTAAGAAATCACTCCAAGCACATATACACGGCAGATGAAGAATAGCGAATCACGAGGGCAAGCAATATGAACACCAGCCAATGCGATCAAGCAGCTCGGCTAAAGATCGAGCCGGTGCCGACAGTTTATGGCAAAGATCCTGGGCACCAGAGCAATCAGGTAGCATGGCCGTCGACTTTGGGCAAAGGACTGGGGGGGAGGGGGGGGGGGGGGGGACACAGACAGAAGGAACAGGAGATAGCAATGTCATATTTACTTTACTAAGGGTACTATCAAAACTGCGACAAGCACTTTGGTATGTAATTGTGCCGAAAAACTAATGGCCTGAGTCAGAAACTATGTGTTAGTGCTTGTTACTGATTCGATGTCTTCGACCTGAAATATTGGGCAGAGAGAAGCAAAGCAAACATCCATTCGGATCTATTTCAGCGGCCGAAGTGCCGGAAAGATCCAGTTTTCCCTTGTTGCGTCACCTGAGAACAGCAGGACTGGAAGCCTAGACCGCTGATCTGGCGGATTCGCGATAATCCAGAAAGTTTAATTCCTATTGAAATGATCAGAATGCGATAGAGTTACTCCGTACTCCGTACATCACTCGGCAATAATGCGGTCCCAGGTGCAATCGACAGCTCACTGGAAGTCGCCATAATTGATAATGCCCGGTGGCATTATACGATCCTTTAACGGTACCCGTTGAGAGGTCGCAACGGCTTTGTGGCTGCTTGTATGTCCCGCACTAAGCGAGATCGAGCCGACCTGCACGTCGAGTGTCGTATCGAGGTCGATTGTCCTTTTATCGTATCATTATGCATGTGGCCCGGTATCTGGGAACCCCCCACGATGGATTGAAGATATTGGGCTATTCTCCGAACCTGTACGACATGCTTCTGCGCAAAGGTTTCCATTTGCGTCCTTGATCTTTGGTGTCTGCTCGTATCCCAGGATTGTAGCCGCCCGGGAAGAATGGGCACGGTGAGGGGAAGAGTCATTTCCCGGATGACACTCCCGTAGCAAATGGAAGTATTTGTAAGATTTGCGGGTAATTCCGTTCTCTAGGTAACTCAAGATCAAAAGCAAGGCATGTCCGAGGCACAGCCTTTGTAGGCAAAGATTACTAATCCATAACTCTCACTCACGGGTAGTGGTGTGGTGTAGATATTCAAACATGATGCAAGGAAATCGGTGGCTGCGGGGCATGTTTAGCTCAGGGCAAAAGGAACGAGCGATACCAGCGCAATCGAGCCTCTATTGCGGGCCGTTCCGCGTCTCTACAGGGTTCAGGCTGGGTCACACTCTTCGGTTCGATTCAATTGGAATTTGATGGGAATCTGTGATGTACGGGTTATCCACACTGCTAACCATAGCCCAAACGATTGAATAGATGCTCTAAAGCCTCATCGTGCACACTATGTTGACTATGTGAATACATTTTTATGATTGTTTCCGTACTGCTTCTTTGTCACTAATAGCCTAAGACTTTTGAGAATCTAGGCCATCCTTTGTGGGACACAGTTACCTAGTAATCGTAAATTATACAACACTCTAGATGTATCGCGTGCAACAAGTACGCATCTCACTAGATGTCGCATTGTAGAGATACAAGGCAGATGATGCCTTTATATCTGCTCAACCTACACCCATAGCAATCATATGTCCATATAAAATAATGTCTTTCTCCTCCATCCAATTTGCTAGATCCTCTGTTTATCTTTCCTTTAGCCGCACGTTATCTGAGAACCTTCTTGCATATTATCCCGATCGCTTTACGAACGAAGTGGTGGGGGATCAATCCATGAAGCCTTCAACCTGAGACCATCCCCATCAAATGCATCAACATGAAAATTGGAACTAAAAACGTATTCACACAACAATACACGAAAGACTACATGGAGTTGAACTGTGTAGGGGTTCCCTTTGACACAGACATCTCTGAGGAAGGCCTTTGGTCTGACCCCAACGTAGTCTACATTTGTGCTGCAAATCCCAGGGCATACAGAGGTATCGAGGTTGCAAGGTAGCATCCCCAAGGCCTCTATACACGAGGAATTGCGATGACTACGAGATTCGACGCAGCCCTTGTAGTGGTGATGTATTGCTGGTACGGTGGTTCCCGACACGACGGCGATGACCATACTGGAAGCCAGCAGTGCCAGCATAGCTCTAAATTTATTGTCTCCCCCTTCCATATTTCCATTTGTATCCTAAGACGCGTGTACGAAAGTATTGGACTCGATACACAATAGATTTTGCATAGTGTTGTGACGTAGGACGCGACTTAGGGACGAGACGGAGGAGAAGTTGTGATGATGCGTTCGAAGTTTCTGCTAAATGATGGCTTTTGAGTAGAAAGTGTTACGATTTTGAACAAACACGATGTCTTCATATGATTATGGGGAGTTTGCTACCAATGGTCCATCGCAGGGGAGACTCGATTGTCCCTTCACTGGCTGTGCCTCTTTGGTCGTAGCCAGTCAAGACGTCGTATTGTAACGGAGTGAAAGGGTATAGAGCAGTGTTCAAAGTGACAATGGCACGGAATCAACAGCATCAATGATTTGTGCTTCTGATATCAAAGTACAGGTGAGGCACTGAAGGCCAGAGGTCGAGTTTGCGACCACCCTCTAGCACCAGAGAATACGAGATATGTCTTGGCATATAATGGAGAAACCGTTGACCTAACCCATGTACTTACATCCACCGATAAACGAGAACATAAACCCGACACCTGAAGGTTGCCACTGCTTTCCCCCGACGTCTCCATTGTTTTTGTGTTCTTCAAACAAATCAATCGCGAATTTAAAGATACTCTGCCACAACTCTCCAAGTATAGCGTTGATCGATCCCCGAATCCAATGGCTTACCTGACAACGACTATGGGGTCAACCCTAACGCGTCCAGCCGGATTCATACCTGTTCATCATCCATATGAACATGGCTTTGTGTGGCCCATACTGTTATCAGACCTTTGATCATACCGACAAGTCGTGGTGATTGCTACTTCCTGTCTTCAGACGGCAAATCGGCCCTTTTACGAACCGTACAGTTGGGACTGGTAGTCGGAGCGGAACAACTTCAAGATGCTCCGGATATAGTCCACCGGGTTGGAACAAAGATGCAGGAACCGGGAAGGGTCTTATGATTTTTCTGTCGGTCCATGGGCATGGCTTTGACAGTCAACCGAGAAGGCGCGTACACGAGAGCATTAGCATGTCATTGATCGCAATCAAGGCATCCCATCCTAGATCGATCTAGGAGATTAATCCTCGCTAAGGACACTACTTGCACATTGCTTTACATACTTTAATGCAATCCCGATTGTCTTAGACCCTGAGTGGTTCGAGAACAACAACGGTAATCATTTGGAAACAGAAAACCGCCGCACCTAGCAACTACTAAAGCCACCGAGGCCGCGCACACTTCCTCTATCGGGCGAGCGACAATAACGCTTCCATACGCGAAGGGATCAGAGATCGCAACCTCGCAATCAAGCCAAATAATGAGGAATACTGGGCATAAATGGAATACTACAAGCCACCGACACATTCATCAAGCCAAGGAATCACTGAAACGTCAATCATAATCGATCGAGCAAAGAGAGATGAGATCTTTGAGGCACATCAAAGACAACCCAGAGCGGCACATTATCATTGCGGCACACAAAGGATCTCGTGAGCAGATACTTCGTTGGGATATATGAACGAATATCATTTCGCGCAAAGCCAGTAACATCCGAATACTTCCAGACCGGGGGCGAGAATTCACCAAGGACGGACTGCCAAGAGATGGAAGAAATCGTGCGACTCCAGCTAGAATTTATTTTTCCTATTGAATTGTCCAAGAGTTGGCTTGAGATTATTGTCATCGGATGGTGATGATTCGATCAAAAACAGTGGCTCGAATGTTTTTGATATTGAGCTCACAAGCACGTATTTTGTGGTTTTGAGCACGTCATCTGCAGCCAAGTCCGCCGGCCAGTCAACCCACAGACTAAACACGATCTTAGATGGACAGCAATTCTTAGACATTCACAACTCGCCAACGTCTACCAAAACACCCTGGACAGAAAAGAATCGCGTAGTTTTTAACATCTGGCGAATATACGAGAGATACAACGTCCCATATATAGCTGCATCTACAACTATCGCTAAACGGGTCAAGCTACTCCACGCGCAGTAGGACAAGCAACCTTAAAGCAACGTCTTATTGTCCAAGTCTTCTGGTCCGCGCGTTGATGTCTTGGTCAACGCCAGACAAGTCTTACAGGCTGTTCCCAAGACATCCTCGCCGTGAATCTGGCCGGCACCAATAGGTTGGCCAAGCAAAGGAGAGCTCAGCCTCCAGTATCTATCCATTCAACTTGTACCTCTGACGTTCTTTCAGCCTTTGCCATGGCTTCACCCGATGGACCAAGGCGACAACAGGCGAGGACCAAGAGGTCAAGACGAACAAGACATCCAGACCATTTTGCATATGAATGTCACAATGTCTGACTTGGCGAGCCATGTAATTACTTATAAGCATGGGGTCTCAGTCGACCATGAGAGATCTGTAGGAGTGGACACGACTATTGTCCTCATCAATCAGCACTTCCTCTACCTGCAGAAAAATCACTCTTGGCCAAAGTTTGGTACCTTTCAACCACAATGGGTCTCGACCTGAAGAACGAGGATGGCCAGTATCATGACCCATCCAGGGTAGATGAGGAAGCCATCGACTATACCCGCGACTGGACGGTCGAGGAGGAGAGGAGAGCAAAGTGGAAGTACGAATCCAACAGGGAGACAGACCTCGAGAAATGTATCTGATTGTAGAATCTAGGTTGGATCTTACCATCATGCCAATTCTTACCCTTGGCTTCTTCTGCCTTCGTCAGTAACCCGAGTTGTGCAATGTCATTTCACCACGCTGACCGTCGCAGAGCTCGACCGTGGTAACATTGCCAATGCTATCACTGACAAATTCATGGAAGATGTTGGTATCAACCAGGATCAGTTCAACGTCGGTCAACAAATGCTTTCCCTGGGCATCGTGCTCTTCGAAATCCCTTCCAACATGGTCCTTTATCGTGTCGGTCCTGGCAAATGGCTCACTCTCCAGCTCTTCCTCTTCGGTACCGTCAGTACCTTCCAGGCTTTCCAGACTAATTACGCATCATTCATCGCAACACGTTTTCTCCTTGGCATCACTGAATCGGGCTTTATCCCTGGCGGTCTTTGGACCCTTTCGACCTGGTACACCAGAAGGGAAACCGCAAAGCGTGTCATGATATTCTACTTTGGCAACCAGTTTGGTCAAGCATCAGCGAAGCTACTCGCTTATGGTATCTTGCACATGCGTGGTGTGGCAGGCCGTCCTGGCTGGTTTTGGCTCTTCATCCTCATGGGCGGCTTCACGATCGCCAGTGGTTTCGTCTTCGGCTTCTTCCTACCAGACTCCTTCAAGAACCCGCATCCTACTTTCGCCCCGAAGTTCAGAATCTTTACCGAGCGTGAAGTTCGCATCCTGCGAGCCCGTGTCCACTTGGATGACCCTGCCAAGAGCAAGAAGAAGAAAAAGATTGGCCTCGATGCTTTCAAGAAAGCCTTTACCAACTGGCGTCTGTGGGCACATTTCTTCATTACCCTGTGCAACAACGGACCCCAGCGTGCTTTCGACACTTATGCACCATCTATTGTGACTTCCTTCGGCTTCGGTGCACTTCGCAGTAACGCCATGGCTGCCGTTGGTCTGTTCCTCCAGATTCCCGTCTCTTATTCCTTCAGTTGGGTGTCGGATCACTACAACCGTCGTGGTGAGACTGTGATTGTTGGTTTCACATGCCATCTCCTTGGATATATCTTCAACCGAATTTTCACGGAGCTTAGCAGCCGCAATGTTCGCTACTTTGGTGTCGTCTGGACGCAGACCTTTGGTACATTTTCGCATCCGCTCAACATCACCTGGATGTCCCTTACTTGTACCGACTCTGAAGAAAGAGCTCTCGCCATGGCTATGGTGATCATGGTACGTCTTGAACTGAACCATACATCTCATACACACATACTGACCTACAACAGGGAGCAAACATTGCTGGTATCTACGGCGCACAGATCTTCCGTCGTGACGATCGTCCCCGCTACCGCCGTGGTTTTGGTGTCGCCATCGGCGTCCTCGCTGCTGGTCTTACTATTGCCACTATCCGCTATGTCGACGACCGCATCAGAAAGCGCCGCGAGGCTAAGCAACTCCAGAGTGTTTCGTCCGCCGATGAGAGCAATTCGAAGGTCGTCGTGGTTCCCAGTGCCGACCAGCCTGCTCCCGTAGTTCTCGACAGTGGCAGACGACTTTCGGCCTCAGGTGCTTGATCCGTCCCGTCGTTTCTGAATTCACAGTCTCGACCTTTTTCGGACTGTTTTGATTGAAGAGGCCAGGTTATAAATTGTAATACTGGTATTGCGCGCGATGAGGAGCACATACAGTGATGGTCATCAATACAGTCACTACATTGGCGACTTGGACGGAGTTGTTGTGAACTACATCCCCTATATAATACATTCGTGAAATGGAAAACAAAAGTTCGTTTCTCATCAAAGGTTTCTCATCAACTTTGACTTGAAATTCCGCTCTTAATACTCCTATTTCCTTGCGCCAGTCCCTCTTGTCTCAATCTTTCAAATCTCTCCAACACCACCCTGGGATCCATACTGTTCCTCTTTTGGTCCACCAACCACTGTCCTTCCTCCAATCTCTTCACCTTGATCCTTTTCCTCGTCCCACTCTTCGCCGCATGCCTTATACTCTTACAAATCCCCTGACCCGGATACGCCACAAGTCCAATCCCCGCACTCGCAACCTTACTCCCAAACCCCAACAGCCCCTTCCCCACCCCCTTCGCAACACCCGCTGCCCCCTCCGCCTTCCCATCCTCATACGGCCTCTTCCACAAATCGCTCACCCCATCCACAATCCCATGCGCGAAATTCTTTCCCGCGACCCCGAACCCCGAACTCCAATCCTTCACCTCCCCGTGATCCTTAACCTCCTCGCCGTACAGCCTCGGCACCGCCCGGAAGCCCTCCGCCGCAGCGAACGGAATGTCCACGCAAGACCCCTTGAACACGTGCATGTTGAATCTCCCGATGTTCTTCGCGGACGCGAGCGCCATGCGCCCTGCGGTCGCCGCGCCGGATGACGAGCTATCGGAGCCGTGGCCCTTGGACCGGTTGAGCTCGGCGATGGGGTCGATGATGATGCCGGTGGATGAGGTCGCGAGGTTGGAGACCCAGGATACACCGGCGGAAGTGGTGCTCGTTATTGGGTCCCATCGTTGGTTCGTTATGTAGATGGGGTGGGTTTCGTGCCTGGAGAGGGGGTCAGTGCCTGGCGAAGTGAGTTGGGTGTGAGTTACGTACAGTGATATATCTCTTGCGTCTATGATCGCACTTTCTATGAGGATTTGCGCTGCTTGCTTAGACAGTCTGATCGAGGCGTGTTTGTAGAGCCATGATGCTGGCTGATCGGGTAGGATGTCGCACTGTAGTCTTTCGAGAGGCAGATTGGCGTGGAAGGATTGCACGGCTGCTTTCACGCCGTCTTCGCTCGCCATCTGGGATGCGATGTTCTGCGCTGCGGATGTCGCCTCCGGTGTTAGACAGTAGGATATTGCTTCCGCGAGGTTTGAAGCTGTGAGGGATTTGTGAGGGATTGGATGAGGGCCTGCGCCGGCGGCTGCTATCATCTCGCCCCAGAATGGTTGACTGCTCATTTTGTTAGTTGAGTCCCATCATAAGTAACAATAAAATGGGGTGTCCGTACTCTCCGAAGAAGGGGACCACGACAGTCGGACATCCATTTCGCAGCCCACATGCTGCAGTCCCTGCGCCGCCGTGATGAACGACTGCAGCAACATTTTGGAATAACCATTCGTGAGGGCAATCGCCTATGAAGAGGATGTCACCATGCTCCTCGGGCATGCCTTCGCCTAGATTACTCCATCCTCTTGAAACGATTGCTCTGACACCGCCACACATCCTTACTGCCTCGAGAATAAGCGATGTCATCTTCGCCGGATCTTCGATGACAATGCTACCGAAGCCAATGTACACCGGTGGTGGGCCTGCCTGGATGAACTTGTCGATTATGGGCGGTGGGGTGTAAGATGGTGGATCCCGAAAGAAGAATCCACAGACATCTAATTTGGCATGTTAATCCATCAATTTGAATTCAAAATGGGAGCTCACTTACCAATATGTTCTGCCCAGTCGAGTGGCTTCGGTACCAACGCGGGAGACCAGCAGTATGTGAAAGGCACCTTGAGCGCCTCCGCCAGCACAGGGCCCATAGTATTTGGTACCGGCTCCAAATCCAAAGTGTACCTCCACTTATTGATGAGATCGCCCAAACTACCCATCTATTAGTCTTCCTAATTTCGACACAATCTTGATAACACAACATACCCCTGCCAAGTCATCCACTCCACAACCCCATAACTAACATAATTGATCACCGCGGGATCGATCTCCCCAACCTTGAAATTCGCCAACGGATGTGGAAACACCCTCGTGCAACTCCACGGCATCGTGAACATCAAATGTAGCGGCACGCCCAGCGCCTGCGCACAGTGCACATGCGCGAAGCTGGGCGGATTCGCAATGATAGCGTCCGCGACGAACGGCCTTCCCGTCTTCGCATCGCCCTCCACACAAGACTTCCAGCACCCGGACAGCAGCTCGCCGATCATCGTGCGTTTCTTCTGGATGTCGCCTTCGCGGAGACTCTTCATGCTAGGGATGAGGCCTGGGTTCTTCACCATGTAGGCCATTAGTTCCTTGGGGTCGCCGCCAATCGGGTAGAATTCGAGTCCCGATTCCACCACGAACGATTCGAAGACGTCGTGGGTTGCGAGACGCACGCGGTGGCCGTGTTTCTGGAGTTCTTGCCCGAGTGCGATGAAGGGTTGCACGTCGCCTCTGCTGCCGACGACTTGGATTACGATGTCGAGGCGCACGTTTAGTCGTCCTGATGTTGTGAAGCGGCGGCTTGGGTCGTGTGGTTGCTTTGAGGCCTTGGGGACGAGCTTGATGAGTGACTTCGTCAAGTGTGAGTCTATGTCGATGTGGATGCGGCCATCGTCTGGAAATAGTCAGCGGCGCTGCCCGAATTGGGAAACGATTGAGGGCAAGTATATACTCGTTGTTCCTGTGTTTCCAGGCTGGGGTATTGACACTGAGG
The DNA here is from genome assembly GCA_022813625.1 of Aaosphaeria pasadenensis. Classification (NCBI taxonomy): domain Eukaryota; kingdom Fungi; phylum Ascomycota; class Dothideomycetes; order Pleosporales; genus Aaosphaeria; species Aaosphaeria pasadenensis. The sequence goes on from JAKLMB010000035.1 coordinate 259,947, forward strand.
GAGCTTCTAATTCATATACGGGTGGTGCTTCGTCGTTGTGCACTGCATCTTCGTGGTTCTGCCATCCTTGCGCCTGGGTATACTTCGAGTCCTCATCATTTGGTCGGCCCATGTTCTCGATTTCTATTTGCAGCTTGATTCAAAGGAATGTAGTAAGGAAAATGAAGAATTCTGAGCGACTCCATTATCCTTATATAAAGCACCGTAAGTGCGCCACAGGCCTACATGTGCCACTCCCAACATTCACACTAGAGAAAGCTTCGTTCAAGTTCATCTAGTTGCCGTTTTGGCGGTGTTTGACGCTGGACTAGGAGCGTCGTAATGGGAATACGGCGTATTTGGATACGCTGGCGGCCCGATTGCGTTTAGCGCTAGAGAACTTTACTTTTTAAGGTACACGACCTGGAACTAGAAAGCCACACTCGGAGAGAGCCGATGTTCTAGTGTTTTGAACAATAGGATTGATTAAGAATCGGAGATTTAAATCACCTTGCTTATGTGGCTGTGACGATGCATATGTATCCCTGTTGAAGCTATTGGTAATTCACGAATCTCAATTGGAGCCAGCACACGGAGCTCTTGGGAATGGTCATCTGATTTGGAGTCTATATTCTATCGATTCATAAATCGTCTACTATGTCTATCATACATAATCGCTCACAACGTTCCCAATGGATACGCAGTAGTATTAACATTCTTCGCATCCGGCGTAATCTTCGGCACCTCCGTATAATTCTTCACCTCCGCCTGTTGGACCGCCCACTTTGGCGACTTCCTAACATGCGTCAACTTCTCAACCGCATATCCAATCTTCAACAACTTCTCGTCCTCCCACGGCCGCCCCAGAATCTCCATACCAATTGGCACGCCAACCGGCGCGTCATCGCTCGGCGCCGAGAACCCGGCGGGCACGGTGACGACGGGAGTTCCCGTCAGCGCGGCCAGGATGCCGTTGCGGCCGGACTGAGAAGGGGAGCCGATCTTGACGACGAGGTTCTTTTGCTCGGGGTAGATGATGGCATCGAGGTTGTTTGCGGCGAAGGTGGTCATGAGGGCGAGGGTGAGGTTGCGGATTCCGGATTGACGGGCTGCGTAGGTGGCGTTGGAGGTGGAGGAGATGAGGGCGGTGTTTACGTATTCGTATTGTGAGGGTATGACGAGGAATTCTCCGGAGGAGGAGTTCGTGGCCTTGTTGGAGTAGAGCTCTGTGAGTGTGGATGGGTGCGATCCTCCGAGGGATGGACGTTGCAGGTATTCGTCTACAAGTTCGCGGTACTCGAAACGTTGGACGTCGAGGGTGGCCAGGATCTTGTTCGCGTCGTAGATCGTCTCGTTGATGGGGACGATAGTTGCACCAGCAGATGAGAGTTTGTCCATGAGAGAATCCATGACATCGTTGACAGGGGTAACTTCAGGTACATCAGTGCGGTTGAAGAAACCGTTCAAAACGCCTAGTCGAAGGCCTTTCAAAGTACCAGATGAGAGAGACGCAGAGTAGTCCGTGTCTTTGATATGTGAAGGAACAAGCGCAGTATAGTTATCGGCCGGATCGTAACCAGTGGAGGCCATGACAGTGAGCGCCACAGCAACGTCCTTGATAGACCGCGCGATAGGTCCAATGACATCGTGGGTGATCGAGATGGGAATGATACCAGCACGTGTAATCAAGCCCCTGGTTGGTCGAATGCTGAACAGCGAATTGGCTGAGGCAGGACTACGTAGAGAGTTGACGGTATCCGTGCCAGTGCCGAAGACGGAGAACGATGAAGCGACTGCGGCACCGGTACCTCCAGAGCTACCTCCCGGCGTGCGAGTAAAATCATATGGATTGATCGTTTGGCCACCGAGGCTCGAAACGCTGATTCCTTCCAATGCCATCTCATGCAAGTTAGCTTTTCCGAGAATGATGGCTCCGGCTTTCTTGAATGCAGCCACCGTTGGCGTGTCCTCAGTTGGCTGAGATCCAGCCAATGCGAGGTTTCCTCCAGTCGTCGGCATGTCAATAGTATCGTAATTATCCTTCAGTAGGATCGGCACGCCAAATAGAGGACCTGTAGCATTTCCAGCAGCAAGCGCTTCATCCAGGGAATCCGCAACTTCCAGGGCTTTAGGATTCAATGTAATGACGGCATTGGTCAGGTTGTTGTAGGCCTCAATTCGAGCAATGAAGGCTGACACAACGTCCCGACACGATGAGAGACCCGAGAAAACCGCATGGTGGACGGATTCAACTGTCGCCTCGCGCGCATCGAAAGGCATCCTTTGCGAAGCTCCGAGCTGTGCCCATATTAGCGAGATGGACAAAGCCTTAAACGACCGCATATTGGTACAAGTGATTCGTTCAATATACAATTGTAGGGATGAACAGAGAAGAAATCATTTCTTCGACACCATATAGGTACACTGTTTATATACGGTACTCACCTAACCTAAGGCCATATCAGCAAGTAAACACGAGTAAGAAAACCGATAACCACCCTTGTCAACTGACCCCGCAAAGCAGCCCTGCATGGTCGATATCTGCAGAAACGGAACACTTACACGCCAATAATCGCATCCACCTCGTTCACTTGGTCACCGCCGTTAATAATTGGTAACGTATCTGTACCGAAACTCGTACCTGTACCTGTGCGTGGGAGTTCTTATCATTCGGCCGGTAGCCGATCCGCTGTCCATGACGTGAGTGGCCAAGGCACTAGAAACCTCACTATTCCCAGTCTTCACGTCAACCCTCCCTCCACACTAAACCTGACCAGTTTTCCGTCAGGAACAGTGCCTTGAGGGGGTGCGGAGATGGGCGAGTGCGCAGGCGCAGATGAGTGATAAGAAAGCGAGGCATGCATTTCGCTGCCGTGACAGATTCCATGTAATGAGCGCGCTGAAACAAAGAGAGGAAGTCGCGAACCCTTCCGCCCATCGTTCCCCGTATGCATGAGTATTTAGCTAGCATACTTGGATATGGAACTAATAACATAAACAAGTTGATGCCGTTGGCAGGAATCTTGAGTATCATTTAGATGTTATTCATCGGAAAAAGCGATATCGGAAGCTTCCCCAGAATAATAGCCATTATTGTGGAGACCGCCAGCATCAATTCCCATTACCAAGTCTCCGGTCCAAATGTCTGTCCCTCGGCTACAACCTTCCGCATCGCGGTGTTTATAGTCCTATCGCACCTGTCGGCATATGCCAGAAACCCATCCTTGAACCTTACGTACCGTTTTCTCGAAAAGCTTCAAGTCGTACGAATAAAAGCCCAGATTGCGGCAACTGCTTGTACCATGAATGTCGTCTTAAGTAGCATCTTCATGTAATGAGCCATAACTACACAGAAGACGTTAATTCGACATGCGATGGTAAAACACGATCATCTAGATCAGACATCTTTGATCGCTCATATGGTAGCTTGAGAGATTTTAAATTGAGGTTAAGTTACTCCCAATCATACGACATGAGATTCACGGCTAAAAAGGCCGAGTTCTCCGCGACCTTGAAGAATCCTAACGTTTCCAAGCCAAGTCGATAGTTGTGATCCTCAGTCCCAAAACTCTACCTCGCACCGGTTTTCGCAGACTTCCTATCATCAATGTCAAGTTTTGGGCCTGGCAGAACACCCACCAACCTTTGCACTTTCAACAATTGCCAACGCTTCATCTCCTTGGTCTATTGACGGAAACATCTGGCACAGTGACGAACGCTCCGCTGGCAGCTTACAAGTCAAAGAACAATACCCATTCATTTGACATTGTCTCAACGCTCGTTGTTCAGCCCGTTCCGCTCATCAAACCCCACTCTGTTAACATTGCTACTTGTCTATCTTGTCTATGCGGCCCTTGTTCAGCAATATCATAATTATTTAAGGACGTGTAGGGTTAACATAGACACTTCAAAACCACAAAAGCCAGTCCCTCCTTCCCCTCGTCCGAGAAGGAAAAGCCTAATAACTAAAGCCCCTCCCCAAATTCTTCCGCCCTACTTTTATGGTCCTGCACCCAAAGATCAACCAGGCGTAGAGAGGTCGGAATATTATCTGACACCTATCGACGGTGGCGAATAATATCTATTCATTCTCTCTATTCACTGGTTGTGGGATATGCCTGCGATGCCCTCTACTATGAACGTGTCTGTACGCAATAATGTAGATTCCAGCATTTTCACCCTAGGTAGTTACAAGTACCTCCGGCGACGAACGCTGAACTTTCAGCATTCAAGTCAAAGGAACAATGCAAATTCATTTAGCTTTGTCTCACGCCTGTTTTCGGATTGTGGCCTTCTGCACTAATTGGATTCTCTTAACTTTGCTAATTGTTTAAATTGTCAATAATGACATATAGATATAGATATATATTTATCAAATGAACACAACCCTCACCCGCTCCAGGTCCATTACGTTCTCCTTCCAATAGCTAGGGACTAAGTCAATATCCTATCAAGGGATCCCAAAGTCTAGCTTCACTGTTCCTAGTACCTTCACGCACACCCCGAACACACACCACCTCCCACCCAACATGGCCCCCCCAACCATGGTCGCAACCACTCTCGTTGTCCCCGCAGCTCGAAGCCACTGTAACATCAGCGGCATTATTTGTGGAGAAGAAAAAGTAGACGTTTCCGCTATACTAGACAAGCAAACTATAGGAGGTATAGCTGCCATTGGCGCCTTGTTGGTGATCGCCTTCCTTGGCTTTCTGTTCGGAGAGGCGATCATTGAGGTGTTGTTTACCACGCTAGGTGAGGTGTTGTCTGCCACGCTGGAGTCTCTTAGTCCCAGTGAGTTCAGGCGGAGGAAGAGGGATAGGGAGGAGGCGAACGCGAGGGCGGTGGTGACTGTGGCGCTAGGAACGGTGGTGGAGGACTAGGAGAAGAAGAAGAAGAAGAAGAAGGAGGGGGAGGAGGAGGGCGAGGTGTGAATTGGTTTGGATGATAGAAAGGAATGTGAAGAGTTTGGGCTTATGGAAAGGATATGCTGGGAACGACACTGAAATTGGAAAGCTGAGATTGAAGCATCAGAGTGACAAGGATCTGTCTATGTCAATTACGAAGGGAAAGAGACACGGCAGCCGTACCAAAGGTCACCATCATCTTAGAGTAGTATTGCGCTATGCTATCAAACAAATGTCTAATGCATACTTCTCCGAAATTTGTATCGAGCTCTCAGTGTTACGTTTTCTTTTGACCAACTAGTTTGTTTACGTTATGAATCTTTTGAGTTCTGATTGTTGTTTCTATATTTTACTGATATTAGAAGGCGATGGCTGCGTATCAGTAAACTCTACCAAATAGCAACTTCGTACCGCCATGCATTTTCTGCACCCAAACCAATTCCCACGCTGATGAAGCTCGATCGCGAAGTTTGGTCCGCGCAAGTCATATTTTGAGCTCCAGAGTACACACTTCATTTTTCTCGTAGGATGTAAACGCCAGAATTTATGCGTCGTATACTGAACCTTCAACTGCTACGAGTAAACTGACCTCGAAACTGCTGTGAACATGATTTTGGTGACCGTGACATGTAGAGGGTCGCATGACATGACACGGAAATACCGCTTCGTGACATCTGAGTTCGCAAAAGAATGAACGAGATACGCTCTAAGAACAGTTCTTGGAGGAGATGAGATGCAATGTGTGATGATGTTGTCAATGTAATCGTTGATTACAATCAATGTTCGTTGATTGTTCAAAGTGGAAGTGAACACCCAGTAACCTTATTCGGGCAGGCTGGAAGGAAGGTTTCAACCTCCTTTCACGATAGCAGTTCCTCCAGACCTACAGTTCACATAATCACATTCTATTTCCATCACACTGCATCTTCAGAGGCAAATATCGGATCATGGCCTTCTTTCCAAACCGGATCATGGCCGTGCCGGAGACCAGAGGCGTCCCCGGCTCGACCTCGGCGGCACCTTTTTGGGTGTGAAACCCGCGTGCGACACTAAACAAACCCCATCGCCAAAAACAGCAAAACGAAACTAGGACCAAAACCTTTATTCCTTTTCGGTTGCTTCATCGTGTTGATAATGCAAGCAATACCTAGTTTCACCGGCCTACTTTGTTCCGGCTGGGCTAGACTAAGGTTGCCAGTCGCCGTTTGGAGAAAGCTTTGGGATCTCCTTTGCAGGGAGATCATTGTTTCCGAGCCCATTAAGCTTTTACTGTGGCTCATCAACTCCACATAGTAGAGGAAAAGGTCTGTTGTGATGTGGCTAACAGCTCAATTGACTTCATTCTGCGCAAAAAGAATGAGCGACTTGGTGGCCAGCTTCGGCTTTCCAGGACTCAAAATGGGCTCCAGGTGGACAAAAAATCCCACAACAAACATATTATGGCGTTGGCACCCAGACTCTGGCACCCAGACTCTCTGGTGGATAATTTCCCCAGATTGTTGTGACCAAAATTAGCTACGAAACAATTGATTTGATGCTTTGCCCAAGGTCACTGCGTCCAATGAACCTCAAGCACACCTTGGCTCGGAACAAGTCATGTCCACATCGATGTGAGATTTGATACAGCAAACTTCGACACCTCGGCACGTTTCCCATGATGATTCAAGCAAACACTACTATGTTTAGAAAAATAGTATCCGCAACATGCCTCCGCCATTGGTCCAGATGCACATTTTACCAAATCCTTGAGTCGTTTTCAAGAAACCTTCGGCCTAGTCGGCACCATGTGCCACACCCCCTCCAGCCTCATACATGTCGGAGAGCCTTCACCTAGACTTGCTCAGTATGTGGAAGCAAAGTTTGATGCTTCATTCTTGCTTCAACCCCGTTTCGTGGATAGCAAAACCAGGCCAGATGCGAGGCAACTCAATGACTTAGCCGTTCCTTGCCTGCTTTACGCTTCGAAAACTTGCACCATAGATCTTGGCCGAAACTCATCTTGACAAAAATCAGCCGCAGTTTCCCATTAAGGAATAACGATATGTTGATCTTGAGATCATGATCACAATCAAGATGCGTATAAGTATGACCTGAATGTCCTTCTCAATAGGAATCATCCCATCAGCATTCTCAGGTTCCCAACCAAGCAACTACAATAATCACTACTACTTCATTTCCTTCTTAATACCCTTCTCTTTTCTATTTCCCATCTTTTATTAAAATATCTGACCGGTTCAGAATGTACTTCTCCAAGAGCACCATCATTTCTCTCGGCCTTTTGGCTACTGCTGAGCTCGTGGCTGGCCACGCTGCCATCATTGGTGCTACTGGTGATGCTGGTGGCCAGGGATCTGCCATTGGCGGTAAGACTTCTCTAGTTGTGCCATTCTCCGATCAAACACTAATACATTCATACAGTTGACCCTCAGACTCCCCGTGACGGCACGAGGCGCCAACCTTTCCAGCAGGACTCTACCCGCTTCAGGAACGAGAATGCCGACCAGTGTGGTGAGACCCTCGGTGGAGGTGCCAACGACGTCGAGTCTGGCACTGCTCAAGTCATGGCACAGAACGGCAACACTCTTCCTCAGGTCACACCTGGCGGTGAGATCTCCATGACCCTTCATCAGGTCAACGGTGACGGTGCCGGTCCTTACACTTGCATGATCGACTCTACTGGTACTGGTACACAGTGGACTCCCATCCAGGTCACCCAAAACATCGACGGTAATGCTCGTGGCCGCAACAACGACCAGCAGATGCAGGATTTGCCTCTCACTGCTGCCATTCCTGCTAACCAGCAGTGCACTGGTACCGTTGCCGGGCAGTCCAATGTCTGCATGGTCCGTTGCCAGAACCCTGCCCGTGCTGGTCCCTTCGGTGGATGTGTCCCTGTCCAGATGGCTGGTGGTACGTTTCCCTCTCGATGTCTTCCATAATCAATCTATTAACAATAACAACCAGCTGCTGCCCCCGCCGCCAATGCCAATGCCGGAAATGCTAACGCCAACACTGGCAACGCAAACGCCGGCAATGCCAACACTGGCAATGCCAACACTGGCAATGCTAACACTGGCAATGCTAACACTGGCAACGCAAACACCCAAGTCCCCGCCACCGGCAACGCCAACACCGGCAACAACGTCCAGCAAGCTCCCGCCACCGGCAACGTTGGCAACGCAAATGGCAACCTGAACGGCCAGGCCAACGCTAACACCGGCAACGCCAACACCATCCCCCAGACCGGCAACACTGGCAACGCAAACACCCAGAACACCAACGGCAACATCGGCGCCAACACCGGTAACGCCAACACCGCCGGCACCCCCGCCCTCACCAACGATGACCAGCAAGAAGAGGTCGGCACCCTTCAGCGCCGCGTCGCCAAGCAGCTTGGTACCAACGGCCCCATCGTCACCGACGATGACCAGGAGGAGGAGGTCGAGCTCCTTGAGGGAAGCTTCGCCAGGCGGTGGGTCGTTCCCTCCAACTAAGAGACACTCTCACCTTGAGTGATCGATTACGGGGGATGTGACTCGCATGGGACATTGGGGGATTGGTCAAAATGGGACGAATGAAAATGATACACACAAAAATGACAACGACGGGGAGGAAAAGCATCCTCCCGCTCGCTCTGGTGGCTGTGCCCCGAGGATATCACGACTTGAAGGGAGGATTGGGAGGGGGATGAAAGTAGCTAGTTGGGTTTTCCTTTGTAGTCCACCGCCTTTGCTTGCTTAATCTTGGAAATGGGAATCCTGAGTTTTGCTTAATCACCGCTTCCACTGCTTCTTTCCTCCTCGTGACCTTCCTTCTCCCTGCACTAATGGTAAGTCAAGCCTGAGGCACATGAAGTCAAGCTAAGCTTTCTCGACCTTCAGGGTTGAAAGCATGGATCGTGGTGCCGATCCAGCCGGTAAGGTTTCCATGGGATGTTGAACTATTAAAGGGGTGAGACTGGAGGTGTTTCGTGAGGTGTTTCGGTCTGTGCGTGCTTGGGAGATGCTGAGACGGTCGCGATGCGGGAGCCGAGGCTGGCTGGGATTCTTCTGCGTGCTGATGGATTTTCAGTGAACTATGAGATATGGATTTTTGTTTTTTTTTTCTTTTTCGATGAGATGGCTATGGTTGTGGTCTGGTACATCGAATCATGATTGTAGAGTTTTTTATTGGATGGGGGAGACGGGCGTGCCAAGGAATGGAATCGTGGGTTGATGAGATTGGGTTTATTGAGTTATGGCGTCGTTCTATGTCTATAGTGTGAAATAATATTTTTAACGTGGTTTTTGAGTCTGTTTTGATGGTATAGAAAGTTTTTTAGAAGATGAATGAAGGTCGTTGTGATGTTGTGACTTTTATTGTGGATTACCTAGGTACATGCATACGTATTTTCCACGCAATGTAATATACATGTAGATGCAAACTGCAAAACAACAGATCACCAAATACGGAGTCTCGATATAAGAGATCGCTTGATTAACACTAAAATCTCCAATATTTGAATTCATTCTCAAGCTCTCCATGTATGAATACGATCAAATATCCCGTTCTTAACAAAAATACCAACATGAACTTCAGAATCAACGCATACCCTTCACTTAGCACCAAACTCGCATTACCCTTCCGAAGATAAGAACAAAGATTCAGCCTCCAATAAAAACAGATAGATCCTCGCAAAACAACACATGGATTATCCGCCAGAAATCCAATATACCCTCCCTTTCCTCACTGGTCACACAGTTCTCTGACCCTCACAATCTACATACTCCTGCCCGGGGCGTACCGCCTTCCCCTTCTTCCCATTCCCCTTCTCCTCGTCTTTGACCTTCACCTTCTTCGGCCTCGTCATCTTCCGGTACTTCCTTAGCAAATAGATAAACAAGCCTGCCACGAAGAACAGACACACGGACAGCGCGATGACCGCGGACGTGTAGCCCCAGCAGCGCTTTCCGTGGGAGCCTTCCAAATCTGCGAGGGCGGGTCGGGTGATTAGAAGTGTTAAGAGGACGAAGGAGGTACGTCTGTCGTTTGTTAGTTTGGTGCGCGGGTATGAACGGGGTCGTGATTGGGGATCTACGTTTTCATGAGGGAGGAGGATGGTGAGGTGGATGGCATCTTGATGTTGGTGGTTGGAGTTGAATTTCGAAGATAGCGGATGTTCGTTTTGAGGACGTTGCTATTGCTGGTAGCTAGGTAATCTAGTTGATGAATGGTGATGTTGTTTTGAACGGCGGGTACTGAGGTATTTGGCTTGTTGAAAGATACCTCTCAATATCTGGTTTACCAATACGTGCAGAAATAAAGAAAGTTCAAAGTGATGGAGTTTTTTGGAGGTTTATATACGCGGAACTATGTAGAGTCGTCGGCGATGAGTCTTGTAGGATCATCGTGAGGACAGTGTGTACCGACTGTATGAGTCGTCTTGATGCAGTCACACGTATGGAGCTGGAGCATTCACAGTTCTTGGTAGCGAGCGTTGTATCAGTCATATATGGATTGGATGCCATGCGTTTGAATCGCGGAGCGGCTTACAGTCACCCAAGATTGCGAACTGATGTATTCTTAACCTCGTCCTTAACCTCGTGGGTAACAATTCGTTGGTAGGATGGTGATGACAGATGATGGCATGCCTGCCCTGTACAACTAACAAGATACCTAACTTAATGAACATGGAATGAACTCAATAGATCCTGTGACTTCCATATGCTCTCTCTCTCGTCCTGGGGAAGGTTTGCTTTTCTGGAGTGAATGTGGGTGAAGGCCGATGAAGGTGAACGGTCCTGCCTGGTGGGAAAGTGCGTGCGCTGGGGGTCCCGAACCAACAATCGCGACCACAACCACAACCACAACCTCCACCTCCTCCACTACGTATACCTTCAACTCCTCCCCCTCCCCCTCCTCCTCCTCCTCTTCTTCTTGCTCCTTCACGCCCGCAATCAAACCTTCAACACTCTGAGTACGGCCTCTCCCCGCCAAACTCGCAATCAGCAAACCATCATCCAGTTTGTTGATTGTTCTTCTATCCTCTTGCGCTCCCAGTTGTAACTCCTACCCCAAACGCGCGCTCCTCTCTCCCCTGTCCTTCGCCACCCTCAATCACCCATACCCACTCACTACACCAAAGTCCCGCCTCTTATCACCTCAATTCTTCTCCTTCCCCACCGCCGCTACCATGACTGCGAACGTTCTCCCAGAGGGTAGCGTAGGCGCGGCCTTGCTGAACCGCAATCGCGCCTGGTCTTATGGATCCAATTCGCCTTGGTTTGATAGCCAGGCTTCCTCTCCCGCAGTTCCTGCGACGCCGGTGAACAGTCCCGACGCAGCAACTCCCGCTATCAGCGCCTACCCGTCTCCAATGATACCAGCTGCACCAACAGCCTCGCCCACTCACCTTGACATTGGCCCTGGCGAAATGAGCTCGCTCAGAGAGGTGATTGCGCCCGACTTCATCAAGCTCCATCACTTCCACTCGCCAATGCTCTGGCCCGTCGTACCGCCAAACTCACCCGAGACCTTTGCTATCGGAGGCGACATGGCGGTGGACGTCCCCGACATGAACTACGTCCTTGGTGATAGACTGGCTGCACTGGGAATTGCCACCTCGAAGAAGAGCGGATTCAGTAACGAGGAGATGAGGATTTTGAAGGCGGACATCCCAGAAGCGCCAGGTGATTGACAAAAGGTGACTGAGACAGAGCGAAGACTAACACTAGACAGAGAATGAGTACTATGAGATCCGCGCCGACCCAGGCAAGGGCTATGGATGCTTCGCCATTCGTGACATCCCACACGGCACTCGAATCCTCGCCGACGACCCTCTCCTCGTCGTGAGGGAGTACGAGTACCTCCAGGAAAATGTCAAGGAAGCATTCGAAAAGCTCACGCCAGCACAGCAGGCACTGTACTTCACCCTCCACTCGGCGCATGGTCAGGATCCGACCCTCTGGCCGCAGCGCATCCATACCGATGTCGTTGGAAAGGAGCGTACCCGAATTCAGGAGCAGCATGCCGCACGAGTCGGTAAGGAGCCTTCACTCGTCAGCATCTTCCAGACCAATTGCATGGAGATGGGCAAGGGCGCAGCCGTCTTCCCGCACGCGGCCCGCTTCAACCACTCGTGCAACCCCAATGCTGCCTTCAACTGGAACGATGCGATCGGCAAGGAGACCATCCATGCGATGCGTGAGATCAAGGAGGGAGAGCAGATTACCCTGACTTACTGCGATTCCACCCTGAACAAAGCAGTGCGCTCCTGGCAGCTCAAGCATTACGGATTCTTCTGCGATTGCGAGGCATGCGTCGGGGATGACAGCGACCCGAACTCGTTTGCTGCCCAGAGCGAGGCCCGCCGATTCCGCTTGACCGAGCTCCAGAACGAGTTCAAGATGACGCGTGGAGCGTTCCTAGAGCAGGGAGTGCGCAAGGAAGGATTCGTCGAGCAGCTTCTCGAGTACACCAAGCTGTTGAACGAGGAGGGAGATCTAACCCCCCGACTGGCTGATGCGTAAGTCCGAGCCATTGGTTTCTGCAATTTGTTTTCCTGCCGAGGTTCTACCCAACTTGGTTGTGCAACGTTTCTTTGCCTGAGTTGATTCGTATTTCTCCCTTTGGTTGTCTCCTAATTTGTGAATGCAGATATCTCGACCTTGCATTGGCATGCGAGAGAAAGAGCTACTTCGAACTGGCCAGAACGTGTGCCAACAAAGCCATGAAGGTGCTGGTAGATTGCCAGGGATCCGATCATCCAGACGTCTTCAGGATCGCTGCCGTGGTCAAGAGGATGAACGAGAAGGCAAGCAATGCGGCCTGAACTTGAAGCTATCACGCACGCGTTGGAATGTTTTTGTTTCAGCACAACATTGGTGAATCTGGAGAGACCAGGACAATACGACGCATGGCAGGGCGATTATCAATGAATTCTCGAAAAGGCATTTGGACAGGCGTTTGGAAGACTTGCTTCAATTGGAGATGCTCTCAGCCGGTCGACACGATGGCGGCGTCACGGGAGCGCAACGGAATGAATGGCTCTTTGACTGTTTCGCCATTCTTGATTATGGGGCACTTCCTGACTGATTGGAGGATGAAGGATCAGCAGAGCTTTTGTGGTCTTAATGATTGAAGATGCGTATGGGGATGCGGGAGGGTTGGTTGATATTCTGAAGTCTGGAGTGGGACATGATGACATGCAGACTTGCTCGCTCGGGACATTTCCCACCTTTGACTGACTTCTGGCTAATCCAGACCAGGAGTAGTCTTAGCGGCGTACAGTTAACTACGAGTAGTTGCAAGTTGCATGCATGCTGCACTTTATCCAGATTTTGAAACGCTTCTGAGGCGCAGAATTCGACGATGCTGAATGGTTACAACGAATGGTACGAGTAATAGCTACAACAATAATAATGGTAATGATAGACTTATGCGCTGTGTCTACTTTTTCTTCCTTCTGATCATAACATCGACAGTGAATATAAAAAGACACAAAGGGGCGAGGGCGGAGAATTGCCCCGAAAGGGGGCGATTGGCCAACGAAAGGCTTCGATACGGAATCGGTGCTGGTGCCACTGACATCACTCTCGTCCCCCTCGCGCACCCATCCCATCATCGTTCTGATTTGCTTGTTTTAGCTGCACTTGCGACTTGTTACAAGTAATTTGGCGTTACGAGTACCTGAATCCGAAGACCCTGATCCTGCTAAATCTCACACTACGAATAAACCTAGTCCCAAAGCTTGTCTCGTCTCGTGTCGTCTGGTGATGACGATGACGATGGCGGCGATGTAGTCATGCAGCCGCAACATCATCGTCTTCGCTAAAAACCAAGACAACCATCGCGCACTCGCTCTCCTTCTTGTCGTTCTTCTTTTCTGTGCTGCGCCTTGCTACCAGTTCTTTTGAGTCTACAGATTTGTCCTGCACACTCACGCAGGTGGCTTTGTTACCGCCACAGCTTTTGAAACCAAACCCGTGCATTTCGCGCGCGCTAGTTGGATGCATGCAGACTTGCTTTGCTTGGAACGGACTGTAACAACGAACGACAAACTCACAAAACTCTAATATCCCTCTCTCCCCACCACTGTTCTGTTGAACGACGGAACGTTGATTTTGTAACGCCGAACGAACGAACGCGAATCTGTCCCCAGACTACTTCATCGCGAGGAATAAAAGCATAACACAGCGAGAGACTTTCGAAAGCGGGACCAACGAGCGAGGCACAAGACGCACAGAAAGATGGCGGACGTAGCGGCGGCAACGCAGCAACAGCAACAACCACAGCGCAAGTCTGCGGAGGGCACTTCAGGAGCAGAGACCAGCGCGAAGGATGCTTCATCAGGTCTCGCTGCGGTCGAGAAACCGGGAGATGCGCTCCCTGAAGCTCAATCTCAACCTCAACCTCCAGCTGCAGCTCCGACAACAAACGGCGAAACCACAACACAACCTCCCGCCACAGACGCCGCCGCTGCCGTCGCAAACGGCGCAGCCCAAGGCGAAGGCAAGACGACGCCCACGCTGGAAAAGGACATCGAGCTCGACTTCGCGGGCAACGTCGACGTAAACGACGACCTCCCCTCGCAAGCCACCCTCGACAAAGTCGGCGACCTCGTCATCCTCGACTCCGCAGGGCAATCGCGGCCGTTCAAAGAGCTGTACTCAGGCCCCGGCGTCGCGCCGCGGCAGCTCATAATCTTCATCCGGCATTTCTTCTGCGGCGTACGTCCTCCCTCCAAAAACCCCTCCCAGCTAACCAGCTAACCCGTACCACAGAACTGCCAAGAATACCTCCGCAGCCTCTCCGCCTCCATCACCCCCGACTCCCTCCTCTCCCTCCCGACCCCCACCTTCATAACCATAATCGGCTGCGGCCGGCCCTCTCTAATCGACATGTACGTCCGCGAGACCTCGTGTCCGTTCCCCGTGTACGCGGACCCGTCACGCCGGCTGTACGATCACCTGGGCATGACGCGGACGTTCGACCTGGGCCGCAAGCCCGAGTACATCTCGTCGAATCTGCTCGTGACGAGCGTGCAGAGTATAGTGCAGGGGATCAAGACGGGAAACAAGGCGCTGCAGGGCGGGGATTTCAAGCAGGTTGGGGGAGAGTTTCTGTTCGAGGGCGGGGAGGTGAAGTGGGTGCATAGGATGCGGAATACGAGGGATCATGTCGAGGTTGGGGTGGTGAGGGAGTTGCTTGGGTTGGAGAAGGTGGAGGGGGGGAGTGGGAGGGGGAGTAGGAGTGGGAGTTTGAAGGGAGCGGGGATTAGGGGGAGGGCGAGTAGTTGGGGGAAGGTGGTTAGGGGCGCGTCGTTGAAGGATAGGGAGAAGGACAAGGATGTTAAGAAGAAGGTTGAGCCGGCGGTTAAGGAGAGTGAGGGGGAGGTTGTGGAGAAGGTGTAGATATACAGTAGATGGTGAGGATGAGGATGAGGTTATTCGCGATTGGAGTTTTGATGATACCACGGGTTTTCTCTGTTAGTTAGCGAGCAAGCAGGCGAGCAAGCAAGGCATATACCTTACCATACCATACCATACCATACTTTACCTTCTCGTACCCATCCCCTAATCGTCCTTGTAATGTAGGGGTGAAATGCTCACGATACCCACGATATAGAAATCACAGAATTGTAGAACACGCCGACGAAGGGAATGATGTTGACACCAGCACTTCGTACCACCCGCCATAAGCCTCTTCAGAGGCATTGGTACGGAAGGAAAGGAAGTTAGAGGGGTCGGAAGTGGATTCGTTCGAGAATCAAAAGATAGGACGGGGGGGTATATATATACGATGAAGACCGTCCAGGGTGCTCTACATGCAGTGGTATATATATCTACTTTAGTACCTCATACCTAGTATGTACTGGCATGTGACGATACATAATCGCCCAATAATGTTGTAGTCCTAAGGAATATATCTAGACATGGACATATGTAGACACAAGACGTAGGAAAGGTATCAAAGCCACAGGTACCTTTGTTCAATATCGGAACCATCCCGGGCGGCTCTGTCGATCCAATGGTATTGTTTGCACAGAGGTAGTAACCCAATCCACATCATTGGTTCATCAACCAATTCATGTAAAAGTATCAACGTAGTCAAATTAATCAGGTATAAAAGTCATCAGAAATACAGAAGGAAAGGATACCTTTGATTGATCGACAAATCATTGCGCGATAGATACTCGGAGTGTGGAGCGTACCTCGTAGTAAGAGAAGAGCGGAGGGGACGCACACCCCCGAAATGGCAATTGAATCCGCAACACTCGCACATGGACCTCCGCAACCCACCAACTCTGGGTTTCTCGGGAGGTATGCCGAGATTGGTGCGAGTCTTGTGCGTTTGTCCTTGCGATAATTCGGGCATTACTTGTACTTATCTTGTGAACGATGTACAATTGTTTTGCGTAGTGTGTACTGCACTGTGGCAGTCATAGAGGGGAGTCGAGGGTCGAGGATCCGAGGCGGTCGCGAAATATGTCCGGCCTTTCCCCCTCCCCTCCCTCACACGCCGAGCAAAGCAAACTTCTGGAAGGTCTTGGGCTGTGATGGTACAGGTATTATTTATTTCGATCTCTGAGAAAAGGAATAGGAAGGTTTCTCCCGTTTCTTGTTAATTCCTCTTCGCTAGGTGGTGATTTTTAGGGAGGGGATTGGGATTGTCATCGGCATTGATGGATATATTAATGGATGGTACATCTCAGCTACGGGAGGGATAACGAGAAGATCAAGTAAACAATTGCATACTACGAGGTATAGTATATTTTGCACTCGATAGCTCCTGGGAAGTCTATCATTGGCTAGCAATAGTATGCCTAGAATGAAGGGTAGAAGACGAAGGCGTTAGAAGGCGTGACGCTGCAACCCACGGAGACGGAGACGGAGCCGCAAAGTGGGAAAACTTCCATGGCTGAACCGCACGCGCTCAGTCACGGCTTTGGCAGTTCCTAGTAGAGTGGCAGCAATGGATTGCCTGTTTGTCGCATACCTTCCCGATGAGTACCCCACCTGCGAGATACTACGGCTACACTATGCTATGGGTGAGTATCCATCCATGAGGTATCTTATGCGACGGAGAAGAGGAGAGAGGAGGGGTTGAATGGGAAGGGATCCGCTTCCGTAGATGACAAGAATAACGATGGAGTAAAGTAGAGCAGAGTAGATTAAATAAATAGTAAGAGAAGGGGAAGTCGATTGGTTTTAATCTTGATCTTCTTCTCTTCCTCTTCCTCTACTCTTGACTTTCTCATCCATCCATCCATCCATTACTACGAGCATCGTCGTACACTTTGACGTTCATAGATAAAATCTCCGTTGTCTAGCTCCACTAATCACCACCTCCGCCATCAATCGAATCAACACCACCAAAACCAGTTACCATCTTACTTACTACGGAGTATCTATTCTCTATCTACTACAACTACATTCTATCTGGATAGCTGTAATAGCTCTGTAGCTGTAGCTCTACTCTCCCCCTCCTCCCCCACCTTACCGACTTCGCCCGCAACCAACCAATCCCCCCAACAACCCGACGACCACTACTTTGCACCCGAAAAGGTTAAAAAGAGAGACGAGTGCCATCCTCCGTCTCTTCTTTTTTCCCTCTCCAACCTACATTCACCACGTCTTCCTCTACCACTTCCTCCACCACCCTCGACAGGTTAAGAAACCTTCTTAACACCGTCACTCCCCCGACTCTTTCCCTCACTTCTTCTACTTCCGCAACTACATCGAGTTCTTCGAACACAGCTACAATGTCTGCTGATACTGTTGGAAAGGTACGTCATCATCCTCATCCTCGTCCTCATCCTCACAATCAACCCCGCCCTCCTTTCTTACTTTTCGCCAATCTACGTAGATTGGCGAAGAAATGGAAAGATGGACTATAAAACCAACTGAAGAATTGATTTGAATTGATCGCTAACTATTGTATTTGACTACAGACCATCACTTGCAAGGTACGTTTGTATTGCCATACTTTCTATTCCGTTCCATTCGAGGACTGCACTGCAATGCGATTGCAACCATACACAATACACAATTACACCGAGAGATTGAAGCGATGAGAAGAAGAGAGAGAGAGAGAGAGAGTAGACGGGCAGTGAGTTGAGCGAGGAGGGATGTGGATGTGGCCGGCAGTTGCGACGGAGCTTCTTTCCTTGTTCGTTCAACGAGACCTCCGAGGGGTAGGGGAGCTCAGGCTCTACCGCACCGTACAGCACAGCACAACACGACACGATACACAGCTTGACATGGCGTCGGGAAGATTACTTTTGGAGCTACAGACTGAATTGAAGATCAATTCTTCATTCTTCTTCCTCTAGAGATAATACTTCCCCTCGCCGCAACCAGCTGTTGTACCGCGTTGTGTGTCTTTCGGCGTCACTCCCGGAAGCTCACCCGCAGCGACCTCGTCATGCCCCGCCAGCCCCGCCCTCCTCCGTCTGCCCCTCCTCCCCTCCCTCTCCTTCCTCTCCTCCTCTCTCCTCTCTCCATTCCGATTCCGAACCATTTCCGACCTCCCCCCGCTTGGCGCTCTGCGGCTCCGCAACGTCAAACAAACAATACACACGGCAACACATCGTGAGAACATAACATGTGAAAGAAGAACAGGAAAATATGGAAACGACGAGAAGAAACAATTGCTGATTTACAATCAATTAGGCCGCCGTCGCCTGGGAGGCCGGAAAGGACCTCTCCCTCGAGGACATCGAGGTCCTTCCCCCTAGGGCCCATGAGGTCCGCATCCAGATCTACTATACCGGTGTCTGCCATACCGGTACGTCTATACCCTACCATTCATAAAAATGGAATATCCTTTGGAGGACAATTGGAACTGACATCTATCCCCAGATGCGTACACCCTCTCCGGAAAGGACCCCGAGGGTGCTTTCCCCATCGTCCTCGGTCACGAGGGTGCTGGTATCGTAGAGTCCGTCGGCGAGGGCGTCACCAACGTCAAGCCCGGTGATCATGTCGTTGCTCTCTAGTACGTTACAAACTTCGAAATTCCCTAGACAACAGCACTAACAGTCGACAGCACCCCCGAGTGCAAGGAGTGCAAGTTCTGCAAGTCCGGCAAGACCAACCTCTGCGGCAAGATCCGCGCCACCCAAGGAAAGGGTGTCATGCCCGATGGCACCTCGCGCTTCAGGTGCAAGGGCCAGGACCTCCTCCACTTCATGGGAACCTCCACCTTCTCCCAGTACACCGTCGTCGCCGACATCTCCGTCGTCGCCATCACCGAGAAAGCCCCAATGGACCGAACCTGCCTGCTCGGCTGCGGTATCACTACTGGCTACGGTGCGGCCGTCATCACCGCAGGAAAGGGCGGTATCGAGAAGGGCTCCAACGTTGCCGTCTTCGGCGCCGGCTGCGTCGGTCTGTCCGTCATCCAGGGAGCCGTCAAGAACGGCGCGGGCATGATCATCGTCGTCGACGTCAACGACAGCAAGGAGGAATGGGCCAAGAAGTTCGGCGGCACCCACTTCGTGAACCCCACCAAGCTCGGCGGCCAGAGCATCCAGGAGAAGCTCATTGAAATGACCGACGGCGGCTGCGACTACACGTTCGATTGCACGGGCAACGTGCACGTCATGCGGTCCGCCCTCGAGGCCTGCCACAAGGGCTGGGGCGAGTCCATCGTCATCGGCGTCGCTGCCGCCGGCCAGGAGATCTCCACCCGTCCATTCCAGCTCGTCACGGGCCGCGTGTGGAAGGGCTGCGCGTTCGGCGGCGTCAAGGGTCGCTCCCAGCTCCCGGGTCTCGTCGACGACTACCTCGGCGGCCAGCTCAAGGTCGATGAGTTCATCACCCATCGCCAGCCGCTCTCCAAGATCAACACCGCTTTCGGCGACATGAAGGCCGGTGACTGCATCCGCTGCGTCGTCGACATGAGGCAGTTCTAGATTGACTTTCCGCGTCCGTTGCATCTTTGACAGGGGGAAGGGTAATGAAGAGTTCTTTTGTGTTAAAAGAAAAAGTACGAGTATGATGACGATCAGTATGAATTGGCGTTTTGAATTCTACGTCGGGGACGTACGTACAGTATGCATGAGCCAGAGGCGTTGACGATGGGTGGAAGTCGTAAAGTTTGTAGACCAACCTTCTAATCAAGAGGGCATTTCGGTATGATTGATTGGCGATGAGGTTACAATCAAAAATAAGAAATCAAAAATGAATTAAAATATCAATATACATACCAATTTGCTGAATCGAATGTGACAACATTGCCAGAGCATATGCTGTAAGGTAGCTTTGCATGCTGCTTTCACGCCTTTTCCCCATTCCCAGGTTGTCCAAGTCCTACCCATAGTATAAGATGACGGGCAACGACGTACCTGTACGATAGTATCATCGATACAAATCGATCAATCAACCAATTTCAACCGTGGTTGGTAGCTCAAAGTACAATACCTAATGTTAATAAACTTGGCGGAAGTGATGCAGTCAGGCAACCAATGGCTGTGCATCAGGCTTCCTACCTCGTATGATTACCAAAGTCATCAAGAGAAGTGCTGACATTGCATGTTACACCAAGTTCTCTCTGAGATATTTCATAAATACCTAATACACTCATTCAATAAATTTCCCTCTCCACACTTAACCTTCGCGTGAAAACCGCCCACCATGACCCCCACTGAGAACACCAATACACAACACGCGACTGCCCCAGTCGCACGCTCCGACGATGCCGCAACCCCAAAAGAAGCTCCCACCACAGCACCCCAACAACAACCACAACCAACCCCATCACAACCACAACAACAACAACCCGCACCCGCCAAAGAATCATACGACTCCTACATCGCCAACCTGCCCCCACCCTTCTGGGCCACCAAGAAAGCATCCCCCCCACCACCCACAAACACAGCTCGCGACGAGGCGATCGCGGCGGCCCGAATCGCCGCCGTCTGCGCGCCCGTGACGGCCGAGCACCGCGAGGAAGATGCGCGGCGGGAGGCCATGTCGTGGCGCGAGCGGTGGAAGGCGAGGCGCGAGGCTAGCAAGGAGAAGAAGAAGGAGGTGGATCTGAGGCCTGTGGAACGGGGGAGCAGGGCGCAGGTTAATGTCTTTGGGAGTAATGTGAGGGAGAAGAGGAAGTAGTCGGGACGACGCATGTTGTCGATTGCAAATGAGAATTCATCGACCGACCGCATGATTTCGCGCCTCCGCGGCGATTCATGCCATGGGGGGTTTTGGAGGGAAGTTTGTCGTCGTTTTCATGCGATTCAATGTGTGCTGGCTGGTATGGCGGGCCGGCGTCTTTTTCTGCTGCTTCGGACTTGGTAACGACGGATTGTGTAATTACACTTGTTGGTGTATATATTTTTTCTTGGAGGGAGTGTTGGTGGTCCTGCGCTCCTCTGACTTGCCCTTATCCATGCGTGTCTAGGGTGTCGAGCTGCTATTGTGTACGTAGTAGTTACATACGGAGGATTGACGGGTGTACATCGCAGGGCTAACCTACTGTCGTCGCGAGCGACAAAGGACATTTTGACATGAAGTACCTGGGTATATAATAATGACTATAAGGAAGAACCTTGTAGGAAAAGTTGGAGTCTGGGGTTTAGTAATTAGAAGTGAACTGAATTCTAATCTAGCTAAAGCTCTGTTTGTGATGAAAGAAACGATTTTGAGGTATGAATGAGAGGATTGGATTTTGAGGTATGAATGAGAGGATTGGATTTTGAGGTACGGATGAGAGAATTGGATTGCTATGTAGTTACCAGCTACTACTCGCTGGAACGATTACGCAGTGCACACAGTGCACACACAGATATTCCTATCATCTCTATCTATCCTCTTACGCCTCCTCCTTCTTCTCCTCGTCTTCGTCCTCGTCCTCCTTCTCATCCTCGCCCTCCTCCCTCTCTCCCTCCCAAAACTCCCCCTCCCACAACAAGTCCTCCTCCCTCTGCTCCATCCTCTCCCGAGCCTCCCTCCTCTCCCGAGCCTCCCTCCTCTCCCTAAGCACCACAGACGTGAAGTCCATCACCGCGCCTATCACCGCGCCTATCATTCTAGCTACCATGAACAACATCCCTACCAAGAGCAAACCATAGATAAGGAGCAGAAAGCAGACTACAATCGCCTCGATGATGGGATGTTGCACTTCGTCCTCCGCGCAGGGGGACTGGCTGCAGCGCGTGCTTTGGGCGGCGAGGTGGTGGGGTGTTGGGGTCGGGGCCATGGCTTTTGACTGGATATGAAAAGAGGTTGGAGTGCTTTTTAGAGAAAGAGAGAAGGAATTGAGTGAGTTTGGTGGTTGGTGTTGTCGGGTCTGTTGATATATATACCTAGGTACCTACCTGCTTAGAAAAGTATGAATGGTATTGCCGAACAATGAATGGTTGGATAGACAATGTAGATAAAGGATTACTTGATGTAAAGTTCATAGCAGACCTATGGACTGGACAATAAGCGTTAAGACAACGGCGATAAAGAGGGATTGTGATTGAGCCGAAAAAAGCTAGTGAAGCGCTCCTTGCTGGGGTGTTTGTTTCTGTTTATAAGTTAAGACGATTAGGAGTTCAAGTTTATCGAAAACTTACGTATGCTGGATGAGTGTGTGTACTGCTAGGTTCAACACTCTCTTCAGTCGTTGTACCTTGCGTTTCAAGACACTGACGCAACTGGTGTGAGAGCTTGGGTCTCGGAAATGGGTTGCTTTGGGCTTGAATGAATATGCTTCTCACCTTTCGTTCACTGGAGAACAATCCACTGCCCTGCTCATCGTCTGTAGGGCTGTATAGGGTGACACCGGAGAGACCTGGGTGCCAAATCGGAAAGTTGCCGGGCCAGGCGTTCACCTGAGACGTCTTTCAAGATGTTTAGAATTGCATGGATATTGAACGCGGGGCCCATTTTCAGAGACTGTTTACTTTCACCAGCGCATACGCACTTGGACACCTTACTTTGATTTACTAATACTTTGCCGCGTTGACTGCTGCTGTACTGGGGCTCACGGGATCATTTTCCTTGCACGGCGGGAGCTGTTTTATCAATCCATTGTGTTTTGGAACAGCTGCATAGGCAGGGCATGTATGTGTATGTGCATACATCTTTGGGCTCCGTTAAAAAAAACTGCGGACCTGCACATTCTCAAGCGGTTCCAGAGTTCGCATATGGAAGATGGGTATGGGAGGTGTAGTATTGACAAAGATTTAGTATTATAGGCTGAGTGATTAGGTTTGGGTTATGTATGAGTGGTATGCTACATGCGAATGCCATGGAAAGGAAGGAGTGATGTGAAAGGACTGGTTATGGCTGGTGTGGCGTGGGGACAATGCAAAGGTATTTGTTCCAAAAAATGAGTAAGTCGATACAACCCGGAGCGGAGATCGCTGTAGGTAGCGAGATGTCACTGCTTCATCCTCATCTATCGACTCACACCTCCCCCTTGCTCTCCTCCCCTTCCTCTCCTTCTCCTTCTCATCTTCCTCCTCCTCCACCACCGTCTCCAACCTCCCTACCCACATCCTCAACCCTTGCTCTCCTACCTTCACCTTCTCCTCAGCCTCTAGCTCCCGCATCGCAACGACGGAGCGGCGGTGATCCACCGCGACAAGCACGCCGACGAAGAGCGCTATGGCGGCCACGACTACCAGGAAGCCCGCGACTAGTTTGCGGTCGTCGAAGTCTATGTTCCCGGGGAAGTCGCTGTGAGTGCTGTATCTGGCGGCCATGGTCTATATATGTCTTCTTTCCTTTGTAATGCTGGAAAAGAGGGGAGTTTCCTTTTAAGGATTGGCTCTGAGGCGTGGATGGGTTCTGAAGATCTTTTTGTGTGTAGAGGGGTGATAGAGTGGACTTGGCCACTGAATAGATGCTCTTGGGGAAGACGCGTCTGGTAAGTGACTTTGTGGTTGACTTTGTGGAAGGGTCGTATCGTGCCGATTTCGATCGACATATATATGTATGTCATTGCTCAACAAGAGGACAGACAAACAATCATAGAAATTGAAAGGCAAAGCGGACTGAATGATGAGCGTTGAGACAAAAGCAAACGATTTAGCATTGTCCTTGACCGAAAGCCGCTGGTTCACGACCGAGGCGAACAAGGGCATTCCTCGTTGGGCTTTTTGTGTCTGAGTCGGGTGAAACCTTGACACGTTGAAAATTCCACTGGATGTACTCACGTTTCAAGTTGGTGTTGTCCTCATCGTTTGCTTTTCCTACCTCTCATTTTCTTTATCTTTCTGAATTCCATTCCTTCTTCCTCCCGGATCTCCCTCCGTTCCTAGGAGGAAATGAGAACAACGGAAGTGCGTATGGAGATGTGCACCATTTCGAACCTTTTACTTTTGGCCTGACCACGGCCGCAACATATCGCACTCGGCACACACGAGATGGAAAGCCCAATATCCCTATGGAAAGGGCAGCCATTAATGTCTTGAAACTCTGCTTTGGAACCGTAAGACGTCCTGCAGCAAAGTTAATTCAGATGCAGAAGAGATGGCGGAACGATTCCATCTCAGTGATGTGAGGGTTGATAGGTGAAGGTGCTGGCAGTGGGGCCAGGGATGGTGGTGCTGCTACCCAATAGCGTCCACCAATTTCTCAATCTCCAGTGCAAGCCGGTAGATTCTCTTCTCTAAATCTTGAAGTATCAATATATTCACCCGGCCGCGACCTCGTAGGCATCTGGTCCAGGCCCGCAGTCACAAATCGGAAAGACGCCCTGGCCCTTGAAAAAGTTCTCTAGCTGTGACGAAGTCGGCCTTGAACTAGGCCGATCACTTAGCATTGCGCAGACCAGGTCAACGAATTGGCGAATCTGGATCGCGTCCATGCCGTATTCAACCAGGAATTTCTCCTCGTCCAGCTCGTTGCCGCGCGAGAGCCATCGTATTATCTCTTTCGCGTTGGCGTGGTACGACCTGTCCTGTCGTGGATTCCTCATGCGGAGTAGCTCTAAAGCTTCGTGTGATGTCAGGGTCTGACCTGGTATAGTATCCGTTGAGACTAAACGCATCTCCTGTTGGAAATCTCTGAGCCAGGCCTTGGAGAAGATGTTGCACGGTCGCTTCATCCAGCCGAGAATGTATCGCCGGGGAAAACATCGTTCCAGAGTGGCCAGCATTTCGACGAACACGCAGCCAAGTGAGAACATGTCGGCGGAGAAGTCGCGTGGAGCCTGCTCGATCACCTCAGGTGCTGCGTATGTTCTAGTGAAGCTAGTAGGGGACTCCGTGCAGACCTCCGTTATGGACGAGTAGGAACGAGATACGCCAAAGTCCGCGATGATGATCTTGAAGGTTTGAAAGGGCATGAGTGCCTTCTCTGAATTTCTTTTGACCAAGATGTTCGTGGGCTTGATGTCCATGTGCTTGACCAAATTTTTATGTATGAAAGCCATGGCTCTACCTAGGCATGAAAAGAAGGTTTCAAACGATCTTTCCGCTTCTGTTGGAATGTTTCTTTGCGCGCCGAGTTGCAGTTTGTCCACGATCGAAGAGGTGCGTACTTTGAGCATAAATATATCCAGTGTGTACTCTGCCACAGGATATAGCAGGATCGACAATTTGCGCCCGCAGATATAAGTCCCTACCACCTGGATGATATGAGTATGGTGTAGACGTTGGAGATGTGCAACCTCTTTAACCGCATCTTCTTTCCGCAGGCGGAATGAGCAATTGATCGTTTTCCTTGCAAGTCGTATTCTTCGGCACCGGACGCTTTCCACCAAGGCGGTCCCATATCCAAGGACTGACTCCACCTGAAGGGGCACTTCTTCTTCCGAGTCAAATTCGGCATGTTGGCCTCGGCCCGACCAGTCTTGTTCCAACGACGGAGCGAGCACAAGCTTCAGGGACCGGATGTGTTCCATCCATGTGCTATCGGAAGTGGTCTTTTCGGAGGGCGGTGCGATCCTGTTTTTCTATCATGTCAATGGAGGGGAACATCGTCATGGCTGAGGTCTCATACCCTACTACACTTGATGTTGCGCTGTAGAAACTTCCTGTCTTCGACCCGACGTCCTGGGACATGGTTGACCGAGCTGTGCGCCATGACAGTCCAGCTGATAGCTTTGAGAACCGCGAATCGGATATGCTTTGTTGCTGCGAACGGAAAGTCGAGAAATTGGTATACGCAGTCGCCCACGATCCCCTGTTTGAACCTGCAGGCATGTCCTTCACGCTGCCTGGTTTCTGATAAGAGCGTTCGTCTTGCTGGATGTTCTCTTCTTGAGCGTGCGGATGCTGGCCATCAGGTTGATCCATAGCCGTGGCATCATTATCACTTTTTCCGTATCCTTCTTCTACTATCTTACTGGGATATTCATCCGACCCCTCGGCAGGCTGAGAGTCCTGCGACTCAGAAAGCTCGCTCCATGGCTCTGGAAATGTGGGCGATTGGATCAAGACCGAGTCGATGATAGACGACCGGCGGTTGTCGCGAAAAGCCATGCGAGCGAGACCTGATCGGGGGGTCAATTATGTCCGGACAGGTGCTCGTCGGTCGTTCGTTGTCTGCCTGGTTCAGAACGAACGACCGACTGCGGTAGACGAGGCTGAGGAAGACAAGAGAGAGGATCAGGGGTGTCAGCTCATCCCCTCCTCCGTTACTTTTCCTTTCTCTTGCCCAATGGCATTCAAACAATAGACGAGGGCCAAGGATGAGGCTCGCCTGGGGTTTCCCTTTCTGGTAGACATCTGCATTATCTACCTACCTAAACTTATTATATGATGTGCTTCCACACATTTCCCTTGTAAACAGTTCGTCTCCATTGCACACACACACACACACACACACACAATTAGAAATCTATTTATCTTTCGTAGGTGCTTTTACTAGATGTGTGTCTGGTTACACTCATGTATCGACCAATTGATTAATTGACTACCTGAGTCATGGCTTTTTGCAGCCGCAATCGAGGCGGTGCATGATGTCTTGTTCATGCTACTCATTGTTCACCTGTCATCTAAACTATGCTCTGCGAGAAGCATCAACTTTACCCCCTAACCTGAATGAAAACGTATTCGGAAGGGGCCGTGAAGGGGGCATAACGTGGCATGACTATTTTTTATTCTGCAGTGCTAGACATGATGGTTCATGTGTGTGTAAACGCGCAGAGACATGCGTGCACCCTCAACAGACTTGCTTGCCAGAAGTATCCAATGGAACTAGTTGACGCCGTGAAAACGACACATAGTGCATGTGAAATGATGTTCAGGCTTCGATTGACTCAAAGCAAAATACCAAATGCGAACACTTTATTTGTCTTGATCAACGACTGGTAGGTCGCTTTCAGACAATGAAAATGCTTATTTCTTTGTCTATTGCATGGAGCATTGTTTACCGTGTGCCTTTCTCAACTCTGCTCTCTGATATTTTGTCTTGCTATCTGCAACGTTGTACATATATAATGATTGAATCAATGCGATACGGCATATTCGCAAACTACAAAGCTACCTGTCCTCCGCTACAAGAGAATTTCTAGGCGCCTTTCCTGGTTTTCACTATCCGGTCTTCAAACAAACTTAGTCTTTAGGAGAAAGGTGTACGACCAAACACGAACATCTAACCACCAAACCTGACACCCTGCCAACAAGCATGGCCCCTATCAATATCGTCAACACACTCTCCATCCTCGCCCCTCGGAAGGGTGCCAGCGGTGGCGGAGGTAGGGGCGGTGGAGCTAGAGGTGGAGGCCACGACGGACCAGGAGGCCAACCAATTGGCGCTATCGTCGGGTACGTAATCCTCGGCTGTATCTGTCTCTTTCTCCTCATTGGATTGCTAGTGATCGCGTGGGATCATTATAACCCCAGTCCTATGGAGAGCGAGATAGAAGCTAAAGCGGCAGCTATGGAGAGGGGACTGGTGGATAAGGAGAGAGCTTCAGAAGGTGCGCAAGCAACAGAGACTGCCGAGGCGTAAGGAGCAGGGGAAAAACAGCCATATCGCCGATCCACTGTTCGATCACCGTTGTCGAGGATGTCCGTGATGTGAATTTATTGGCGATATCACTTCCCCGGGATATCGTCGCCTGGACCGCGGGTATGATCGAGGGTTGGGTGCTCTTGTGGAAGACATTACAGAGGGAACTGTGAGAAACTGCCGACGACATCTCCTAAGCATTTCCTTTGAATCCATATTTGTATTACTTTATAGTTCTCACTGATCGGCACTCAATTATCATATCTTCGGCTCGTTATACTCAATCCACTCACTGATATGTATGTCCACTCATGTCCAGTATTTTGTCTGTCGCGCACACAGCCCTTCAAATAGTCATGTTTTCATCGCCGCGTGAGAGTGTATCTAATTCGAATTACATATCAATCAATAAATCCAATGACTAATTATGTTATGACTTACCGTGTCTGGCATCGTGGCTGCGCGCAACATCTTTTTCCCAATCACTCAATGTCTATATACTGTGCAGAGACTATACCCTATAGAAAGCGGTCTCACCGCCCTCCCCTCGTGAAGAAAGAAACTTCATCACAGGATGGGCGGTGAATGATTCCATGACGGTCATGGTTCTGGCTGGAGCAATGGTCGTCATAGTATCATCGTGTCAAAGCGCCAGGACGTACATTTCTACGGTTTTCATTAAGTTCAATGCGTGGAATATCCGAAGAAATCGTCTCACAACATAGGAAAGAACACTTGTTCAGTTTCCATGAAGGTGTCAAGGCTATAGTTGACTCAAAAGCAGATGTCCAATGACGAACCCTTTCGTTTGTCTTGATGAATGAATGTTTTGTAGGCAGTTTTAATCAAAGACGGCTCGCTTTGTTTGTTTGGTTCAATGTTCGCTGTCTATGCTCCGACTCAACATTTTGCTTTATTTGACTTCTCGTTCCGCTATTCTGCAACATCGTTATAACATTCTACATATCGAACCAAATCGACATTGTGTACTTACGAAACACGAAGAATTGTTCACAAGAAAAAAGCACCAACACGCATCTTTCTTCATGTTCCTGTATTTAAGCGATCTCGGCCTCTTCACTGCTACTGACGTCGTTCATACTCGCTTCGCTGGAAGGAGCAGAGCCAAAGGAACGCTTCTACAGCAACTAAACCTAACACCCCACCAATAGAAATGGCCCCTATCAATATTATCAACAAACTCTCCATCTTCGCCCCCCGAAAGGGCGGTGGCGGGCGCGGTGGTGGAAGCGGTGGTGGAAGCGGTGGCGGGCTCGCAGCATCAGGTCTAACAACCGGACAGCTCGTGTGGATTATTACTGTCTCGATCTGTGCCGGCTTCCTTGTCCTTGTAGTACTATGGGTGTTGGCGCGGTGTTACTGGTTCAGCAGCAAGAGTAGAAGAGAGGCTCAGAAGAAGGAGAATGGCAATGGGAGTCGCGAAGAGAATGTAGATAGCCGAGAGAATGTCTGAGTTACTGTAGCTAGGTGGACGAAATGAACAAGCTATTAGTGATGCAAAATCTGCCACACAACTTCTACTCATTGTAGCCACGAAAACTAACTCTTCACTGCAAGATAACTATTCTATCGTTACGCAACTTTGAGTCCGGTTCAACTGCAATGTGTGATCGTAGTAATATTCATAAAGTGTGGTGTAATTACCAGTCCGAAATCAAGGAATTCGAGTGGAATTAGTTTTGAGGGCCTTTCTATTTCTATGATGTCTATGTCTATGCTATCTAAGTCTATGGTGTTACAGTCTAAAATGACCCAGTCTATAATGCCCCAATCTATAATATCCCAATCTATAATGTTGCCTCTTCTAATTCTATAAAGGAATAACCTTCTAACCATAACGCCAAACCCGCGATGCCGAGTATTTCTTTAACGATTCGAGCGGATATCCCCCTCCCCTCTATAGCCGCGTCCAAAGAGCCTTTCTATCATGATTTCGCAACTCCACCATGATCCATGATACGACTAGTACCGACAGCGTCCTACAACTCGGCCGCCCGTTCCAAATACTTTCGCGGGACTGGAATGTTTCGCTTCGGATTCTTCTTCCCTTTCCCCTTGCCTTTTCCTTTATCGTCTCCTTTGGGAGTGGGAGCAGGCGTCACCTTGCTGCCATTGGCCTTGGAAGTGCTCGCTTTGGGTTTGCCGGTAGAAGACGTAACCGCGCCGCTATTAGTCTTGGTAGCACTCTGTTTTCCTTTGCTTGTGGCAGAAGACTTGGCTGTGCCGCTCTTGGTCTTGCTACCACTCTTTGACGTGCTTTTGGCGGAGTCACCTTCCAGCTTACCCTTGTCCTGATCAAAGCCTTTGTTGTTTTTGGCAGCGATGTCTTTCTCCGAGAGCATCTTCTCCTTGCCAGTGACACCCTTCTTGATCTTGTTCTTTGTGACAGTGACTTTGAACTTTTTATCGTCTGCCTTCTTGGGGAAATTGCACGACATTGACCATGGGAACTTTCCAGCGACTGCAGATGTAGCAGCAGATGGGCTGTCAGTAATGGAAGATTGTTCGACCTCTTCCGTGGCTGTTGCCGCCTCTGCGGAACTATCGCCTGTATGGTTCGGTGGGCTGCTTTCTGCTGCCGAACTGTCGCCTGATTCTGTCGGTGGGTCACTGGCAAGAGATGGCTCAGTGTCCAATGAGCCGCTCTTCATAGATGTCTCGGGTTCCGATGAGCCGATTTCAGATGCTGCTTCGGTCGGCGATGCTTCGCTGTCCACAGCTTCCTCGGTGGGTGATGCCTCGCTTTCCACAGCTTCCTTGGTCGGTGATGTGTCACTCTCTAAGGTCTCCTCTGTTTCTTTTGGGTCCTTCTTCTTGAAATCTTCAGCACCTGGTACGTCTTTTTCGAGTACTGGCTGAAGTGGCGGGTTGCCCATCATTAACCTCTTAGCCTTTGGACCAGGTGTCTGTTTTGATGGCTTTTTCCCTTTTTTGGATGTCGTCTTGCTTGCTGGTGATTCACTCTTAAATGGAAGCGCCTCAACACCACCGGAAACGCACACTGTTTGGGCTTCCTCGTTGAATCTCTGGCAGCCCGTCGAATCACTGCCCTTCTTGGGCATAATAGTACTGCATGGAGATAAGAAGCCCTTTTGCTTATTGTCGAGCTGTCCATAAACAGCGAAGGAAGATTTATCCAAACTCCACTTCTTCTGAACCGCATAGACCATGTTTGCCATCTCGGCGCATATACCGTTGAATGATTTACGGTCGATATGGCATGCGTTGATGTAGCTCTTTGTGTACGAACCGCCACCCTTGATGCTTGAATGGAACAAAAGGTTTCCTCCGGCTTTCTTTCCATCAGAAGGATAGAATGCCACTGACATGGTAGTAGGACATTTCTTGGTGTCCTTTCCACACTTTTTCTCCATTGTGGTAAATGCCTCTTTGGCTAGGGACTTCAGCTCTTTTTCGGATGGACTAAAGGTGATGCTGGAATGTCCCTGCCAGGCCTGACCTCCACCGGGGAGATTGGCATTCTTGGAGACGTAACCAGCCGCAAAGGCGGTACAGGGCAAGATGACGAAAACGGCGAGTCCCTTCATGGTTGTATGAAATGCTTCTACGGGCCAGCCCGAAGTAATACGCGAATGTCAATCCGATAGGATTGATCAGGCGGAAATCAACAGTGTCGCTTTGGAAGTGATGATATATTTGTGTGGAAATGGTTGGATGAATTGACTGCTGCTGGACTATTGGGTTTGAAGTAATTGTTGATCGGGTTATAGAGTTAAGCATCTGGGAACTGGATCAAGTTAAATAGCAAGCAAGTGAACAGCAAAGTCTCAACAATCCTAGCATTCATAACAACTTTCACATCCGTCAACAACACGTTGACTACCTCTAATTGATGGGTTGGAAGACATAAACACCGGTGTTCCGCGGCGAGGGAGCATCACATCTACGGTGCCCTATTCCCATCGAAATGCTGAGTGCCATTAGCCAGTGTTGACAGATGATCAGGAGCGCTTGCGCCCTCAGGAATGATTCCGCATTGGAGTGTATCTTGTTCCAGCATATTCACGTTTGAACATGGGACTAATACGCCAGATCGGCCTCATCATCTTAAAGACAGTGACGTTTCACTGCGAGATGGGACACTATTCCATTTGCCTTAAAAACACCGATCATGGCTGGACGATACCGTAGAGCATATAACCCAATTATGCACAATAAGCAGGATTGCAAGCTGAACGGTTCATGACGTTGCAGTTCTGATGTTCCTGCACTCAAGCGGCGCGCACAAGGTAATATAGTAATATTGCGGCGTTGACAGGCAACGATATCAAACAGCGTGCACGAGCTCGAGATCCATGGCGGAGATCACGTTCGCTCGAAACAAATTGTAAGCGGATGGCAGAATCCTTGAAGAATTCGAATCGCTGTGCGATGCTCTAAACAACAAGCAACAAGCAAGAAGGTCTATCACGCAATGAGCGCCATAGTAGTACAGGCGATAAACAAAATCGGATCGCGCCAATTCCAACCTGCAACACTGTCAAGCAGGCAACAATAGAAGCTGTTTTTGTTCTAAAATCTGAATTAATGACCTCGAAGGCACTCTTGTGGACTGCGCATGGTATCGCAGTGAGGATTTCGGAATACTGTATGTGAGAGGCATATCCTTACGGAACTTCATTGTCAATGTACATTAGAGACACTTCTCTTAATGCTGAAAACATTCAGAGTAGCCACGTTCTAGTTGGAGGACGTCTTTTTATCATTGTTATATCGGTGCATTGAGGGACGACTTCCCGCAATGTCCGCTGGTGCCGCATGAGGGGCGATGAGGGGCGAGGTGTCCGGGTCTACGCCACAAGATTATACAACCTCCAAATTTGGCCAGAATCCAGAACATTGTGGCGATCAGAGCTTGTGCGACATATGTAGCAACATACTTGATTGATGAGAGAATGTTGGTACTCTCTTTGATCAATCTTAGAATGCATTCGGGGGGGGGGGAGAGGAATTATGTTTGAGAGAAGGTGGTGATAGGCGCGCGGTTGCGGAACCTCCGATACGAGTGCTTGTGAGCGCCGCCTAACGCCAAAGGCTTTTGCGCGCCAGGGCCGGCTTTAAGATTGAGGGATGGGGAGGAAGGACGGGGTGATTGAGCAACGCTGGGCAAGATCTATTGATATTACTTCTGAATACCTAAGGGGTGGTAGTGAAAATGAATAGTAATTCAATTGAAAGGGCTTAAAGAATGCCTAAGGGAGTACATTATAATAGCTAAGAGGTACTGCCCTTGCTGAGAACGATATGCCTTAGTTACCTCGGTACCAAGATAGGTATGAACATCGGTACATACATAAGAAGAAGGTAGAAATTATCGAAGAACTGCCGTCACACATGCTAAGCAGGGAGAACAACCTTCTTTAAAGGGCGAAAGACGATAAAGAGTATATGGAAAACCCTTCACTGCCCGCGCATCCATTCATCTCGAATGGATAAACAATCTCGCGGAATGCCGAACATAGCAACCGCAAGTGGGGAAAAGCACATGCACGACGGTTGCGACGATCTTTTGAGCCGTAGATTACCCCGGATGATATGCATCGTCTATATTGGAGAGACTGGGGATGCCCTAGCCTAGCCTCGGGATGGTCTCTTGTCTAGCCTAGCTTCCATTCAAAACCAGGTCTTCAATCTGCGGGACTAGGATGCAGGTACTGGCAAACGGTGACGCGTTCAGAATATAAAGTTGTCAACCTCCTAAGCTATGCTCGCACATTGACAGTACCATCTTTGCTGGTCATCTCGACAAGATGCAGTTTCAATGGTCGCAATTGTTGTTTCTCATTGCTGGGAGCAGATCAATCGCGGCACTTCAGCAACAACACATTGGCACAGATGATCTGAAAGCGAAATGTTCTGCCTTCTCTGGCGAACTACAGATCCCGGATGCGACAGTCTACCTTTCTGAGGTCGTTGCTGCTGGCACCAACCTCAGCTTGCCCGACTACAATGTCACTTGTGGAAGCCCATACCAAATCGTCCCGAAGGAAATATGTCGCCTTTCTCTATATGTAGCCACTTCGAACCGCTCTGGTATCAATATGGAAGCATGGCTGCCTTTAGAATGGACTGGGCGATTCCTGAGCGTTGGAAATGGTGGTTTGGCTGGATGCATTGGCTACAATGATATCGCGTATGGCTCAAGCCTTGGTTTCGCCTCTGTTGGTGCCAACAATGGGCATAATGGGACGAGTGGAGGTGCTTTTTACAACAATGCCGATGTGCTCGAGGACTTTGCGTATCGCTCGTAAGTGGTGTCTTAATTTTCCTTTGAACATGTTATTTACATTTGTAGGGTCCACACCGGCGTTGTAGTCGGCAAGCAGATTACGGAGGCCTTTTACGGCTCTGCACATAAGAAGTCATACTACCTAGGCTGTTCTACTGGAGGTCGACAAGGGTTCAAGTCGGCGCAAGACTTCCCAGATGATTTTGACGGCATTGTTGCTGGAGCGCCAGCCATTGCTTTCAATAACCTCACATCCTGGAGCGGTCATTTCTACCCCATCACCGGACCCGTGAATTCCTCAACCTTTGTTCCTCAGAATTTATGGCCCGTCATACATGCCGATGTGCTTGAGCAATGCGATGCGCTCGACAACTTCGTAGACGGCATTTTGGAGGACGCATCCCTCTGCAACTACACCGCATCAAACCTTTTATGCGGCAGCAACTCCAACGCATCAGCATGTTTGACGGAGGAACAAGTCAACACCGTGAACCAGATCTACGCCCCACTTCTGGCCTCAGACGGCTCGCTCATTTACCCTCGCATGCAGCCTGGCTCGGAGATCCTTGCCTCCCGCATCCTTTACGGCGGCGCGGTTTTCCCATACACCACCGACTGGTTTAGGTACGCCGTCTATAATGACATTAATTGGGATCCCACAAAAATAAACAACACCGATTACGAGACTGCGGCTCGCATCAATCCTTTCAACATCCAGACCTGGGAAGGCGATCTCAGTGCCGTTAAGAAACGAGGGGCAAAGATCCTGCACTGGCATGGACAGATGGACGCCATCATCAGCTCCGACAACTCGCCGCGATATTACGAGCATGTCTCTGAGACTATGGGTCTGAGTTCCGCCGATTTGGACGACTTCTATCGCTATTTCCGAGTCGGTGGGACGGGACATTGCAGCGGTGGGGATGGGGCCTGGGCTATCGGCCAAAATCTCAATGCGTTTGACAGCTTGGCTCCAGGTGAGAATATTCTGATGGCGATAGTCGACTGGGTGGAGAATGGAAACGCTCCAGAGACTCTGATTGGAACGAAGTGGAACAACGGTACTCAGTCTGCAGGCGTGGATTACAAAAGAGCCCATTGCAAGTATCCCCTTCGCAATCGATTCAAGGGAGAAGGCGATGCAAAGGATATAGAAGCGTGGGAATGTGTAGAGTAAATGGCAGTTGCGGAACGTTCAAATATTCCTGGACGGTTTGTATTGCAGCACCAAAACGATGTTGTAGTAATATAGAAATTTGTTTCCAGAGTACTTTAATATCCATGCTAGTCAAATCATCTGATAAGACTGGCCACAGACTCTTTAAAATACACTGTCCAGGTCCAGAAACAAATCATGCCACCCAAGCGGCATACTCTTCAAATTGAGCCCTGGAAAGTCCCATTCAAACACAAATTCACTGGGCGCGTACCCATGAAAGTCATCTTCAGCACTCCTCTCCTCGCCAACGCGACTCGGATCCAGCCCCGTTGAGTTACCCTCCTGCTGGGCCATATATTCCCGCAAAGCGCTCTCGCATTTTTCGATACTTGTCTGCAGGATCTGAAAGTATGCGATGTGACCGATAGCGATGCGCTTAAGAGATTCCAGTACTTTATGGGCATCTTGGAGGAGCAACATGACAGAAGGTAAAGGGTCGCGGAGCAGCAGAGCCAACTTGAGAACGAGCAAAACGGAGAACGCGCATTTTGCCCAGACGTAGTCCATTGTCCATTTGAATGTTGTGAGATACGCTGGACGGCCTTGGTCACGTCTGGTATTTGAAGACTCTGGAGACGGGGGCGGGGAGGACGTTTCCTCGAGCAAGTGATGTAAGTGCCGGGCTGCGGCTTCTTTTGCTGTCCGGACCATGTCGCGTTGAAAATCCTTCATGATGGCAATGTTTTCGATACCTGAAACGGAAAGTGCTTTGAGGTGTAATGTGATGAGCGCCCATTCATACTGAATATGGATGTTCAATAGGGCGAGGGAGCCAGCTTGATCTTTCGATTTAGACGATATGATGCTAGTCCATTCTTCTAGCCATAGTGAGAGTTCAATTACTGTGTCTTGGACTGTTGATCTTAGGAGACTTTCATTCTCGGGAAGTATTGATGCACCGTGGTGGTTGACGATATTGACGTATGCATTGTTACGGATGATGTTGAGCTCCAATTGGGAAAGGAGACGCAAGTCCACCGATGTGAACTCCGGGTGCTGAATTAGTGCGCGTATCTTGCGAGACGACGTTCGAAGATTGATTCCAGGAAGTTTTCCGCCATCTAGGGAAAAGCTAAACTCCATTAAAGAATTTTCCGGAAAAATTGGAGCGGACAAACTTACAAGAGCTCGAGATTGCAGACACCATGCCATATTCTTGCTAAGCGATACAAATCTTGATCCTCAACACTTACATCACCGGACCTCTGTAGAGGCTTTGCTATCAATTGGTCAACAGAATTTGGCAAGCCCAACTGTATTGCAAATCGTAAAGCGAGAGCAATTAACACGAATCCATTCTCTGAGTACCCTGCCATAATCGTAATTGCTTGCACGACTTCAACAGATGGTGTATCCATTGTGATGAGAATATTGGTCAGGTGCTCTCGCAGCCGCGATTGAAGTCGATGATGCAGAGACGAACTGACGCCTTCCTCTGCCCGGCAACCAATAGTCACTATTGCATCGAATAGAAATGCATTTCTTGACAAGACTGACTCGAATGTATCTGTCCTTTCACTGAAAATGGGAACAAGGTAATGCTGCTACTATTAGCAAATTGCTGCTGCGACACGGCAAGGACAACATCGTACACTCCCAGAAAAGAAGCTGCGCTTTCATTAGCACTGGCGTTTGGTTCTTTAATACGAACAACCTGCCTCTGGTACCAAAATGATGCTTGTTCCCATGATATTAGCCCCTTCTCCACAGCATTGCACGTCGTCCCAGTAGCATTCATCACAAGGGTAGATGGTAATCCATGGGCAAGGTTGGGAAGCGAAACTGCATAGCCACTAAACGCTTGGTTGGTAATGGGCCCAACAGGAAGATTCGGCTGTAAGGTAGAACCTCCTTCGGGGGACACGTTTGTATGCGATGAGATTGGTGTTCGTGGCAGAAGCTCTCGTCGACTGACATCAATTGCCTCTTCCAGGCCGGTCTTCAAGGCGTTGACTTCAGCTTCAAGCTTCTCAACCCTCATCAAAGTGGTGTCTTTGGCACCATCGTAGTAGACACAGTCGGTATTATTGCGGGCGCATCGCTGGCATGGCCGACTACCGTCACATCGGACCTTTGAGGCTCGGCAAGTAGTGCAGGCATTGATGGCGCGACGTTTGCGTGGTCGCTCAGGCGACACAGAGGCATCCATCGGTAACTTCGTGCGAGAATAACAGATGAGATGGTTACAACGGCGTCCAACCCCAGTATATGAACGTGGAGATGGCCGAGGGTCCACGAAAGAAGCGTGCGGGGAAATGTCAGGTGTCCGTCATGTCTAGGCTCGTGCGTTCACCCACGCGAGTCATAGGCACGGCCGAGACTATGGGCCGACAGATTGCTTATGATTATTCTTGGGGGAGGTTAAGAGCCGCTATCGGACTTGTGTGTTCGAGTTCATACCATAACGACCGCAGTCGAAAAGTCGGCATGCTTTGTTTATTCTCCGATGCCAACGACTTCATGGCCAATTTACTAGAGCGTTATATGTATTATGAACTGAGGTTGATATGAAGACTCATTGGAAAGCAAACCATGTTTGACAGTGAACAAATTTTGAGTAATTCATGTACAAATGATCTGATCGGTACCTCTTGGACAATTACGTCTTGTCTTATACTAGTAATTAGATAACACCCTACAGAAGGTAGATAAAATCTTCATTCTTCAAATCTGTCACATCGTCGAAAGCCTTGTCACCAACACCGCTCGCCTCTGCATTCACAGCGTCCTCGGAGTCGCTTGCCTTATTCTGCATGCTGGTATCGACGACGTGTGCTGACTTGCCCAGGCGCTCGCGAGCAGCGGCATGCTTCCGATTCAAAAACTTAACGTAGATCATCCCTACTACCACAAGCACGACGATAGCAATGAACAGTCCTAGATTAGCACGCAGTCCTCTGGAGTACTTTGGCTTCTCCGATGGCTTGAAAAGGAGTGGTCCGATAATGTTGCCTGCGCTCGCACCGACGAAGAGGAAACTCGTGGTGACTTTGCGCTTTGTGTCGCCGCCGGTATTCTGGCCTGACCATGAGTAGATCAGGGGCGAAATGCCAGGGTAAAAGGATGTGAGATAGTATCCGACCAAAAGAACACCGCGGTTGTGCTTCTCGCGGCCAACCACCATCAGGATGATAATGCCAATAATGGGAGGGATGCAGAGAAGGATCAGCACTGGAGACTTCATCTTGATGCGTGTCGCGAGCCATGCGCCGCCCAGCGTTGCGAATATTTGTACGGCGCCGAAGGGCATGTTGAAGAGGATCGTCTGGAATTTGCTGAAGCCGAATGACTGGATGATCAGTGGTCCGAAGGTGGTAATGCCGCCACTTGGGATACTATAACTAGGTGAGCATGAGTTGATTACGGGTTCGGACATTTACTTACGAGACAGCAGTGAGCATGAAGAACCATAGCCAAGTCTTCAGGTCGAGAAAAGTCTCCAAGACGTGGTCCCATTTCCAGACACGCGAAGCAACACCCATCTGGTTCATCCTAAGACGTTCGACAGCGACCAGCTTTTCGTGATCATTGAGGAACCTGGCCTCCATGGGCGAATCCGGCATGAAAATGAAAACCGCGGTGGCAGTTACCACCGTGAGAAGACCGCAAAACAGGAAGATGATCTGATATGAATGTAGAGCACTGGATTTGATGTGACCAAGACCGTAGGATAGGAGTGACCCAAGGATGTTGACGATTCCCAACATGGCATACCATGATGCGTTCCGGTTTGTCTGTTCACCACGCTTGTACCACATCTGTACGACGGCAATGAACGCAGGCGCGACAGCAGACTCTGCTGCACCGAGTAGGAAACGTGTAGCCATGAGTCCTGCGAAATTCCTGGTTCCAGCCATTCCGCAGAGTATAACACCCCAAGTAAAGACCATGACGCCAACGAATTTACCCATAGGTATCTTCACTAGCAAGACGGCAACAATAGGCTGCATTACGAGCTGCGCAATGTATACGATTGATCCGAGCCATGAGTATTGATCGGAGTCTGGATCCAAATTCGCATCTTCGATAAGCCCAAAGACGGATGCGTACGAGAGTGTAGTCTTATCCAAACTTTGGAGGAAATATACTGAGAGCAGGATTGGAAGAATGACAAGATCGATTTTCCTGAGTACCCTCTTATTCTCTTCTGGCGTGACTGTAATGCGTTCGTTCGAGTTTAGCAGTTCGGCAGCCTTATCCTTGCCTTTGACGTTCACTGTTGGCTTGTGGACTGATTCGGCTGTCTCCACCGTGTTCTTGTTGATCTCTGGCTCAGCAGGCGTGGA
Organism: Aaosphaeria pasadenensis; assembly: GCA_022813625.1. Classification (NCBI taxonomy): domain Eukaryota; kingdom Fungi; phylum Ascomycota; class Dothideomycetes; order Pleosporales; genus Aaosphaeria; species Aaosphaeria pasadenensis. Next base: position 299,480 of record JAKLMB010000035.1, read on the forward strand.
TGTATCGTCTTTTGCCATGATGGCCTTGATGGGGATAGAAAACAAGATGAATGGTAATAGCAAAACGATTGCCCTTGATGAAGACCCGCAAAAACAATTGGATTCAATGCATCTTATATCCGAAACCCCACGGGGCACCCCAGATCGCTCGTATCTGTTTTGAGGGTGGTGTCGGCCGAAGTTACCGTAAGCCAAGGAACACGACGGCCGATCCTACCATACGACCAACCTACATAAGTCTTCGGTATATCGGATGTTCATCGTCATATATTAAGACCGAGGAATTGATTCATACCTACCACTTCCAAGGTGGATGTCTCTTTGATTTAAAGTGTTTTTCACTCCTGCGCGTGGCAGCGTCATTCATCATGCCTCAAGAAGAACTCGTTCCCCTAAATTTCCAACTAGCCCAGAGGAACAATAGTTCCAATGGCGACATAATTCTGCAGACCAAGCAAAATGGCCTTTCCTTTGAGTTCACATTTCAGGCACTGAGACCTGGTCTTTTCCGCACGACATTCACTTCGTCAAAACACCCTTTGCCGCCACATCGAGCAGCTCCTGTACCATCTGGGAAGCTCGAACAGGGCGAGTTCCAATCATCTTCGCAATCGCCGACTTGCAAGTCATTTGATTTGAATGGAACTATCGCGTCAGTAGACTGGGCGGAAGGCCCTCCCATAGTCTCCTTAACTCTCCCGGGCCACAAAACCCCAATCCATGCGGATTTGCCAAATCGCTCGTACGTCGCAGACCACCATGGAGTGTCGCATTACACTCGCTACAACAAGGGTACATTGCACGTAGGCCTTGGTGAAAAGGCTGCCCCATTGAACTTGTCAAATCGACATTTCGTCCTTTCCGCAACAGACAGCTTCGGCTACGATGTCCACCGAACAGACCCACTGTACAAGCACATTCCTCTGCTCATCAACGCAACACCAAAAGGCGTCGTTGCAACTTTCTCCACTTCCCATGCGCGAGGATTCTACTCCATTGGCTCGGAAATGGACGGCCTATGGGGTCGGTTCAAAGTCTATCGCCAAGAATTCGGCGGCCTCGAAGAATATCTCATCACCGGCCGCACGATCCAAGACGTCGTTCGCACCTACGCCGACATCGTGGGTTATCCTCTTCTTGTACCCCGCTGGGCCTTCGGGTATCTTGCTGGGGGTATGAAGTACTCCATGCTTGACGAACCGCGAGCCTGCGATGCACTGATGGGATTCGCGCAAAAGCTCAAAGAGCACGACATCCCCTGTTCAGGCTTCCAGATGTCGTCTGGATACACAGTTGCTGAAACGGAGCCGAAGACTCGGAATGTTTTCACGTGGAATCGACATAGATTCCCGGATCCGAAAGGCTTCATGGATGCGTATCATAAAGAGGGCATTCGGCTGATTGCCAATGTCAAACCCTATGTTCTGAGTAATCATCCTGAGTACGAGAAATTGAAGAAGGCAGGTGCGTTCTTCACAAACCCGGTGACTGGCGGAACCGGTGAGGCACGTCTGTGGAGTGCTGGTGGAGGCGAGAGCGGTGTCGGTGGACACATCGATTTCACGTCCGAGGCTGGGTATAATTGGTGGTACGAGGGCGTTCGGGAGCTGAAGAAGGTCGGCATAGATTGCATATGGAACGATAACAACGAGTATACGCTTCCCAATGATTCCTGGCAGTGTGCGCTGAACGAGAAGAATGTCAACAAAGGTGACGGAGAGGTCTTCACCAATGCTGTTGGCTTCTGGGGTCGGGCGCTGAACACCGAGCTTATGGGAAAGAGCTCCTACGATGCGGCTCTTGATGTTGTGCCAAACGAGAGGCCATTTATATTGACGAGAAGCGCGACGGCAGGTACGCTGCGATATTGTGCCAGCTCGTGGAGTGGTGACAATGTTACCAGCTGGGACGGGATGAGGGGAGCTAACGCACTGTCATTGAATGCTGGTCTGTGTCTGATGCAGGTGAGTTCTAGCATCTTGAGGCAATCTTTCGTGATAACTGACATTGTGTCTAGTGCTATGGGCATGATATTGGAGGTTTTGAAGGCGAGCAACCATCTCCAGAGCTACTCGTCCGCTGGTGTCAACAAGGGATCTACTCTTCTCGATTCGCCATCAATTGCTTCAAGACCTCTCCCGAGAACAACAGCGTCGGAGACGTCATTGAACCTTGGATGTACGAAGAAACCACGCCTCTTGTACGCGACATCATCAAGCGTCGCTATGAGCTGATTCCCTATCTCTACTCTCTCGCCCTGCTCAGCCATCAGACCGCAACGCCGCCTCAACGCTGGACTGGGTCTGGGTACGAGTCAGACCCAGAGGTCTGGACAAATAGAGTGCTCACCGATGGAGAGTCGCAGTACTGGCTTGGAGATTCCCTCCTCGTTGGTGGAGTTTTCGAGCCCGGCCAGTCAACAGCGAAAGTCTACCTCCCACGGGACGCATCAAACCCGGACCTCCAGTTCCTTGACCTCAACGACACCCAAAAATACTACTCCTCCGGCCAATGGATTGAGGTCTCTGCCAAATGGACCGAGAGCATTCCTGTCCTCGCTAAGGTCGGTGGCGCCGTGCCTGTCGGACTGAACGTGCAGGTCTTGTCCGTTGGTGAAACCGCGAATCCCGCGAACCTTCCTACCGATGACTACCGTGCCGTAGAAATATTCCCTCCGCCAAACAGCAATTCGGTTGGAAGAGAGTATATCAATGTTTGGTACGAGGATGATGGCATTTCGCCGCCACCTGCAAGTATCTCGGTGTTCACTGTTAGATACTCGGCTACGGAGAAGGAAGTCAGAGTCAGTCTCGAAGAACAGCTGCAGCCAGGGTTCGAGCCTGCTTGGAAGGACCTAGGTGTCATTCTTCCGGCCGGTGACGATAGGACCGTGATCTTTGCGGAGCATGAAGCAAAACTACTTAAGACTGATGACAAGGGCAGGAAGCATTTTACTGCAAGCATAGGTCGAGCTCCGAGAGGAACAGTACAGGAAAGGTCTAGAATATAGATGTTCATTAGCAATCGCATAGCATGAATCATTCGGTCTAGATAAGCCATCAGAGTGCAATGGTCTGTCTAGATTAATATATGTATAGTGAGTTCGTGTGATTATCAGTCAACATTGCCCAAGTCACAATGAGTGTGCTCGACCTGCGACGCTAATAATAAATCGGTATGATATGTGCATTGACATTCCATCAACTTAACGTTTGCGAATATATGATTTCATTTGGTGTTTGTTCTAAAAACGTCATCATAATTGTCGTGACCACGTAAAAGGCATTAGATTACAAGAGCGTCATGCGTCGTTGCTGAAGGTCGCGTTTCATCGGGCCCATATAGCATTCACTCATCCCTACAAGTCGTCAGCACATATTGTATTTCGCATGGGCGAATATATCGTCACGAATCAGAGAAATTGACAAACCTTGTGCCCGAAAGAACAAGACCCACGGATCTACGTTCTGCCCTTTGAATCTTTCCATAAATTGCTTACCATTCATACAAACTTCCTTGAAGCCAGCCTCCTCTTTGCCTCCCTGGATTAATCCGCATCCGCTCATTTCTCCCTCCTGCTCAATCTCTTCCTCAATCTGCGCCAACCAACTCTTATTCATCGGACTGACCTCACCATCCTTAAGACTCGACCCAATCCTCCTCGTGGCACAAAGCACAAGCTCATCCACTCCCTCCCCACTCCTCCCATGTCTCTTAAAAATAACCCACGACGTGTCGCAGCAAGGTTTCGGGCAATAACTCGGCAGTGTAGTGCACTGCCTACACGCGCCGACATCGCAAGACGGACCATTGTCGTCACTCCTAGAATACGAAAATGGATACTGTCTTTGGTCGACCAATATTTTGGCGCTAGGAATCCAGGAAGTCACGTCTGAAATCGAGGTGTGTGGACACAGCTGCTCGCCGATGGAGTGTAGGGAAGCTTCAAGTTTCGATGGGACGATGTACTCGTCTTTGCGTGTTTTAAGCAATACCCAAGATTGAGACATTATGATTAGTCCCTGCTCATGTGCCCCTTCACGCTTAGATATTCCGATGAATGGGGCGGTCAAAGAGAGTTCGGGGCCAGATGTGCCGTGCTCTGGATGCGTACAGGTGCGACAGTCAAGTAAGTCTGTCGTTACCGCTGGAGATTTGTTGTTGCTTCTCAATTCCTGTACTTCGTCGAAGGAGAATGTCTGATGTTTGCATAGTGATATTCGGCCTTGTGCACCGATGCATAGTCTGCGATTTGGATCTTGGGTGACCATGTGCGGAGAGAATGCAGTAATTGGATGCAGACATCGACAGCGACTGCATGTTATCTTGTCCTGGCTACAATTCAGATTCGAACGGAGATATCGCTCGCGACGAACGTTCCATTGGTAATTATCTTCGGACTTGAGCTTGAGGAAGTACGCTCGTTCGGCATGGTTGATATCCTTTTGGTCTGGGTTCCTGAACACGCTATGGAAATGTCGACCAGCCAGACGGAGGGAAATAATGGCGGTGGGCGGAAGGATTTCGCCGATTAGAAAATGCATCTCCACTGGTAGACGGTAAAGGTGGCTATGGGTACGGTTGTGGAGGTATTCCGGTGCATTGGTGTTCGGAAGCCATAGAGGCTGTTCGGATAACCCGCCCGCATCGCCTTTCATCATGCCCTGGAAGCTCTTCTCAATAATCACCGCTCTGAAGAGATTAATTGGATGAAACGCACTTTTGAGGAATAAAACATATTATTTTCGGAAACGAGGCCATGAGTGTTATTTTAAGCCAGGGTAAACAATCATCCATACGGGAATAGGATTGTCGGTAGGGCATCGAGACGAGACGGTCGGACACTGCGAAATTGCGGACCTGGGGAGTCATGCGTACCGGTCGTCGGAATTTAGTGATCTTGATTGGGTTACCTCTGTGATACCCGCAATTCCGAGCGCAAACGGTTGCGTGGCAGATACAATGCAAAATCCCATTTTCCATTCGATCCAGAAGTAATTAATCCAGACCATCGTGTTATAGCATGTTTTGCGGCGTACGGGTGGTGCTGAGTTATCGAACGTGCAACGGCTTTAACGAGGCCAGGACTCAATCAGTCTCGTCGCATGATTGGTCGGGAGTATTCTGGATAAACAGCTCTCTGGAGATCAAGGTTCGACTGGATCTTGATGAACATTGAAGTTGCCTGTTCTAATCTCCAAAGTCCAAAATTAGATTTTGGGTAGATCTTTAAAGCACTTGGTTCGCCTCGACCACCCAAGGACTCGATGTCCAGGATAGGATTCGTCGTTATGTGTACACGACCGGACTTTGGTGGTGACGGATATCTGTTGAAACCATAGTCGACCCAAGTCCGCTTTAATCCATTGTGAAGTAGGTTATTAATACTAACAAATCATCAAAATATGTTTGACATAGCAGAAGAGGTGTTCTGAACTTGCAACGATAAGCAAGGCTTGAGTATAAGTAGCATGGCATGCATTGTCGACTGCCCATTATTCGCAGTAAACCAATCATTACTTTCCTTTGCAGTGTTATAGATTTCCAATCATTTCATCATTTTCCTTTTGAATATCTTCGTTCCAGTCATTTCATAAAGCTTTCTCCGGTCTGCGCTTCCTAAAATTTCACAATGCCTTCTTTCCAATCCATTCTTTTGGGCACGCTTCTTGCTGCACCATACGCAGCAACCGCTGTGTTGTCTACTACAACAATTCCTGCAAGTTTCACCCAAGTCGTCCGTGCCCGGGCCACTCCCACCCCGCCAAAATGCTTCCAAGTAAAGGGTAACGTGCAATATACCAAAGGCACTCCGGATGAGCAGGTCAGCAATGGCTGGCAGGTGCTTCTCGACGACGGTCAGGTCATTTGCGACAATGAAGGTGCGGAATCTCCTTTGAAGGGCTCCAAGATCAATTGCTCTGGACCCCCGGGTTTCACTTCACAAACTTTCGAATGGTCGTGGCCAGATGTGAACGGTCCTCTGACGGCCTCCTATTGCTACGATTTTAACAACGCGAATTGGTATGTCTTCATCTCCCAACACTGCACAATCATCATTGTTGCAGGTGTTTGAACTAAACTGATCATGAAAACAGTGCTAGTAATACCCTTACCCAAGGACAAGGTTGGACTTGCACAGAGAACGGAGCAAGTTTTACGTGTGAGGGGGAGATACAAGTTTGCGGAGGAGCTCAGTGAAATGTGGGCTCGAAGATGCTCTTTTGAATTTTTCCCACCTTGTTTGATGTGGCTCTGATAAGAATCAAGAAATTACGTATACGACGAATCGGTGTATAAACAGCAGATGTGTTATCCATACAAGATCCTTGTATATGATCTGCTATTCCCACCAGGCTCATAAGCCCAACTTTGCATAAAACATGTAAAATTATTTCGTCCGTTGTATGCTCCTCGTTAACGTCTGATACCGGTACTCCTTTAGTTCTAGCACTAATACTGGACTGGGGAAGTTGATCTACAATAGTCCTCTGGATGGTGCCGTGTGTAATAATGATTTTCTTTTGACTGTTCACTCATTTAGCATGTACCTTCTCCGGAAGCATATTGGAGGAGAATCGTCCATCATAGTTTCCGGCTGTTCTTGCACGCCAAGCGCTATCCACATGGTCTATTCTTGGCGGCTGGGCAAGAGGCAGAAAGCTCCCGAAAGGTGGCGAATGAGAAGCTCCCATCGGAAAAACAAAGTTGCAACTGGCAGTTCTAGACCTCAATTGCTGGCGTGAGCGCAGGTGGGTGCTGTTCTGATCGAGTTGAGAGCACTTCGAGCTCTATACTGTATCTCTTGTAATATACAAATGATTATTGAGAGGCCATGAAATCGAGTCCGATGAAGATCGCATGTGTTCGCAGCTATATTGTAGCAGCGGAGGCGGAAAACAAGTCAGCTTCTAGGCCTAGGTCTCAGAAAAGAGCGACTGAATAAGCATTAACATTGAACGGATCTTCAGATGATCAATGGCGGAACCGATCGCGGCAGCGAATAGCAAAACAGCGACAAATAATTTGTCGGTCGGCGACGGCATAGGAGGCTCGGCAAAGCTGCAGGTTGGCAGTTTCGGTCCGTCTTCTGGTAACTACGAGCTATGATGCTGTGAAGGCACAAGGACATGGAGCCAGGTCCAGGTAGAAGACAAGAAGCGACGGTGCGTGCATGCAACGAGGTCGTTGCGCGAGGGAGAGATAATTACATATAATGGAACCGGACGGGCCAATCTATTCAGAGCTGTGTCCGCGGAAAGGAGATGTCTGGAAGTCGCCGACTCCTGAGGTAGTACCAGTATGTATACGATACGGTGGTACGAAGTACGATATACACACCGTAGTTATCGTATCACCACCCAAGATCGTCGACAAGTAGTGCCGAAAGATGTTCGACTGTGAGGCTGAGTACGCAAGACGATCCGGCACCAAGCTTGGATAGTGGGATGCCAGGGGGGGCAGTGTAAGGTGCATGCCATGCCATGCTAAACCATGAGAGCCTTCAAAACCACCCTAGAAGAGTCGACCGTACGTCCATGCCGTGAAGGTGTTGTAGCACAGAATTGCTACGAGTACATTGAATGTTGAATGCGAATGAATGATTATAATGGTGTTCATGTTGGGAAGCAATAACGAATCGACACGGGTTGGTGTTGTTTGTGATGGTAATAAGGAGTGATGATTAGTGGTGAATGTCCATGCGAGACGAGGAAAGCCAAGACTCGACGTGGAAGTAAGCAACGATGACGTAACCCGATGGTAGAATTTCGGCTCGGCTCGTTTCGACGTTCCGTGTCTCTCTCTTTCTCTCTTTCTGTCTCTCTTTACTCTCTCTCTCTCTCTCTATGCTCTCTCTCCATCTCATCGTATCAACCTCCCATCCCTTACCCTTAACCCTCCACCCTTATAACCCGTCTAACACACCAACGGCAAACGCCAATTCGAACATCCGACTACTTACTATCTAATAAGTCTGGAACTACCCCCGTAGGGTGAGGGTGACCTTCCATACTCATCTCCGTCTCTCTTCGTTTCTACTCAATATCAACAACAACATCAATATCAACATAACATCAACATCCGCATCATCAACCACCGTCAACAATATCCCACAACCGGCCATCCTTCGAACGTCCCCACGCCTCGTCCGCGACCCTCCATGCCCTGCTATTCGCCCTCCACATGGGTATCCGCTACCCGGCTGTTGTCAACATAATCACCCTCATCTTCTTCTTCGTCTACTTCTGGATCGCCGCGTACCTGTGCTATCGCCACGGCCTCGGTCATAATACACCATGGATATGCATAATCATCCTGTGCCTTTGCCGCCTGACCCAGGTCTCCCTCGATCTGGCGGCCACTCAACTCTTCCCACCGTTCTCGGCCGCTAATACGTCCCTTGAGAGTGGTGTCGCCATCTTGACCGAGATGGGCCTGACACCACTGTTCATGGCTACTACATCAATGCTCAATACTACCTCGCGCCCCAAAGGACGTCGAATGCAATGGATACTTCTCATTCTACACGTTCCGCTCATCGTATCATTTATCCTCATCGTTGCCGGCGGAATTGATCCTGATTCCCGTGATACCCCGACTTTCGCCTCGACCGAAGCCACCAAAGCCGGCATCGCCTTATATTGCGCGTGTTTTGTTGTCCTGATCTGGGCCACAGCGGTTATCTCGTCTCGTCTATACCTGGCCGACTCGTTCGAAGTCAAGATACTTACCACCGTGGTTCTCAGTCTTCCTTTCTTCTTGGTGGACGTCGTCTACATGATGTGTTTCGCTTTCGAAAGTTTGTGGGGTAGCCAAACATTCAATGTTATCAGCGGCGACGTCACAACTCAATTGTGTATGCAGGTCATAATGGAATACATAATCGTTGCATTGTACCTTGCCATGGGTCTAGAGTTGCCCAACAAGGTAGAAAGAGCCGTCGAGGAGGTGGATCCCGAACAACTGACGGCCACGTTTCTCTGGAAGCTTTACGAAGTAGGATCATGTAAGAACTCTGATACCACAGCGCGAGTGTTAATATACTAATGATTTTGCGCCAGCTGTTGTCGCTTTTGTTATTATGCCCGCCCTCCAATTCGCACATTGGTTGTTGGGAAGAATATTACGTTCCTGAACCTGTCTTTTAGCGAGCGATACTTTTGGCATTGCATTTCATCATCATGCGAACTACGAAAAGTAGTAGCTTTACCCGTCCGTACAGGACGTCCAGTACAATAGCGTCACGGTGCATACACAGCTATTTTTCTTTGAGGTGTGTTCATACACGTTTACATGACTTTTCTTAGTCTGACGGAGAAACACCCACATAGATCGCATCCCTCTCTCTTCCTCGGTCAATCGGTCATCGAAATTCTTCGCATCTACCCACCCAATATCCATCCGCTTGCTTCGTCCCGCGTAAACCGGTCACTATCATACGAGTCCTTTGGGCCAGAGGTGGACGACCCCACCACTTAGATATGCTGCGCGTTCCAGGAGAGTTTCGCAGAGGAACCGTAACTTTACTCCATGGAAAGAGCGTATAGAGGAACTATCTGTTGGGACTGTTTGATATTTGCGAAGACCAATGATTGTACGGTTCAATTGTGCTAACACACCACCGTGACATTACTTCTCGACTCCAGCCAGAACGCGTTGGACTATATGGGCAAGCGTTCGAAAGGATGGCCGTCGGTTCTGCTGCTTTGCGCAACTTCCTTGCAGGGGTGCATAGCTTTTCCCGTTATTTTGCCACCTGGCCTTGGAGGGTTCCAGAGTATTGGATGACGACCTGTTCGGCGTCTTAACGCCAATGTTGATCCTACATCGCAATCCCTCATCTTGACTGCTGCATCGTGGGGTGGATGGATAATGTCTGCGCAAAGAATGGCCAGACCGGCTCAATTCTAGGCTAAGAATTGGATCCGTCAGGTTTGTTGCGTACTATAGGTGCCTGCATCGAGAGAACATCCATTTGTCTTGTGCACAATAGGAAAACTCTTTATCGTGCTCACTTTGTCGATACGCCGTTGCGTTGGCTTGCAAAATGTTTTCCAATTTCACCAGCGAACCTACGGATATTGAGTTGAAAGGGAACATAACCGAGCTCTACTATTAGCAAAGATTTCACACTCTACATTGTGGAGTGTATAAAAGATACACACTTCGTTCCGCTACCATGACTTCTCTTTCAATGCATCGCTACTCGGTTCTATTCTCTCTCAAGGTCTATACGCCATCACTAGTTGATGTGACGAGATTGGAACGAATATTCTGCAATAATACAAGTAGTGCTTGGAAAATCAATAGGCAGCGCTTAATTGCCGATCAATCTACGAACCCCTGATGCCTCGGGCAAGTTACCTCCGCCCTCCAAGAGACTCATTTCCGAACTGCAAGATAGTCACACAACTATTCTCAATTTGACTGAACCACCTATAGAATATGGAACATCTTAAGGGTTCGGGGCTCCTGGAGCCGATACAATTATTCCGATACTCAACGACCTCGCAACTCGGACGATGATTATGCGACGGTTTAGCAATGGAAGAAATTGCATGTGCTTCTGTTTCCCCACAATCTCCCCGCGCCTTAAGATCTCGCTCTACATCAACCCGTTTATCCACGGACATCAACCACAACGGGTAAGCGCCAGTTGTTCAATGATAGAACATGCAGTTGCGTGATTGTTTCTAATTTCAACACAATCGACTATGTAGTCAAGCCCAGGTAATCGGGATCCATAATGCAGGTACAAATATGTGAACTACTGCCCATTCACTCAAGGCCATCCAACTCTCCTCGTCTTAGGGTCACTCCTTGCCTAACACGAGGATGTCTAAAAGCGTTCTTGGCTGTGTTGCCCTCATTGGGCTTGTGAATTCTGTTCAAGCTCAAGGTCGCTCCACCAGCGAAGCTGTCAAAGTCAAGTGGCTTGAAGATGCCCCAAAATACAACGGCGGTGTCACGTTCGGTTTACCATGGGCGCTTGGGCAGTTCTCTGCCAATGCATCCACTTTCTCCGCTTCGTCAGGGAATGGGGATGTCCAATTGCAGTCTTGGATTAACGCGTACTGGCCAGACGGATCGATCAAGTGGACCGGCCACGCACTCAGTGCTTCGGAGTCGGCCTCAGATGAATACACTATAACTGCGACTGGCTCGGGCACTGGAAATGCAACTCGGCTGAGAAGACGAGCGATAAACGACACAAATGTTATTCAGGTCACCCAAACAGCAGACAATATCCGAGTCAATACCAGGAAGATCACTGCGGACTTTCCGAAATCGGGCGATTCGATCCTTTCTTCCATTAAGACATCTAGTGGAAAGACCGTCGGCACCAATGGTCGCTTGGTTCTTAGGTCTCAATCTGGTGTTGGAGATGATGACAGTGGAGATACCGCCGCAGTCAACTACTATAACTTCATCAGCAAGGTTTCCAATGTGACTGTATCTAAAGAGACGTCAATTCGCACTCTGGTGACTGTGCAAGGCATCCACCGTCTTGAAGAGAAATCATCGGGCACGCATAAAGATTGGCTTCCCTTCACCGTTCGCTTCTACCTCTACGCCAATTCTGAGGCCATACGAATCATTCATACCATTATCTATGATGGTGAATCCAAGAATGACTTCATCTCTGGGTTGGGTGTCAAGTTCGATGTGCCGCTCGAGGGCGAGGAATTCTACGACCGCCATGTTCGAATTGCCGGCGTCGATGGAGGAATACTGCACGAAGCAGTGCAAGGACTCAGCGGTCTCCGTCGGGACCCCGGCAAGAATGTCACTGATGCACAGTATGAAGGCAAGAAGCTGCCAGATATCAGCACATGGCCTGCCAATGTTCGCACCCGCACGCAATGGATTCCCACATGGAGCGACTACCGCCTTACCCAACTATCGCCAGATGGATTTAACATCCAGAAGCGAACAAAGGCCGGTCAAAGTTGGCTCAAGATTCCGGGAGGTACTCGTGCCGGCGGCCTCGCATATCTTGGTGGTGCAACCGTAGGTGGGCTTGCTGTCGGCCTTCGCGACTTCTGGAAGAAGTATCCTACCAGCCTGGACATCTCGAACGCCGCCACCGACACCGGATCAATCACCCTGTGGCTTTATAGCCCTTCGGCTGAGCCTCTGGATGTGCGTCCTTATCACGATGGTCTTGGAGAAGACACATATGCAAAACAGTTAGACGCTCTCGAAATTACATACGAGGACTGGGAAGGGGGTTATGATACTCCATATGGTGTTGCCAGAACCAACGAGCTATACATCTATGCCTTTGACAGCACTCCAACTGCGGAGAAGCTATCTCAGCTAACGAACAACACCAACGAGCCGCCAGCTCTTGTCGCAGACTCTGCATACATCGCCAAAACTAAGGCTCTCGGTACTTACTGGGCCACCCCAGAATCCACTGCCGGGTCAGCAAAAGCGGAGGCCCTTGAGTCACAATTGGATTTCCTCGTCAAGTTCTACGAAGGACAAGTAGAGCAGCGCCGCTGGTATGGCTTCTGGGATCATGGAGACATCATGCACACTTACGACCGGGTTCGCCATCAATGGAGCTACGATGTCGGAGGCTACGCATGGGATAATTCCGAACTGTCGCCAGATCTATTCTTCTGGAACTTCTTCCTCCGGACCGGCCGTGCCGATGTGTTTCGACTCGCCGAGGCTCAAGCTCGTCACGGCGGCGAGGTGGATTCATATCATCTCGGAAATTTCACTGGTCTCGGCACGCGTCACGGTGTTCAGCACTGGAGCGATAGTGCTAAGCAAGCCCGTATCTCCACACCTATCTACCGAAAGGCGTTCTTCTACCTCTCCGGCGGGGACGAGCGTACGGGTGATCTGATTCATGCCGTTCTCGAAGCCGAAAAGGCTTTCGTCCTAGTCGATGCTCGCCGCAAAGTGCGTGATCCTTCCATTATCTATACCCCCGATCCCGAGGCTCTGTTCCTAAACTTCGGCACCGACTGGGGTAGCATCGCAGCAGCATATCTTATCGAATGGGAACGACGAGGTCCCCGCTGGGAAGAATGTCGAGACAAGCTCATCAACACCTTCAAGACCTTCCCGAAGCTCAAGAACGGCTTCGTGACCGGCGAAGCCCTCTACAACTCCCTTGACGGCACATGGGCTCCTCCGCCCAACGATCCTGATAACGCCGGTACCGTCACAGTATCCCATCTCTCCTCCGTCTTCGGCGTCGTAGAAACCATCGACGAACTCATCACCCACTATCCATCCGTTCCTCAACCCTTCGTCGACGCCTGGCTGGACTACTGCTACTACTACGGCGCCCCCAAAGCCGAACAAAAAGCTCGCTACGGCAAGGACTTCGGCAACCTCAACCTCAAACAAGGTCATTCGCGTCTCACGGCCTACGCTGCTCGTGCCAGACAGAACGCCACACTCGCGGCCCGCGCGTGGAACGAGTTCTACACCAGCACAGACGGCCTCAGCCCGAATGCCAGCTGGCAGACTGTCAGGGTCGATGGCGATAAGAGTCTGACTGCCGTCGACGAAGCGGATTGGATCTCGACGAATGCGGCGGCGTTGTATGGGCTGAGTGCTATTGAGAACTTGGCGATTATTGGGGCTGCGGATAAGATCAATTTAAATGTTACCGGTAGTGCTTAGGTGCGAAGATATCGAAGGGGTTAGTGGGATTCTATCCTTCTTGTAAATGTTTCTTGTTTCTTTTATTCTTTTCAACTTGAGTTACAGATTACTATATTATGACAATGTTTTGATTTTTTATTGTAATTCTCGATGATATTTTAGCCTTACGCTATCTTTTCAATCTCCTTTGTCGATATTTACCTCGCAAACTTGTATGCCTGACCGTTGTCTATTGTTCACTTTGCCCAACTAGCCCTCTGAGTCAGCATCCTCCTTATCGTCAAATTCCCTTCCCGTTCCTCCTTTTTCCTTCCTAGCCTTCTACTGCGTAGGTATCGACCCCATGCGACCCTTGGTGTTCTAGAGCTCCAGAATCTATGCACGAGATTCATTCCATCACCTACACCGCTTTCGATGATCCTTGTCCATACATGTGACATGGAAATACGATCGCAATACGGTATTTACGCAAGCGACTTAATGCGGTACATGGATTTTGATTCATGCTCAAACAACCCTTGGTCCGTGGTTTTGGGTTCAACGGTCTTTTACAGTTTCCGAAGTTTTCATGGGGAAGAAATGCTATAAGTAATTGTCCAGGATTTCGGTCCCATGAGTGGCAATGGATTGGTTACGGGGTCACTTGGTATAGCTGCATATAGTCTGGGTCTTACGTTTTTTCGCTTTCATAGTGGGCTGCTATTCATACAGGCTAAGTGATTTGAATATTGTTTAAGGTTCGAGTCCCTTGGCTGATGGTGGCTTGGTCACGAGCTCTCCTGGATAATTCATGTTCTGACATATTGACATAAGTACATCTGAAGTTATCGTTAGAGTTCCAATCGAGTTCTTCTACCTTTCGACGTTGACAAAGATGTTTCGTTTGACCTGCGCAAAGGGGGGTGTCACGACGGAATGAAATAGGCGCTTTGGAGAGTGGACGATAGACCAGTGTATTAGGAACGTTATTATTACGTCTATCATATCATTTTAAATAGGTATATACAGTAGGATACAGAGATCTACATGAGGAGGTTCACTCATCTAACAGTCGGTGCTCTCCACCATTTACTTCCTAGACTTGATGATGTCGGCGGCCTTCTCACCAATACCGTAGGCAGTAGCCTGGAGATGGCAAGAGGGGATGATGGGGATGATGGAAGCATCAACGACGGACAGACGCTGGGTTCCGTAGACCTGCAACTTGTCGTCGACGCAGCCACCGTCAGACTCGGGCATCATGGGGCAGGACCCGGAAGGATGGGCGAGGGTGGGGGAGAGGAAGTTAGAAGCGAGAAGAGCATTGAAGATGTCGTCATCAGAAGTGTGCTGAGCGCCAGGGATGATCTCAGAGATGGAGAACTTCTCGAGCTGCTTGGACAACCAGACAGTGCGCATGTAGCGGAGACCGGCACCAATGATGGTCTTGTCGACGGGGTTGACGAAGGCGTTGTAGATGATGTCGGGGATGCCGTTAGGGTTCTTGGCGTTGATGTGAATGGTTCCACGGGAAGCGGGCTTCTGGACACCAACGAGGCCGTAGGTGCCATCAGAAGGAAGAGGATACTCGACAGCAGCGGCGTCCTTGCGCTTGTAGAGCTCAGAGATGATCTTGCGCTGCTTGGCAGCACCGCGGATGAGCTTCTTGTTGTTCTTGTAGATCTCGGGGAGGTAGTCGGTGTCCTTCTGGCGGGCGAGAGCGTTGGCGATGTTGCGGAATCCGGAGGTGACATCAGGAAGGGAGATGAAAGAGAGGGCGTTACCACGGGCGTAGGTGTAGTGGCCGGTCTTCTTCTCCTCGTATTGCTTCCACTGGGTAGCGTTGTACTCCGGGTCGGTCATCAAGGAGTTCACAGTAGGGAAGGTCTTGGTGGTGGTGTTGAAGACAACGGTGGCGTATGGGTGGTCGTGGAAGTTGGAACCAACGGAATCAAGCTCGACTTGGACCTTGACGCCAGCTGCCTTCAAAACAGACTTGGGTCCAACACCGGAGAGCTGCAAAAGCTTAGGGGTCTGGACGGCACCAGCAGCAAGAATGACCTCCTTCTTGGCGTTGATAGTGTAGGTCTGTCCATTGGAAGTGACCTCAACACCAGTGGCAATGGCGCCCTTCTTGTTGTCCTTGAGAATGACGCGCTTGGCCTCGGTGTTGGTGACGATGACAAGATTCCTACGCGAGGCAATTGGGTCGTAGTACGCATAGCGGGCATGTGCACGGCGACCAGTCTCCTTGTCCATGGTGTTTCCGTACCAGGATGGGCCATATGCTTGACCAGCATTTCCATCACGGGGAACGTAGACACCAGTAGCCCTCCAGGCAGCCCAGTAGTCTTTGATATCATCGAACTGAGTGTCGGTGATACTAACGGTCAAGGGACCATCTCCGTAGACGCTGGGGTCCCAGGTGACACCAAACTTCTTGGTGATCTCAGGGGATGGTGGCTGGAATCGGGTACCCTTCTTGAAGTAAGGGAGCATGCCCTTCCAGCCCCAGCCCTTGTTTCCAAGAGCCTCCCACGCATCGTAGTCGGCTGCTGAGCCTCTGTCGTAGATCATACCGTTGATGACGGAGCCACCACCGAGAACCTTGGCAACATAGACATCGAATGCGGTGTTGTTGAGTCCTGGCTCTGGGAGGGTCTTAATACCCTTCCAAATGAGGTCGGCGCTGGCAGAGATGTCATTAGCCTTCCACGGGATCATAGTAGCATCGTTATCGACACTGGCTCCTCCCTCAATGACGATGACAGTCTCTGGAAATAAATGTTAGTTTCGAATATGCACTCGGTTAAACTTTGCATCCTTACTTGACTTGTCTTCGCTTAGACGGTTTGCCACGATCAAACCCGTCACACCACCACCAACAATTACATAGTCATATTCGGCAGGGCGAGAGGCACCAAAGACTGGTACGATAAGGATGCTGAGAAGCTGGACGGCCGTAGCCAAACGAGAGAAGCGAGGCATTATGAAGATCCAATTAAGGTATTAACGAAAGTAGAAGTGGGATGGTTCTTCGACAATCGAAGGGAGAGGTGCAGCCACTAAAGGTTATATACAATGCCAACTCGACGGGTATTCGTCGAAAAAGTCCCTTGCCACGTGGGAAAGGAGTCGAGCTAATCGCATGGGGATTAGGACACACCAAAAGAGCTCATTATCAGGAACCTGACGGATCCATTTGGACCATTTTGAGACTGTAGTTCTATGCGATGGGTACGCGCATGCAATAGAACGAATGTCGAATGCATGGGCGAGGCGTTCTGTACGCGGCAGTCGAGGAAGGCGAGCAGGTGTGTACTGCAATACGCATAGGCAAACGACCCCAAAACTGCGGTTCGATAACAGCGATGGCCCATATTACCTGTTCTAGCGCATGGTCCGGCTCCATTCGCCTAGGCGCAGTAATGGGCCAGGCACAGGCAATAACAGAGGGGTTCTTACCTCGTACTTAGAGGTAGGTATGCTCTTGAGTCTTGACCTATTCAATGGCGAGCCGACGAGAGGCCGAGGAAGATGAGTGCCCTCATAGTGTAATTACTCATAGGGAGGCTATGTCCGCATCCTCGACTCGCAGCCTGCAGGCCTGAGGCTTCCAGCCAATTCTTTGCGATTGATCGGATTCCGTCCGCCAAAGTCCGAGGGCTCGATTCCTCGCAAGTCAGTCCATACGACTTCGCGAAGACACAGAACGGTTGGATTCATCTCGAAGATTAACAATGATACGATTCACAGAAGTCAGCATGTTGGTTCAGATCAAAGCCCGTCGTACTCCGTACCGTTCACTGTTAAGGTAACTACTTGTACTCCGTACTCCGTACAGGTACATTCCTGGGGAGGGGGAACTACTGGAAGAAGCGTACGTACATATTGTAACGCGTAGAAGCTGCCGGGCCGCTTGTTCCTCAGCTGCCGGGTGTGCAAGGCAGGCTACAGTACCAAGCTAGTTCATTATTGCAGGTACTCGTACTGTGGTAGGTGGACAGTCCTCGACTCCTCGCAGGCAAATAATTAGTAGATTATGGTGTTCCCCTGCTCTGTCATGAAAAGTGGGTATGGCGTTCTGAGCTAGATCTAGTGTAGTGGCAGTCGAGACGATGGCTCCGGAGGAGAAGGCCCGTTCGTTCATGCAAGTACGCCGAGGGTCTACTGTGTACAAGCAACCAGCGAGAGCATCACGCAACTCTGTTACGAGTGAGTGGGTAGGTGTCTTGCGGTAGTGAGGTTGAAATATACATAAATCTCCTGACGCATTAGGAGAATAAAATCCTCAGTAGAGCAATCGTCGGGATAATCCAACAGAGTTTTCGTTTACCCACGTGGGCGATCTTTACTCTGCACGTACATGCAGGATAAAGTTTCCTCCTTATCGTATTCACACATAAAGGCGAGCAACTATACCCCCCAATCCATCCCAAATAAATGAATCTAAGATCCTTCCATCGTCCATGGCATTGGGGTTGGAAGCGAGAAAAGCTTGTCTGGGCTACCCTTGACATAGATAGAAACACGGAACATCTTTCGCGACATCCTGCCCACTAATACAAGTAGACTCTTCGGCCCATGCCCTCCAATTTACGACCTCGCATTCGGTCCATATCCCTTAACATGTTAGTGCCCTCCGTACAGCAATGTCGGTTGGCCCGGTTACTTTTCCCCTCCAGGTACTTGTAAGAATTCACCTATGCCTAGACCTCGCAGACCACTTTCTCTAGGTACACATGAAGGGTCATAGCAATCTCGGATTTGTTTGAAGTGTCGTTTTGATAGTGAAATGGTATTCGACTTGGAGCTAAGGAAGACGAATAACAAGCATGCAAAATTCATGGCCTCTTGGACCCGTGTGCATTTTCTTATTGGTGTCAAGGAGAACAATTCTATCACCTATGTTTAAGCGGCAACTAAAGAATTGGGTTTCGACAGCTCCAACTCCCAATTTAGAGCTGGAGACACGTCCGTCGTATCAACCCTCCTGGGTAGTGACGCCGCGATTGATTCATTGCACCATCGTTCTATCGATTTACCGTGCATTATTTGCCACCACCTGAACGGTCCACTTCCTTCCGCAGGTTAAGTCGGGGGATGCGAGTCACGGCCCACCACCATGAAGGCCTGTTTTTGGCCAACTCCTCTACCGATGGAAGCATTCGAGCGCTTTCCGAATTCCTAGTTCCCCCTCAGTTGCGGAAAGTGATAAAAGACTATCTCGTTGGGCTGGCAAGCCACTGTCACCTGCAAGCCACTGTCACAGTCCGCTGGAAGGGAGAGCGGAACGCTGTCAAACTCAATTATAGGCCCCCTTTGGAATCCCACATTCATCGAATTCAGGTCATTTCTGTACCCACTCGTATGGCACTCATCCACGAAGCTCGACTCGCGAGTTCAGAGGCGAGTTCAGAGGCGGATTCAGAGGCGAGTTCAGAGAGAGTCAGATACATAGTAGATGCTCATATGATAGTTATCTGTAAAAGTCATGTTAAGATCTTCTAGAATCACGAACCCTGCTCACAAGGCTGATGAGAAGAGCGTGTGCGTGGTTCCTTGTATGTTCCAGACTTTTGGGAGCGAAGGAGCGTTGAAAGATCTTCAACTTGTATAAACTTGTATCAGGGGTATCACTGTCTTCCTGCCGTTTTCTGATACCTGATTACATTCTAGCTCTTAGTTGCTCTCCAATTGGCAGTAGGTGTACACTCAAAGTGGAACCACTGTATGGAGCGAAACCGGGCCATGTTGCGATACGATGTTTGACCCTTGTAAATGCATGTACCAGCCTGCTTCCGAGAGGTTGTGCGCAGAACGACTAGTGAATCCCTCCTCTCGGTTGGAATTATTCCACGCCGGATCTCGTTACTTACAAGTAATAATGCCACCTGTGGTTTGAGCCTAATTTCTGCAGAGTTAGGCAGGAGATCGAAGGGATACAAGTTCTTACAGCTCCCACCATCGTCAACATTCTTGTTTCTGTTCTGGGATGATTCTTTAATTACTGGCCCCCATCTACCGTCGTTTGCTCGTCCTCAACTTACTGGTTCTATCGTACCTGGCAGGAGCCTTGCCGACATGGCCGATCCGATGGCAGATCCAATGCAGCAAGACTGGCCCGATGAGCGCCTGCGGATTCTCGTCCCGTGCACCCTCCTGATGGTCATCGCCCAGATCTTCCTTACTTGGAGAGTGATCTACGGGTTCAAAGCAGGGCGCAGGTTCTTGGTTTGCGATTACTTGCTTATTCTCGCACAAGTATGTCAACGCACAAATCCCAACCTTCACTTGTGCAGCATTAACAAGATTTTTGCAGCTTTTGAACATCAACAATGTCGGACTCATATATCCAAATTGCGCGAGAGGCCTCGGACGACATTTGATGGACCCGAGCATCAAAAAGCCGGACGACATACTGAAGTATGCATACCTCCTTTGGGTCAGCCAGATCACGAACATCATCGCCGTTGCGATTCTGAAGTGGTCAATTTGCGCGTACCTACTCGTCCTCAATTTCTCCAAGAGCTACCGCATCATCATCTGGCTCTCCATTCTTATGATCACCGTCTTCAACTTTTTGATTCCCGTTTTGACTCTGTTCGGATGCACACCCCTTGAATCAAACTGGAATCCTGGAATCACCAAAAAGAAATGCTGGGCTCGAGGAACCCTTCCGCTTTCCTACACACAAGGTGTTTCGAACATCTTGACTGATGTGGTATATGCCGTCGCGCCAATTGTGTATCTCGCCAGCGTGCAACTTTCGAAACGAACCCAGTGGGGCCTTCGTGTCGTGTTTTTGCTCAGTGTAATGTAAGTTTCACTCCAGGTGCAGCATTATTGGAATTCCTGAACTAACAACCCTTCCTAGCGGCACTGTTTGCTCTATTTTCAAGACGATCGAGCTTAAGGTCATCGTGAAGACCATGGATCCGACTTGGGATGGAATCAATCTCACAATCTGGAGTTCTGCTGAATTGTCTGTCGGCATCTTCATCGCCTGCCTCCCACCCTTGCGAAAGCCATTCGATCGAGTTTTCAAGAAGATCCTCCCGTCCACTCTTACAGGATCCCACAAGACACCTCAATACGGCTATGGTTATGGTCGTTCAACCAACAGAAACGATATCAGGATGAGCAACTTCGGGGGCAGCAGAGTTCCCAAGAATGCTCACCCTCTAGAGTCTAATGTCTCTCCGGATGATGAGAGCGAGAGGGCAATCTTGGAGGATGAAGAAAGTGGCAAATCGGGTGGCATCACACGAACGACCAAAGTCACAGTCGTTGAGGAGAGCGGCAATGGTTCAGCAGAATTTCATAAGCCCGGTGGACCGCTATAGGGCGGCTTCTTTGTATAGTTAAAATCTACCTGAATAGACATCATGATTACAGTTAATCCAGTTCTCACACATCGGGCACGCTTTCCATCTCATTTTCTTCACAATCCTACGTTTGTTCTACACACGAGACAAACAGCGCTCCGTCTTGGATGGAAAGGCTTGATTCGAAAAGCATTCAACCCTGATCTAATTACTATTACCCCATGTCATTAGCCTAGCGCACTTGTCAATATCCTGCATTGCCTTGAATAATATGACAATAACCTTCTGGGTAGGAATAGGTACGAAAAGTATGGTCCAGCGGGGTCTTTACACTGTAAAAGCACAAGCATACACGAGCCTTCTTGCTGGCCTTGTAACTAGGTAGGGAGGCGGCATCAGGATTAGTTACTCGTATTTCTAGAATTTTGCCGCATTGTCTGACTACCTAGGACCCCTTCTTACTCCAGAGACCCCTTGAGAACGCATGGACAAGGACTTTTGTTAGCTGCTTACGTTTTCGCTCTAGTCGAACCCGTCATTGGGCTGGAATTCGCAATCTCCACTCAAAGTTCGCATGTTGCCGGGGAGGTAAAGTAGCTTTAAGGATAGTATGCTTAGGGAAAGCGGGGATTATACGCAGTCGGCATTGGGAAGGGAATTAATAGCGAAACACTCCAGCTGATAATTTGTTCTACGTGTACGATCCTAGAACGCCAATGCCCTGAGGCATCCGCCCAACTTGTCCTGTCGTGAGTCTCCATTCTGTAGATGCCTCGTCAACATTGCGCAAAGGAGGTCGAATTTCTTCTCCGGCTCAACGTCCTTAGAGTAATTTTGAGTCAGACACTGTCAACTGTCCGTCGGATGCGGAAGCATCCGTTAGAGCCACCCGTCCGACTTGTGTGCGCTTGCAATAATCCGCTTCTTCTTAGCTCGTTGTTTGTAGACTGTCCCTGAGTCAAGGTAAGTAATCGAAACCTATTTGGAAGTCGGTCGCCTCTGCCTTCTTATCCATCAGAAAATGTTTTGTGGATCTCGATCGTGCACTCTCGTATGATCTGGTGCCTTGGTTACGTACCCTATGGACCCATATGCCGAAGGTGTTTTCGGATGCATCCGAATTTGGGTGTGCTCGATGCAAGCAGATTTTATGCAATCGATGGATGAAAGTATAGCTAGGTATCTACAACGATGAGTACAATGTTTTGAATGAGACCCAATATGTACATTAAGTGTGGTTTTCTGGCAATCGAAACTGAGACAAGGCTCTGCCCTATGGCCCTTTGTGGCAGCTTGCAGACGCTGGCAACTGGTCTTGAATGTCGCAGTCAGGAACAAGCCGTACAACGGTACCAGGAATTCCAACCCAACTCTACGGGCAGTCAATAGGTTGGCATTGTGCAAAATTATTTTCTTTTGATCTGTAAGATAATAACATTGATCTGGCCAATTTTCTGGGGTTCTGTATCGGAAACTTTGTTAGTTAGGATTTTAATTGTTGTTATGGTAGATGGTCAGATACTAAAATTTACATCTCGGTTATGAATTGCACAACGACCGAACATGTGACTATAAATGTGATTTTGTTTATATCACATTGTTCCGAGCAGTGCATTTTAGAAGGAAATTGAACGATGAACCATGCATTTCTGATGCTGGGTACCTGTACGGAGTAGTTGTACGTTGAATCCGAAGATTCGAAGTTTGATAAATAGAAAGACAAGGTGGATGTATAGGGAGTGAGTGTATGACGTCATGTGCTAGTTATGTGGTAAATTATTCGAACAGAACGACAACAAGCTCGGATCATAGATGTATGAAACAGTTTTATAAGCTAATCCTAATCGCCAGCTATCTTATCAGTGGTTTACCATTGTACCTGCATACTCTCGCGTGTCGGGTAGATCGATGATCTTTCTGTTCTCTTGCCGATCAAGATGATCACGACTAGGGCACCCTTCACTTGTAGAAAGCATCGACACCTGTGAGTTTGGTAATGTGTAAACGAATGTATCCTTTTGCATGGGCCATGGATTTACCTTGGATCTACTCGTCTATGAGCTGAACGAGCAAAAACTTGGTCGTATTGCAGATATCGCGTCTGAAAGAAATAAGGATCGGCATCCGAACGGTCCATCTTCGGGCCTCCTCCAAGGAAAGAAAAACCCAGTAATGAACTATCGTCCGCCACCTTGGTACTTGTATGCAACCTCCCTTCCTCGTCATTTCTCATCCACTCGAGCGGTACAATTGACCTCCCACGTGTGATTCTCTGCCTCTGCCACAGGTCAGATTGCTCAACCTATCAGGACGTGCAATTGCCGACGACCTGGTAACGCCAAAGCCCAGCTCCCATTAACCTCGGCCATCACCATAACTGGATCCCGTTACGATGCATCGTGCAGTCACATCAACCGCAGCCCTGTGGCTTGCTTTCGCCAATACTCTCACTGTAGCTGTTCCAAGTTACCCATCAGCGCCCCACCCCCATGCGACGTTACAGCTGAAGAGCTGGCCGCCTGAGGCTGCTCAGGCACTCGGCAAGATGATCCACCGGAATGCGAACCAAAGCAACTACGCCGTCTTCGACATGGACAACACGAGCTACCAATATGACCTTGAAGAATCCCTCCTCCCATTCTTGGAGAATCAAGGCATATTGACACGTGACAATCTCGACCCAAGCTTGAAGTTGATCGATTTCAAAGATACTGCCAATTTCACGGAGAGTCTTTACAGCTACTATCTACGTCTGTGTGAGGTCGATGACTTTGTCTGTTACCCATGGGCCGCGCAGGTCTGGTCAGGCTTTACTTTAAGGGAATTGAAAGGTTATGTAGATCAGCTTATGGCTTTGAACACCTCGATCCCGACAAAGTATTGGGACGATGATGAGGTCGTGGAAGCCAGCGTCAACCCACCGAAGATCTTTACGGGACAGGTAGAGCTATACAACGCTTTAATGGCGAACGGCATTGATGTCTACGTTATCAGCGCTGCACACGAGGAGCTTGTCCGCATGGTTGCTAGCGATCCTAAGTATGGATACAACGTACCGCCCAAGAATGTCATTGGCGTAACGACCATGCTGCGAAACACAACCTCTGGCGGTCTCACAAATGCTAGAAAGCAAATTGCCGCAGGGACTTACGACCAAGAAGCAAACCTCGACCTGGTCCTTGGTCCCTATCTCTGGACTCCTGCCACATGGTTTTCTGGAAAGTGGGGTGCTATCCTTACATATATCGACCAGTGGAAGAGACCTATCCTAGCCGGGGGTGACACACCAGGAAGTGATACGTACATGCACTTTCACGGTGTCGACACCGATAAAGGAGGCATCCATTTGTGGATCAACCGGAAAGACGCATATCTCCAGGAGCTAGAGGAATTGATCGATGAAAATGCGAAAGAGCAAAAGGAGAACAACAGAGAAGTTACTGCTGACAAGAACTGGGTAATTGTTAAGCCGCAAGACATACTATGAAATCGCCCGACTCAAATGTATATACATGCAAGGAAAGATATAGTAGAAGGTGCTAGAGCTTATATAGCTTTGATCGGAGAGCCAAATTTTCCACACTGGTTACCTTGCCAGAGCTGTCAATATTGAATACAAATTCATCTAATGGCAATGACCCATAAGTGACACCCGTGATGCCTACCCAAGAGCCACAACCCGTGGACCAAAGTGACGCGCCGGGACTCGGACCACCTGTGTCTTCGAATACGGCTTTCCAACTCTGTCGCTTGCTTCCATCAGAGTTCTTGGTCTCGAGTTGTGTATAGTAAAGCCGGGCCTCTGGTCGTGCTTCGGTACCAAATAAACTGGGAAGAGATCCGGATTGCAACATAATCGCTGTTTCGACCATGTTCGTACCGTTGCTAAACCATGTGCCGACCCCAAGTCCGGGTTTGACTGGGTCTGTGCTGATGACCAGATAGGAGTTCTTACTCACGTAAATGCCACTGTACAATTTTTCTGCTTCAGCACGAGCAACTGCATCATATGCCGGTATCAACGATTCGCCAAGAATATCGGCGACCTGAAAATTGGTCAGAGTAGAAGTGCCTGACATCATAATGGTAAATCCAATATTGAAATCCCGCAACAGTGTGATGAAAGAAGTGTATTTTCGGAAAGTTCCTGCTTTCGTAAACACACTCAAGGTACGGTAAGGTTGCGTTTCTTTAGCAAGCTGAATCCGTCGTATGCCCCAAGGTGCACCAATCGATGCTAGGAAGTCTGCAGAAAAGGTGACCGGGTTAAGCCATCGTCGGGTCATCGATGGCTTGATGAGAGTAGACGATAGGATGGCGCGCCCAATCGTGGAGAGGTCATAAGCAGAAGCATACATGTTTCCGCCACTAGGGTTTGATCAACGGGCTGCATTAATGGAATGGAAGCTTTACCTACGGACTCGCATCACCAAGACTGACGCTCCAGTATGAACTTTGCAGACTATCCGGAATAATCCCTTCGGAAGGAGGCGCGAACTCGTAGTATGTGTGGTTGAGGCCTAATGGTTTTATGATTCGCTCTTCCAGTATGTCCCTGAACGACTTTCCAGATATACTCTCAAGTGCATAGGCCAATAGTTGGTAAGCGACATCCGAGTATGTCGCCGTCTGCCACGGCGGGTAAGAAGGATACATGACGTCTAACCCTTTGAAGAATTCTTCAGACAGTCAGCGGAGTTGGAAGACCGTGGGGAAATTGATGTGTAACCTTCTCTTGTACACAGCGGCCATGCTCCGCAAGGCGGTGCTGCTTGCAGAGGTAGTGAATTGAACCCTACTTCCCAAGGCTGAGGGGCGTCTTCCGTCTGTGTAAGCTCACCGAGAATGCCATCTAAGAATTGTTAGGTATGGAGCAGAGCGGAATCGTGTCAACTTTACAATCACGGCCCAATCCCGACACTTGGGAAGCCAGAGCCCCGATCGTCACATCTTCCCATGCTGTCTCTCTTACACTATCGAAACTATGCGAAGTAGGCCGGTTGGCATATTTTTTAAGCTCCGGAATGAATTCAGTGATGGGCATATTCCAGTAATAATCACCAACTTCAGCTAGAAATGCTAGCACTGTGATGAGTTTCGATACACTCCCGAGGCGATACACTGTTTTTCCGTCCACCTTCTTCACTCCCACCGTGTCATCTGGTAAATCTGGTGCTGTGCGATACCGCTCCCATAGAATCGGTCGGCCGGGATTGGTAGAGAAGATCTGGAAAGAGTACGAGAAATCGTCCACGCCTGAAACAGGTGCTGAATCGAGATAATTAAAAATGTTAGTGATGTTGTCTATTGCTCTTTTCCAGATTGGATGTGTTGCTAAATGCCGAGGGGGAGGATATTCAGGTCCGATTAGAGGGCAGTTGGGGGCTGAATTCCCAACAGGCAATTGAGCAAAAGCCAAAAGTCCCGAAAACATCCATGATGTTGTTTTCATGGTCGCAAACCGTTCTAACGAGGAAGAAAGACAGGGTAAACTATGAAGAGGACTGGATGGGCAGCGCTCTACGATGGAACACCTTCAATCGAGCATGTTGAAGATTAGAAAGCAACGCGTTGCGGCCTGGGTGGGGAAGTCGCATTGAACGCGACCACGACTGATACGCGAAGGGGCAAAATCGTAAGGGAGAGTCACTGCAAAATTCATGTTTTTAAATGCTGCAAGGGCAAATAGAGTACAGGAGTTAAGGAGGTGGTATGCTCGTAAATTGCTAGGATAGGTCCTTTATGTGCCTTGCTATGGGGTCTTGGGTGTTGTTGTGGTATGTTATAATGCTGAGCTGAGGTGGGACAGTAATGCTTGTTCGCGAGTGATTCTGGAAAGAGAATGAGTTCTGGATTATTATTGATACAAAATTACTACATATTGCTCCACCCGTGTTCAGTATTCGGCATTTTACTCCGTGCTTGACTCCACATTCCTGAGATAAGAATCCGGACCGAAGATGACAGGCAGGCTTACGGTCGATCTATTAGTTGATCAGGTTGGCGGGGACGATACTACCAATTGCAAATCGATGATCCCGAAAGATCTGCGTAACGACCCCATTGTTTCAGAAGAGGGGAGTCATCAGTCTAATATGCTCGTCGTTCTTCAACGCTTTCATCTCTGCAAGAATTGCTTGCCTTTGTGAAGAAGTTTGTTTTGCAGCAGTATTGAAACTATCTCATACGATTTTAAGATACACCAAGAGCCTGTGACATGCACATTTGCCAGTAAATGCCCTTTTTCTTCACCAAAAGCTCATGATCTCCTCGCTCTACCACTCTCCCTTGGTCCATTACAAAAATAATGTCTGCGTTTCGAACCGTCGCCAGTCGGTGTGCGATCACAATCATCGTCCGCCCCTTGCCAGTCTCCTCAAAGACAGCTTGTACCTCTTTTTCTGTGGTTGAATCAAGGGCACTAGTAGCCTCATCAAGTAGCAGGACAGCAGGGTTTCGAATGAGTGCCCGTGCAATGGATATGCGCTGCTTCTGCCCACCAGAGAGTGAAACTCCACCTGTTCCTACTTCTGTGCCATAACCATCTGGTAATGATGTAACGAATTCGTGTATACCTGCGTCCTGACACGCTTGGTACAAGTGGTCTTCGTTCACTTCATGTTCCTTCTTACCAAGCAAAACATTGTCGCGAATTGTGCCGCTAAACAGGTACGGCTCTTGAGCTACCAGACTCATTCGCTTCCTCAGTACATCTAATGGTATTGACGCAATATCTTCGCCGTTGTACCTTATTTTGCCCTTCTGTGGTTCGTAGAAGCGTTCCAGTAGCGATATCAGTGTAGATTTACCAGAGCCACTGCTTCCCACTATAGCCGCAAACTGGCCGTGCTGTATCCTCATGGAAAAACCACGAAGAACTGGAACATCTCGTGAGGGATATTTGAACCACACGTTCTTAAAATTGATATCCGCGCCTTTGAAAAGTAAGGTCGTTGGCAATGCCCAGCGTTTGGCCTCTTGGTATTGTATCCAAACCTTTTCGTACCTGTTGGCGTTGCATAGGCGCATTGTTTCGATACGATTTGCAGCTGCTGACACTTGCGCAATATCTATTAGACGTTACATTTACTATCCAAAGAACATGAGAAATGACCTACTTGGCCCGAAGCTGAGCCACTGACCCGCGGCTAAGCTTCCTTGAATGATGGCGAGATAGACCACCAGGAAGTTGAAGGAATTAAGCTCGAGGTTTGCCAACAGAGTGCCACCGTACCTACGAAACAGTTACATTTTGGCAGTCAATTGTATCATCAAATCAACTCACCACAACGCAAAGGCCATACAAAGCAACACTAAGCTATCACTGGCTGCAAACACCAAGCAGGAAAGGCGTGCCTCTTTCTTTGACTTAGTAACGTGATCGTCCAGTAAAGCCTTATATTTCTCGCAGATGACTCGTTCTAGAGTCAAGCTAGTGACTGTACGCATCGCGCCAATAGCTTCAGTCGCAAAACGAGCGCTTTCTGCGAACACGTCGTTATTTCTTGATTCGAACTTGACTTCATGCCGCACGCGATACCAGCCTCCAGCAAGAATGATAGGCATAGATGATGCAATGACGACAAGAGCAAATTTCCAGTGGAAAATGGCTGCGATAGTGATACAACCCACAAGGCTGAACAGAGATATCATGACCATCGCCATGTTTATGCCAAGTAATTGTTGTAGTTGAGCCGGATCTGTCGCAATCCGTGCTGTGAGAAGTCCTGTCGCCATTCTTGGGTCATCGAAGAAAGATATTTTTTGTGTGATGATATTGTGAAAGTATTCTTTCCGATATGTTGATATGGTACGCTATAATTGAATCAGAAGAAGAAGTTTGTATTTTGGCTTGAACATTCTTACGATTGAGACAATGTTTGTTATCCAACCGAGGACAAAATAACTCACACCTACCCCGGCAGCAACAAGAAGCAACATGAGGCATAGAAATGTGGCCATAGACCCGATTTTATCGACTGGATATGCAAATGAAGATATCAAACTTCCAAAAAGAAAGGCCTGTAGAGGGTTACTTGCTGTTGGATAGAATTAGCTAATAGTCACCAGTCCGGATTATCCAACCTTACCTGCTGCTCCAAGGGTAGCAAGAAGAATGATCAGATAACATGGCCAATTGTTTTTCTGCTCTAACAGAAGCATAGAAAAGCTTCGGAATATGCCGTGTGGTGCTTCTCGCGGCGGGAGTTCCTCCGTCCCATCTACTGCGGTTGTCTCCGACTCAACAAGCGTCTCGTGGCTTTCTTTGTAGAGGAAGTGAGCCTCGCGCCGGATTCTTCTTTCGTCCCAAAAGTCGTCATATTTGAATGGCATATCTTGTTGACCCAGCTCTTGAGCATTCGCCAATCGCCAGTACATGCCTTTTTCATCCTTCAATAGATCGTCATGGGTACCTTGCTGAGAGACTGTTCCGTTCGTGACTATTATTATATTATCTGCATCTTTAATGGTGGAAAGCCTGTGTGCGATTACTATGGTTGTGCGATTCTCAGCAACTCGATCAAGTGCTGCTTGAACGATCTTCTCGCTGCCCACGTCAAGCGCACTTGTGGCTTCGTCAAAGATCAGGATCTTAGGTTGTCGAACTATGGCACGGGCAATTGCAATTCTCTGGCGCTGACCGCCACTCAGCTGAATCCCAACCTCGCCCACCGGTGTCTCATAGCCCTGTTTAGGTCAGAAACAATTATTTGAGCTTGAATTCGCGAAGGCATACTTCCGGAAGCAATTGGATGAAATCATCTGCAAATGCTTCTTTACAAGCATTGTAAACGAGATCTTTCTTTAACTCCGTACAAGCGTACTCCCATCGGGTTCCTACTAGACCGTGCTTTACATTGTTGAAGATGGTATCGTTGAAAAGGAATGGTTCCTGCTGAACGAATCCGATCTGAGCTCGCCACCAGTACAAATCGATCTCATTTAGAGGCCTATCGCCAATACGAATCGACCCATTCCGTAAGTAATTGGTCAGAGCATCCGTTCCCCCTAACTCATACCATCGCTGAATAAGCGCCACGGTCGTACTTTTCCCAGATCCACTTGCGCCCACGATTGCAGTTTTTTGGCCGTGCGGAATGCACAAAGTCAATCCATTCAGAATTTTCACATCGTGCCGCGTGGGATATGCAAAATGGATATTCTCGAGAACAATGTCAGCATTCAAGTCAACGCCCTCATCTTGAACCCCAGTTGTTGATGGTTTGGGGGCGTCGATGATAGTGAAAAAGATTGATGCCGCAGTGATTGCGTTCGATGCTGCATTCAAAGGCACCGAAATTGAGTTGATATGGGCCAGCATTGTCATGACTGACATTAAAACACTGCTTCGAGTTAGACAGGCCTATGCTTGGTGTTTGAAATACGTACACTACCAAAGTTTCCACATTCGCAAATTTTAATTCTTTGTATAGCTTCACAGCAAACCAAAAACAAAGAGCGAATGTTCTGAAGCTGTTACAAAAAGATGTTCGATTGTGTTCATGAATACCTACTCACGCAAATATTGTGAAGAAGACCGCGTCTGGTTAGCAAGTCATTGGAAATGAATCGAGATGGGCATACCTGGTGAGTGTTGGACGGCTAGAATTGGAGACAACTTCTTGCCCACAGATGCCGCATTGTCTACCAACTTATTGTACCTGGCAGCAATTCTTGCTTCTGCCCCACATGCAGCAATCATCCTGATACTAGAAAGCGTCTCGCCAGCCACACCTGCAGCTTGTCGATCCAGCTCTTGAACCGCTGCATACTTACGTGATACTACTGGTGTCAAGACTGTGTACCAAGTGACAATGGCGACGATTCCGCTTGCAGTAACTAGAGTTAGTTCCCAGCTGAAAATGCAACCAATGATGAGCGCGGTAAATATTACAGATATAGCCTGTATGAGAGATGAGAGTCTTTCCGAAATACCAAGTTGGAGGCTGTTAGCGGTAATTGTAATGATTGCCGTTGTTTGTCCAGGCGGAAGGGCGTCTAAAGTTGATATAGGCTGCTTAAGTAGCGCTTGTAAATATGATAGACGAATGAATGCCGAGATGCGTAGACTAGTGATTCGAAACCCGATCTATGAATTCTAAGTACAATCTCTCTCAAAGTGAGCATTATCTTACGGTAGCAATGTAAGCCAAAATTATTCGCCCCATGAATAGGTATATGATATACATGCTGCATCATCCCATAAGGACATTATATAGTGCCTGAAGACTTAGATACTTACACATATTGATTGATAATAGCCATGAACAACTTGGCAAAATCATCTACTGACTTTGTCGACATGGAGCTGAAAGTCTTGACTAGGCGGGCTGGCTTGCATTAGACATAGAAGTGGCGATCTTGACGAAGACGGCCTACCAAAGATGATGTTCATTAATGGTAGTGTTGCCCCTGCACATATTGAGGAGGCGACCGATAGTGCGATACACATACGATCACTTCGTGATGAATATGAAAAGATCCGCTACTCTATTTTTAGTTATTGCGATTCACCTGAAAGCCGCGAAAGTACCATAAAGACCCCAAGAGTTTTCCCTCTAGCCTGTAGCCATTGTTTGGGCAATTGAGACCATAGCGGCCATTTGTATGCGACTTTGAATTTCTTCATGATCGTCGACATTGCATTGAGGCAATTATCGGATACAGGAAAGTCACATGTGTGTCAATGCCTGGGTGTGTTTCATGTCTGAAATTGAGTGTGAGTGCGAGATTCTAGAATCGTGAATCAGAGGTGGCACCTTCGAGCGATGAAAGGCAGATGGAAGTACAGACGAGTTGAATGCGACAACAGTGAAAACAAACAACAGTGCCTACAGATGTCTGAACACACTAAGAGGCGAAGTACCTGTCACATGGGAATGAGAGAAGGGATTGCCGCAAGAAAGTTCTGCGTAAAATTCAGAAATTCTAGGGCAACCCTTGCATTTGACTCATGGAATGCATGTGAACGATACCTGAAGACTCGCGCGATCTGTCCATTGATGCGTCATGCAAGGCACAGATTAACATTCATCCCTATGAGATGTATTGGGATGAACATGAGAAGTAATGGGTCAATGCCAAGACCAGTCGCTTAACTTTGTTGCATCCTGCTTGAACAACTGTTACATCAAGATGTCTACATCGACGATGAATCATCGTTGGAGTACAAGGGTCAGCCTATTATTTTGAAGCCATTCACGTGTTCCCACTTTGCTAAATAGCTTACAAGGATGGATCATATACTCTAATGTGAATAATTGGCACACTGAAAACGAAGATACATTCAGGTCTAGCACGGAGAATCGCAACCATTTACTTCGTTCATCATCCTACGAACAGTATCTCCAAGCTCTTTCACCATATGTCTATCGCGAGGTAGTGTATGGCCTTTGGCGTGATCGAATATGGAAGCCCTTTCCGGATCGCAAACATTATAAAGCGCAATGTTACCGTGGAGATAGGGATCCAAAGAACCTATGATATGGCATGTCGGAACACCCACCACTAGATCGCTCTCATCCGATAGAACAATGCCATCCAAAGTTGGCGTCATAGGCGGCCAGCCGCCGAAGAAGAGTGCGCACTTGAACATTGGCTGTCGACCCTCACTCTTCTCTCTTAGCTGTTCGTGAAGTAACATTGTTCCAGCAATTGTTGCTCCTTCACTGTAACCGATAATACCATCAAAGGGCCCCTGCTTCTCCATTACATCATAAAGATAATCCAACGTCTGTCGGGCACTGTCGTCCGTCTTTGCCACTCCGTAAGTCATCAATTCGCGCATCGTCATCTCTGGCGTCTCAAGCTGAGGAAAGTCGCGGATACGTTCAATAACATCGGTCGTATCCTCACTCCCCTCAGATGGTACAATAAAACGATAATATGGGGGCCCTCCAAAAAAATCTTCGTATCCTGGAGGAGGAGCAACTTCGTATGGACCCTGAATAAAATGAAAGGTGGCTGATCTGTCCGATTCGAGTTCTTTGACTAAAGGTGCAAGCTGCACTTTGAACTTCTACATTCCATTAGATCCGAACATAATTCTGGGTCACTTCAACCGAACCTCAATGCTGCCAAATGCACCCGGTAGACATAGAAACCGCATTTTCTTATTCTAGTGGGGTGTTGATCGTGAAGCCACGGCAGCTGCTTGTGTCAATGCTGGCGAGAACCCAAGCGTTGTGTACTAGATCAGATAAAGGTTGACTTACTCAGGCACGTAGAGGCCGTAAAATGCTTGACTAACTTAGATTCAAGTTAATTAAAGAACCCGGTGGTCTTGTTGAGTTGACACCAACCTGAAGTTGGGTTGTTTATCCGGACTACCTATAATTGTGTCTGTCATGAGGCTGCATAAACAGATTTCCGACTTTAGAAGCCCTAGTGGTCGAACATTCCTCGTTCGAGGCAAACTAAACTACCAGTGGAGAGCTACCTGAGTCTCGGCATGTGTTGAGGAATGGGAATAAGGGAGAGTATGGGAGAGTATGGGTCAGCTCGAAGGCAATGATCCCACTCTATGACAGAAGGCTAGGCCAGCGTTGACCCACTTTGATCAAGAGCGAGTTGCGGCGTCATATCTGCTTATCTTGTCCCTTCTTACGATTGACACTCAGTATAGAGACGTCGACATTCATCGTGTATGTCCCTTGAATCTTGCGACAGCGTTGTGTGATCGAGGGAGAATGAAGCACGGTCTGTGTACGCTCTGACCCCCACATACCAAAGCCCACACTTGCTGCCGTGAAACGACATCATAACGGCCCAGCTTCCGCCGTAGACTTTGGTATTACCGATGGTACGGAAGAACCAATGATTTTTGAGGAAACAGATAATCATTGCAATTTACCGAACCAATTTACTTTCTGGCTTCCGTTCCGAGCTTTTGAGACCCCTTTCATGAAGCCTGCGATAATTGATGCCACGTTGAGCAACAAGGACGCGAGAATTTGACTATCTTCAAATTCTTAATTGAAAATTTGAAACCACCGACTTCCCTTTTCTTCTGATATCTGCTCAAGCCCTGAACACAAGCTCAGTAGCGTATGCCGAATGTGGAATCCTCTTCAACTGTGACTCAGGGTCCATTTGACTTCATAGACATTCTTCCCGACATTTCACTTGCCTAAGAAAATATACCACCCGATCAGTGTATCTGGGATCTTATCTTTCTCAGTATTGGCTCCTGAGTTCTACCCATCTGAGGGGGCCGAATAGCCGGGTGATTGGGGCAGGTAGACATGAGCCCCTCCAGTTATACAACGCACGCGGGAGACGGAGCCGCGACCACTAATGGCGACCACCCTGATCTGAATGGAAAGTCCAGCTCAGATGGACTGTCTACTACGGCGAATGTTGACCATATGAGAAGATGGAATGGCATTCCAGCTCGAGGTATCGATGATGAAGCTCAATCGAATGGTCAACCTCGCCCAAACGGCAGTATTAGCGAACCTCATAACATTGCGGGCCCTTCAACCACCATATCATATGAAGATGCATACACGCATGGATACAAAGATGGATACACTTCAGGATATCAAAAGTCCTACGTCGGCCTCAAGCACCAACCGGTGGCAATAATTGGAATGTCTTGCCGCCTACCAGGAAACGTCAGTACGCCCGACGAATTTTGGGAACTTCTTGCGCGATCGCGGACCGGATTTTCAGAAATCCCACCGTCTCGATTTTCAGCTGATCGTTTCTTTCATGCCAACCCTGGCAAGAGTGGTACGACTAACGCGCGCGGGGGCAATTTCCTTACTCATGATCTGAGTGTTTTCGACGCACCATTCTTTGGCTTCACCCAGCAGGAGGCGGTTAGCTTGGACCCTCAGCAACGCCTTCTTCTCGAATGTACCTTCGAAGCTTTAGAAAGCGCCGGAATACCTAAGCATGAGGTTGTTGGTCAGAACGTTGGAGTCTTCGTCGGCGGCACGTTCTCCGAGTATGAGGCAGACCTATTTCGGGACCCCAATACAATTCCCATGCATCAAGCGACTGGTAAGAAACATGTGCCCATGGCATTATGAACATTGCGCTGACATTGATAGGATGCGCCATGGCCATGCAATCGAACCGCATCTCTCATTTCTTTGACATGCGGGGCCCAAGTTTCACCGTTGATACGGCCTGCTCATCTTCTCTTGTGGCGCTGCACACAGCTTGCCAAAGTTTGCGCACAGGAGAGTCTAGCATGGCAGTGGCAGCAGGCGTTCACTTGAATATGCTTCCCGAGTTCTGGATCTCTTACTCCATGTCGCGCTTGTTCGGAGAAGCGGGTAGATCGTTTGCATTCGATGATCGTGGAACTGGATATGGCCGTGGTGAGGGTTGTGGAATGGTCTTACTGAAGTTGCTTGATCAAGCGATTAAGGACAATGACCCTATCAGAGCAGTAATCACTGGAAGCGGGATCAATCAAGATGGTAAAACACCCGGAATCACAATGCCGAATGGCTCAGCACAAGGTACGTAAGTTGGCGTTATCCTGATGGACGAGGCTAATTTTGTTTGACAGAGGCTCTCATACGTTCAGTGTACAAAGACGGAGGTATGAACCCTCAGGATACTGGCTATGTTGAAGCCCATGGTACTGGCACGCGTGTAGGTGACCCCATAGAAGTGGGTGCCCTTCACAGCGTCTTTGGAGAAGGCCGGAATAAACGGAAACCCTTGTATATTGGGTCAGTAAAATCAAATATCGGCCATCTAGAAGCTGCTGCTGGTATGTCCTGCTCGTTGAACACCACTAGAGTATCAGGTTAATTGTATACTGATCAACGAAGGTATTGCGGGAATCATCAAGACCGCATTGATGCTAGAACGAGGCTTCATTTTGCCGAACTATGATTTCAAACGCCCCAACGAGAAAATCCCCTTTGACGAATGGGGATTGAAGGTGGCGACCCGTCAACAACCTTGGCCTTTTGGGAAGAAATGGGCCAGCGTGAATGGCTTTGGCTTCGGAGGTACGAATGCGCATGTAATCATGACGCGAGGCCCTTTGGATCGCAAGACTATGAAAGAAGAGATAGAAACTTTGACGTCGCAGAGACTCTTCGTTCTATCAGCAAACGACAAGACAAGCACGGAGAAAGTAATGAAGAATCTCGGCGTATATCTGGAGCAACGACCAGAAGTCTTCCAGAATGATTTGCTAAGTAATTTAGCATACACCCTTGGGCAAAGAAAGTCACTACATCCATGGCGCATTGCGGTCTCAGTATCGACAGGCTCTGAGCTGGTAGAAACTTTGTCCAGCGGCAAAGTCATCCCCACAAAACAAGAGCTCGAAAAACCACGCATCGGATGGATCTTCACCGGACAGGGTGCCCAGTGGTGGGCTATGGGGCGTGAACTGTATTCGCAGTATCCAATATATGCGTCTGCTTTGAATAGAGCCGATAAACATCTTCGCTCTATAGGCGCAGCATTTTCTTTACTCGAGGAACTAAACAAAGAAGAGCACACAAGCCAAGTGAACGCTGCACATATATCTCAGCCCTCCTGCACAGCTGTGCAACTAGCTCTTGTTGATCTATTGCAGTCATGGGGTATTTTCCCATTAGCTGTCGCTGGCCATTCATCAGGCGAGATCGGAGCTGCTTATTCTGCTGGAATAATCGGCTTCGAAGATGCCATGACGATTGCTTATCACAGGGGTCGCTTGATCCCCGTGCTGAAAGAAAGATTCCCGGAACTTCACGGCTCCATGATGGCTGTAGGAGCTGGAAAAGACGACATTGTACCTTTCTTGGATCAAATCCCTTGTTCTATGGGGGAAGCCCGAATTGCTTGCATAAACAGCCCGTCTAGCGTGACCGTATCGGGCGATACAGATGCTCTTGCCAAATTGCAATCTCTAATTGAAGAAGCACACCCAGGAATGTTTGTTCGGAAGTTGCAGGTCGACACCGCCTATCATTCACATCACATGAATCTTGTTGCCAAGGACTATACCGAAGCCCTCCAAAACATTGAGCCCCCAAAACCATCCGATGTTCTCTTCTACTCATCCTTACTAGGCCGCCTAGTCAGTAGCGAGGAGGTGGATGCGACGTATTGGGTGAACAACTTGACTTGCGCTGTACGCTTCGATGAGGCTGTACAAAGTATGTGTCAAGCTAATGGCGATTCGAAATCAGGTGTGACTCTTTTGGTAGAGCTAGGCCCCCATGCTGCCCTTCAAGGCCCCATCAAGCAAATTCTCAAGCATATCGGTGCGTCCAAGATCGGATACACCTCGGCGCTCTCGCGGAAGAAAAATGCAGTCGCAACGGCTCTTTCGATGGCAGGCGTATTGTTTGTAAAGGGTATTATCCTCAACATGGGGGCGATCAACTTTCCGACGCCACTGGAAAGACCTCCACAGGTACTCACCGATCTCCCTCGCTATGCATGGAACCACTCATCCAATTTCTATCATGAATCTCGACACACAATGATTCATAAGCACCATAACGTGCTTCGAAATGATATCATTGGCGTACTGGCCTCATACTCGAACGACTTTGAACCAACTTGGACAAATGTTGTTCGATTAGATGATTTGCCATGGCTGCGTCACCACCAAATGCAAGGGGTAACTATATTCCCAATCTCAGGGTTTGCAGTCATGGCCATCGAAGCAATGGTGCAGATGGCACAGTCTCAAAATGAGCCGTGGGATACCCTGGAAGTCATGGGGCTGCACGTTACGGCGCCGGCAATGCTAGCGGAAGAGGATTTGGAGATGACCATAACCTTGCGATCACGTGTTGAGAAGAACTGCTATGGAAAGTCGCGAGAGTTTGTAATTCGCTCTTGGTCAAAGAGCAAAGGTTGGACTGAACATTGTGTTGGTGTTGTCGCCAGCGCCCGGCGAATCGATCAAAACGAAGTAGAAGGAGAACGCTTGAAGCAAATCCGAAAGCGAGATTTGCGTTCTCGAGCATCCAATATTACAGTCTCCGCGACCGAGCAAGTATCGACGCAAGCCGTGTATAAGAAGTTGTCTGAGATTGGCGTTTCTTACGGAGCGACCTTCCAAGGCTTGCACGATAGTAGGGCTTCAGTAGACGCTGCGACAGCGCTTATATTCCCTACCGATACTGTATCGGAAATGCCACATCACCAGGAAACGAGATATATTCTTCATCCAACGCTCCTTGAACAACTAATCTCCATGTACTGGCCAATAATCAGTGTTGCTGGGCCTCTGGACACAGTGCACTTGCCTTCAACCGTTGGAAAAATAACAGTTGCTGCCAAAATGATGGAATATATAGAGACACCCGGAGCCAGTCTGGAGGGTTTCTGTGAGATGTCAGATCCATTCTCAAAAGATCGATCAAATCGTCTGTCAATGTTCGCTATTGATGGCGAGGGCGAACAAATGATATCCGTCGAAGACCTCGTGGTGTCGTCCATTATCGAGAGCGCTGCGGACACCGATTTAGAGGGCCCCCGGGAGCTATGCTACAAAACGGAGTGGGAAGATGTCAGTGCTGAGCGTAAAAATGAGGTGATAGGACTTACCAATGGCACTGCTCCTCATTTTGACTCGGAGATCATCATCGTTCACGGTGACTCCATGTTGCAGCACGCACTGGCAACCAAACTATCAGATCACTTTCATCGTACCACTGGAAACTTACCTACAATGGGTACAATTTCATCGTTAGCCGCGACTGCAAAGGAGAAATTTTGTCTGTTTATTGCGGAACTTGAGCGGCCAATCCTGGCTGATCTAAACGCCTCGGATTTTGACGCTCTGCAGACCTTGCTCACAAGCGTCGCAGGACTTCTTTGGGTAGTTCGCTCCGCATACGATGGGTCTCAAAATCCTGATAGTAACATGATCTCTGGTTTGAGTAGGGCATTGCGCTCCGAGGGTACGCTCATGAAGTTCGCGACCTTGGATCTAGACAGTGCAAAACTTGCAAGTTACTTGGATATAATACCAACCATCTTTGGTGTCTTCTCCAGAGTTTTCGCGACTGATGGAAAGAGTTCCGACCTCGAATTTATGGAGAGAGAGGGACGCCTGTTCACGCCAAGAATCGTAAATGATTCAGATATGAACGAGTATGTTGATGGCATTGTTAACCCTTCTAGTACTGAGCCAGCAGTATTCTCAGATCTACACCGACCATTGAAAGGTTCGATTTGTATTGCTGGTTCGCTGGAAAGTCTTGCTTTTGAAGATGACAATGCTTTTATCCAACATGTTCAAGACGAAGAGGTTGATATCCACATCAAGGCCGTTAGTATATGCCACAAGGATACAGGACTCAATCACGCAATCGGAATGGAGTGCAGTGGAATTGTCATTGCTGTAGGCCCCAAAGTCTCCAACATTTCCGTCGGGGATCGAGTTGCGGCAGTTTCGACTCATGGTACTCTGTCGACTATCGCACGGACAAAAGCGTCCCTGCTCATCAAGATTCCGGATGATGTCCCGTTCGAGTCGGCAACTACTGTACCCATGGCCTACTCCACTGCTATATACGCATTGATCGACCAAGCAAGATTGCGTGAAGGGGAAAGCATTCTTATTCACGCTGCTGCGACTGATGTGGGCCAAGCCGCGCTTTCCATTGCGATAATGGTGGGAGCTGATCCATGGGTCACTGTTGAGACGGTTGAAGAGCAAGACTTGCTGATGCGTGAACATCATATTCCAGCTAATCGTATTTGGCATATTGGGAGTACAGGCATCTCCGAAGCCGTGGCAGCTGAGACTGGCGGAAAAGGTGTCGACATCATTTTCGACGTCCTTGCCAATGACCGCGCAACACCCTGGCCCTGCATTGCAAATTTCGGAAGAATCATTTCTGTCGGCGCCAGAAATATAGCCCTAGGTGACATTGAAGCCGAGAAGAACATATCACTACTGGCTACGGATGTCATTGCGTTGATCAAACACCGTCCACATGTTTTCCAACGCACACTCACTCATGTCGCAAGATTGCTTCGGTATGGAAAAATTCAACCTATTGCTCAGGCCAAGACGTACAGCATCGGAGATGCGGCGACTGCTCTACAGGCTGTCTATGACCAAGGCGTTAAAGGCAAAGCTATCGTCGTCATGCAGGATGATGAACTTGTCCTTGTAAGAATTCGGTATCTTGTGATTGTAACACCTACTAATTGACTCTAGGCTCCACGTGTTCATAGAAACAACGCTCTTTTCCGTGAGGATGCGACCTACCTGTTGATTGGAGGTACCGGTGGACTTGGAAGGAGCATGGCCAGCTGGATGATTGACAAAGGTGCAAAAAATATTGTTCTACTTTCTCGAAGCGGTGCGTTGAAAGGAAGGGCTAAAGAGCAAATCGACACTCTTAACGAAAAGGGCGGGAATATCGTTGTTCGTCGCTGTGATGTTGCTGACAAGAATGATGTCGAGACCTTGATCTCTATCGGTCTCGACGGTCTGCCTCCAGTACGGGGTATTATACACGGTGCCATGGTGTTACACGTAAGCCAACCACCTGGGCTCACCCCCAACATTTGCTGACAAACATAGGATGTACTTTTCGAGAAGATGACGTATAGTCAGTACAATTCGGTGGTTGAATCTAAGGTTAAGGGCGCATGGAACTTTTACAACGCGGCCGTAGCTGCGAACGCTTCGCTTGACTTTTTCATCGTCATCTCTTCTGCAGCAGGTGCAGTGGGCAATCGTGGCCAAGCAGCGTATGCGGCAGCAAATACCTTTTTGAATGGTTTCGCCCAGTACCTGCTCAGTAAAGGCCTCCGCGCTGCCTCGCTGGATCTGACTGCTGTCTCTGATGCTGGCTACCTCGCCGAAGATGCAGAAAAGGCGGCAGAAGTAGCGAGAACTCTCGGCAGCGATACGATTTGCGAAGCTGAAGTTCTAGCACTGATTCAGGCAGCTGTAGAAGGGAAATTGGGAAGCTGTAATGGTCATCCTATCACCGGTATGCGGATTACGCCGACTATGCGGCCGTTCTGGTCCGACGATGCCAAATTCATGCATTTGCTCAGTGCTGCTGAAGCCGCTTCGGCGGCTTCTGCTACGACTACTATTTCCTGGAGCGCAGCTTTCAGAACAGCCGCTTCTCGAGCCGACGCCGAGCGCATTGTCTGCAACGCGTTGGTAGAGAAAATTGCAGAGGTAATCTCTATGGAACCAGAGGAATTGGACACCAGTCGCGCTCTGAGCCATTATCCTTTAGACTCTCTTACGGCCATCGAGGTGAGGAACTTCATTACTCGGATGTTTGAAGCGAATCTTCAGGTCTTGGAATTACTCGCTAGTGGGAGCATTGAGAGTCTTGCAAAAGTTGTTTCCGTGAAGAGCAAAATCACGCTTACCGAAGCTTGATAATCTAGGTGTGCCGGTAGTGAGGGACAACTTGTCTTGGAGGTTGCAGATACTGCATGGTAATTTTTTCCCTGGAGGATTTTTGTAATAACTTTTAGGCGCATATAACCATAGAATCGGGTTCTCAATGCAAAGTGGTATTTTTATTCGTTAGTTGTTGAGGTTACTCACAATACGGTTACCGGTTTAATTAAGCAACTGCAAAAACACAATGCAATGATATCATTTCCAATTTGCAATCAACACCCGTTTCATGCTGTAAGTATATTTCTACATGGTATTACATATATTTCGAATTACGATAATTTAGTTCATACCTAAACTCTATTGGTTCGTTCGTAAAATCACGTGCCCATGGTTCTCACGCTAACCCTTAACAGGTTACATCCTTCGTGTTCCCCTTTTTGAAGTCTCCACTTGTAATACAGATTAGGTCTACGAGTTTACAATACATTGCAGATGCCAACTATCCTGCAATTTGGCATTCTCCATAGATGCTTCGTCACACGAGAATGGAGCCGTCAAAACTTCCGATTCGGCGACTGAAAGACCATAAACAGATGCAAACGCATACTGGTGTTCTTGAATTCCCAACTCTCAAGAAGACGCGCAGATTTGGTGCCAAAGTGAAGACAGGATGCCGGACGTGCAAGTAAGCGCATCATGTCAAGTCATGCTGTTTTTGCGTAAAACGAATTTGTGTTAATCCTTTTTTTTGGGCAGGATCCGACGGATCAAATGTGATGAAAGGAGACCAGAATGTGAGAGGTATCGTATAACTGGCATGCTTCTAGAGAGTCCCCTTCTCACATTCTAACACAGGATAGATGTACAAGTACAGGGCGCAAATGCGAAGGCTACATTCAAGACAAACAGGACA
This sequence comes from Aaosphaeria pasadenensis, assembly GCA_022813625.1. NCBI lineage: Eukaryota > Fungi > Ascomycota > Dothideomycetes > Pleosporales > Aaosphaeria > Aaosphaeria pasadenensis. The sequence continues at coordinate 341,637 of JAKLMB010000035.1, forward strand.
GACCAGGATCTCTTCTGCTGACCAAGTCTTCCGCCTTTCTGAACATCAGCCCGGCTATGACGGAACTCGGAGAAGGCGTGCTGTATCTCGAATTCTACCATCACCGTGGAAGCCCTACGATCTCTGATCATTTTGACCACGAGTTCTGGTCTCGAACGGTCTTGCAAATGGCCCAATCAGAGCCGGCGATCAAACACGCCCTGATCGCTATTGGCTATCTCATTAAGACTGAACCAGGTGACCTCAGGCATGCTCGTTTGGAGTCAGTCAACGAGAACCGTAAAATATTGCTAGTCCACTATAACAAATCGGTCCGATGCCTTGTCGATAGAATGGAAGCATCGCCGAGCTCGGTTGAGGTCAGTCTTGTCACCTGTATGCTGTTTATATGCATCGAGTTTATCCGAGGAGACTATCACGCTGCCTTCTCGCACCTCTATAGTGGCCTGAAAGTCATTGCCGAATGGCGGCAGCAACAGCAACAGCAGCGGCCGAATTACTTAAAATTACTTCCAGACTACGAGTCACCTGGCACAGTTACCTCTCACATCCGGGGATCGAGTAACATCATATCGGACAAACTTTCACCAATGTTCAACAGAGCGATGACGACGGCGCTCCTGTTTGGTGCGCCTTTCGAACCGCAGCTTGAGCTCTTTTGTCCGCCAACGAACACTTTGAAATGCACTGTTTTCGCTACTGTTCTTCAGGCACAGGCTGCAATGCACGAACTGAGAAACGCATCACTATTTATGATATCTATAATATTCCGAAAGAGTGTAAGGGGTGCCGAGTTGTCACCAGAGGAGAAATCACGGCAAGCAGATCTATTAGCATCACATGATTCCTGGCACAGAGCCCTGCAGGATTTGGAAAATGGGAAAATATTATCGAAGAAGGATCAGGTTGTGGCAAGCTCGCTGAAAGTATTTTACTACTGCGTGGTCCTTGCTTTGATAGGCGTCGGTAATCTGTCTTGCATGGCTCTCGATGCACATCTTCCCAGCTTTCAAGCCTTAAACCGTCATGCCAGATTAGTTCTCGACTCGATGGATCTCGCATCAGCCTCGCAAACAACGTCTCCAACCCCATCACCAAGTACATCACCTAGCTCTAAAGGTTCGCCTAATAGTAGCAACGGCTCTCTATCGCCTCTGATGCCAATTGCGCGACGAGAAGCAGCTCATTTTACCTTTGAGATGTCGGTAATAGTTCCTCTGGTATGTTGAATTTGAAGGGCCATGGTCGATCCCAGCTATTAAATAACAGATATGCTCCTCTCATTTGAGAAGTTTACTCACTGATGTTGTTATCTAGTATTGGGCTGCAACTAATTGCCGGTGCCCCGCCACTAGACGAGAGTCTGTCGCTCTTCTTGAAAGGGACCCGCCTCGCGAAGCTTTTTTCGAAGCCAGAATGCATGCTGTTGTGGCGAGGCGCGTGATTCAAATAGAGGAAAGGGAAGTCGACTCTGAAACAGGTTGGCCCATTCAGAGGTCTAGACTAGTCAGCGCTCTAGTTTCGTCTGATATGGATAGGAATGGGAGATTCTATGCCGCCTACAGGTCTTTGCCGTGGGTTTTGAGGAGCATGGATCCGAACGATCCTGAACGTCACCCAGGGGACACGGATCCAAAAGGACAAAGCAATGAGTGGATCGAATGGTTTCAATTATAAGCGAAATCGATTTATATATTCTCTGTGCCATATGTGAAGAAAAGATGTGCGATTATTCAACTTCATTGCATTTGTCCCATGGACTAGTTTTGCTCGCCAAAAGCGACGTGTGGTATATCATCTCAGACTACCGTCTGGTCGTGATCCTCTTCTTTCGCGGTCTAGGAACCGCTAGTAAGCATAGTAAATGTTCTCTTCCGGCTTCTCTCTGCGAAGCTTCGTGTTCGTCCGCTGAAGCCAAACCCTCAAGCACCATGCACATACAATCGTCATAAATGCAAATGCCGCATTGCTCGACATGGCGACCAAATACTTGGGGCCATCGCTTTTCGGGTAAAGGTATGCGGTGTAAATGTAACTAGCATTTGCAACGACGTTGACAATTGATAGAGACACCGCTTTCTTCTCGGCTGTCTGACCCAGCGTAGCGGACACCCAGCCGAGGATGACGGAGTTCACTGCATATGCCCCAGACGCGAACAGAAAGCAAGAGATGTATCGCGCTGCTGTGTTCATTGTCGCGCATGAGATGATGAAACCGACGAGAGCAGCACCCATACACAAAGTGATGTGCCAGGTCCGCTCGTTGAACTTTCCAGAGGTAAGTCCAACTACGACACCGAAGAAACCAGAGACCAGATAAGGAGGGCAGGTCAAGACGAGTGTAATAGTACGACTGAATCCGAGCGACTTGACTACCGTGGGGAAGAAGTTGTTGAAGCTGCAAGCCGAAAGATGCATATTCTGCATGAGGCAAAGTAGGTATAGTCGTGGGTCACGGATTGCCTGCTTGAATCCAGCGCGTGCACCTTTGGAAGGTTCGATACCGACAGTGTCACGTTCGATCCGTTCGTGTGCCAATTGACGCTCTTCTGGTGTGAGCCATCGCGTGGTCAGCGGATAGTCGGGCAACATCCACATGCCGATGATTGCAACACCAAATGTGACGATTCCCTCAATGATGAACAGCCATTTCCATCCAGCAAGTCCATGAACGCCATCCAGGGTTGAAAAGGTTGCCTCAGCTATCAGCCCCGAGAATGAAGTAGCAAATATGTTGCCGGAGTATAAGACGCTCAAGCGGGTTGCAATCTCCTTTCGTGTATAGAATAGGGAGAGCAAATAAAGTGCGCCAGGATAATACGGTGCTTCGGCAATTCCAAGAAAGAATCGCACTACAACCAAGCCCGTGTAGTTGTGAGTCAAAGCAGTACATGCCGAAACAATGGCCCAACCCATCATGCATATGCACATATAGATCGACGGGCGGACCTTTTGCGAGGACATGAGCATGTTCGAGGGGATCTGCATGAGCAGATACCTGAGGAAAGACAAAGTTAGTATAGCTCTCAATGTAAGGCCAGACGCGGCGCATTTACATACCCAACGAAAAGAATGCTAATACAAGTGTTGTACTGCGTGCCAACAAGCCCAAGGTCCTCTTCCAGATTGTTGAGGCGTGCTTGAGCAATGGCGTTGCGATCAAGATAATTCTTCATGGATATTAGTTTGACGACTGGTAGCCTCAGATGAAGATCAGAAAACCAGTCATACTTACTAGGAAATACATCGCCCACAGAATACTCATTATACGGATATCCATCTTCCTCACGAGTGCGATTTCTTCTGGACTGGTCTTCTTCACAGCTCCAGAATAATCGGCTCCACTTTCAACGTTCTTGCTATCCATGATGTACTCTTTGGAATCTTCGACATGAACTTCGCCAGGCTTTTCGATGCCCTTTGACGTATTCATAGTTACTGGTACCTAGATCGGTGAAGCCAGGCTTGCCCGGGTTTTAACAGATTGAAAAAGAGCTAAAGAAAAGATTGATCTTTGTGGCGAACAAATGAGAAACAACTTGGGCACTGGAATATCAAATCTCAAATGAAGAAGTAGAAGACTTATATGTTCCAAGTTCTCCTCGTTTCTCCCCACGGGGTATTAGCCAATTCCACCCAAACCCATCTAGCGATCTAGCTGAGCTTGCACCCGGAGTTTGATTCTGCGATCTTGGCTTCACACTTCTTTAGCAGTTAGCCGAGAGATCACCTCATTCGCACAATGTTTCTCACGTTCTGGACTGTATGGTACGGGGTGCGGGGTATTGCTATGGGGTAAACGCAGTGCTCTATTTCGTTTTGAGAGGTGCCCAGATTTCAAGATATCCTTAGCTCTGGAACAACTAACTTGGAGATTCGACATTAGTCAAGTCTCGTGTTCGGTAAAGTAAATAATGGCAATAATGTTGATCAACTTGGTTCTAAGAAGACACCAACAAGACGCTTATGCGTTTTCTAGCTCTCAGATTCACGCGCGCGCACCGTAATCATAGTGTGTTGTACACGATGGACGTCCCTTCCTACACCTTTGGAGGGCCGACGTTAATGCCCGCGCTTGTTGGAAACTGGCGGAGTACAGCTCTTCTTCTTTTCCAAAGATGTGTCATCATCTCCACAATTCGTCCTGCTACACAATTCACAACCGGGCTTGAGAATACATGAAATGAAAGACTTATGTCAAACGATCCGGACGTACGATCCAAAGAGACATGAGTAACGGGTTAATCCTGTTTTTGGTACCCTTTTACTCGTACGAAGATTAGACAAGCTTCTGTAAGAGCAGATCAGAAGCGCTGTTACCTTTAGCAATCAAGATTGTGATAAAGTAAATAATACCCAAGTTACGGGTTGGTAGAACAGACTGACTGATCATAGCAAATTTCCCATTTCAATGCTCAAAGAAAGATAAACGGCATTTGACTCCACTGTTTCGACCTCAACGTGCATCTCTCAGAATCGAATCAACAGAGTGGTGCATGTAATCGTTGATTTCTTAAAGAGCTTTCAACGGTTTGATCTTCGATCGAGAATTGTTATTGCACTTGGCCTGCTTCGAACTTTGCTCGGGCGACATTATTGGGTGAAATACAAGCCATGCGATGGTCTCGAAGTGCGTTTAAGATCCCAAAGGCGTAGCTTGACCGTCACTAAGAGAAATGGTGCCTTGGCTGGTTGATTACTGCGGACTTTGATGCCCGGGGTGCGAGCGGACGTTCAAGGTGCGGTAGCGCGGACTCGCTACCTGCCCATTCATCGAATGACCTACTGCCGGACTTTGTATGTCCGGCAGATCTCCCCGCGTGGCAAACGAACGAACCCCCAGCCGCCTCATCTAATCGGAGGGGCTTTATTGAGGGGCATTTCTTCGTCCGAGCTGCATTATTGTATGGGAGTTGCAGTATGGGGCGATTGTTACCCCTCGGCAATGGAAAAAGCGGCATATAACCACGCGTCGCGCGTTCCACCAGTTCTCGGAGTCCTTAAATCCACAAGGCACGCATTCCCAGAGACGCTTAACTTGCAACATTCCTCTACGAACCACCGTGTAATTTATCAACCTTGTAATCCCAACTTGAATACAATTCACCATGTCGCCAATCGCTGTCTCACGGAAGTACTCCATCGCAACGATGGGAGCCGACGGGATTGGCCCGGAAGTTGTCGATGCAAGCGTTGAAGTCCTGAAGAAGCTCGTGCAGGTGGATGGAGGATTTGAATTAGACTTCGAGAACTTTGACTGGAGTTCAGAGACCTACAAAAAGACTGGAAAGTATATTCCAGATGGTGGGCTTGAGCAGTTGAAGAAGCATGACGCCATTCTTTTTGGTGCCGTTGGTGCACCTGGTAGGCGTTATTCCGACTAGTCGTTGACGAGGTTCCGTAGCTGATTGGGCATAGATGTTCCGGATCACATCTCACTTTGGGGCCTTCGATTAGCCATCTGCCAGCCTTTCCAACAATACGCCAATGTGCGCCCAACGAAAATTTTTCGAGGTACATCATCGCCTCTCCGCAAAGCCGAGCACGGTGATTTGGATTGGGTTATTGTCCGCGAAAACAGTGAAGGCGAGTATGCCGGTCAAGGTGGCCGATCGCATCGAGGCCATCCTTGGGAGACGGCGACCGAAGTTGCCATATTCTCCCGCGTTGGTGTCGAAAGAATCATTCGATTCGCTTTTGAGACTGCACAGAAACGCCCTAGAAAGTTCCTCACAGTCGTCACAAAGAGCAATGCGCAAAGGAATGGCATGGTTTTGTGGGACGAAGTTGCGAGCGAAGTCGCCAAAGACTTCCCGGATGTCAAGTGGGACAAGATGCTTGTGGATGCAATGACCTGTCGCATGGTCCTTGATCCTAAGTCTCTGGATACTATCGTTGCTACCAACCTTGTGCGTATACCACCTTCAGCTTCCATTGACGTCCACGCTGACATAGAAAAGCATGCCGATATCCTCTCCGATCTTGCCGCCGCTCTTGCGGGATCTATCGGTATCGCGCCTACTAGCAATCTCGACCCGACACGACAAGTAAGATGTCCCTGAGCAACCTTTTACTATCTGCGCAGCTAACCAATTGGCAGAATCCATCAATGTTTGAGCCCATTCATGGCTCCGCTTTCGACATCACCGGAAAGGGCGTAGCCAACCCCGTCGGCACGTTCTGGACTGCAGCCGAAATGCTGATCTGGCTGGGTGAGGAAGATGCAGCCCGGAAGATGATGGAAGCAGTTGAGAATGTGACCGAGCGAGGAATCTCGACAAAGGACCTCGGTGGCAATGCCAATACTAAGGAGGTCACCGACGCCGTCATTCAAGAACTCGAGAAGGTGTACTTGAGCACGCCAGCGAAGAAAATTTAAGGGAAGGAGCATCATGATACCATTGTTTTATGTACTAGAATACTTTCCACAGAGCTGTCTGGATCATAAGGTGGACTTCAGTTTGGAAAACAAACAAATTGCATAAGAAGCCTATTTATAGATTTGAAAGACAGGAATCGGCGCACTTTTGATAAACATAATTCGGAAAGCCTCTGTACTCGGTACTCATTCAGTATTTCAAAAGCTTATTACGTTTAGAGCCAATTTTTGTCGCCATGATGAGAAAGGAAAGAACCAGATTCTTTTATAGTAAGCTTTTGAATCACCTCCAACATGCTTGTAACACTTTCTTCCATTGAGATCGGACCTTTGAAAGTCGGGTCTAGTTCTAACAACGTAGCGACCATCTTCTGCGCATTGGCCAAATTTTCTTGCGACGCTAAGCCTTGTTAGCAGATTATACAGATTATTACAACAAAGCAGGAGCAAGTTTGATGAGATATAAAATAGTAATGATAGCCAAGAGTGGAGTATAGCCTTACTGGTTTCAAGGTTGTTATTCTGCTCTGTAGCAACGAGCCCGGGGGACAATGCCAGGAAGATGATGCCATCGGTTTTAAACTCAACGGCATACTTGACGGCCAACAAGTTCACTGCAGCCTTAGAGATACAATACGGCACGGCACCGGTCCAGGAACCAGCGGCAATGAGGTCCAGATCGGCTGCACCACTGGAGATGATGATTATTTTCTTGATCTTGGACTTCTTCGAAAGGTCGATGAACGCATTGATACTGTAAATGGCGCCGACGACATTGGCTGCCATGCTTGAGTTGAGTTCTGAAACCAACAGGTCCTCTTTCCCTTTGAATTCAGAAGGACTGATGAATTGAGTTGAATCAGACAAATAGGCACCGTTGACAATGAGATGATCAAGGGATCCGCCAGTGATTTGAGATACCTCTTTGGCTGCAGCAACTAAAGAGGCATTGTCGGTGAGATCGCCCTGTAGGACGTGTACGTTCGATATCCCTTCTTCTCGCAGCTTTTCTTGAACTGGCACAGGGTTTCTTGCAAGCCCAATAACTATGTTATCAGGATTTGCAGAAAGAATCTGCAAATATTTGTACTGTAGAAAATCAGCTTCTGCACTTGAACCTTCTACAAGGAACGTATGACGGGCTCGACAGCAACCCAGTCGTATGAAATAACATACCCCAATGCCCCGAGAAGCTCCAACGATGACATATGAGGCCATTGCTACTGACAAGATTGACGTGAACTATTATGGTGAATTTACGAAATGATACTGGTGCAGAGTACAAATGAAACCCGAGTTGGTGAGTAAGTAGTAAGAGAGTGCTGGACGTACGACTGCATTCCTTACTCTAGATTATATAGATGTTTCCGAAACTACAGCCTCTTTGATAGTTTAGTATCGAAATAATGATGATTTACAAACATCTGAAAGAAGGCAAGAAACTGCGAATGCAATGTTTGACCCATAGTAAGCAGGCGGGTGTACTCCCAACCAATGAATGTAAGGTGCTGGCAGGATGGGGTCATGCTACGACAAATTCGCACTAGTTTCGCCCCAATCTCGCAGATTCTTGCTGTTCTGACTGTTGCTTTGCAACCAAGAACAAAAGCCAATTACGCTGTTCCATGATAATTGCAAAATACTAGGGACAATCGGACGAAATGCAGCATTGAGCACCTTTTCACAACATGGCGCTCTGGAAAGGTCCATGAAACCCCACGCTGCTGTTTGATTACGATTTGACAACAACAGACCTTGCATCTTGTGGAATGTCTCTATTTTAAAGGGTTATTTGACTTTAGAAATACATGAGAGGCAAAAGCTAGACAAATGCCGGGAGAGAATCTCCTAAGCTAAGTACATCTGTCATCTTTTCCGTGTATCCTAAATCTTGGTAGGAATCCAGTTCATTCATGGCCCAGAACCGTTCGATGAAATTGTGTACGCGCACTATATTGCAAGGACCATAATGGTGTTTTGTGGATGAGAGCAGTCTGAGTATTGTCGCCTTTTGACTGTCTGTTCTTGCTTCGCAGCTGATAATGAATAAAGGTAGCGTTCGCCCGCAAACATGTAGTCCATCTAAGATCGAGAACGCATCATTGACATATTGCTGTACCCTCGCATTCGATGGTGACACTTTTCTACCAGCACGTTCAAGGTATATCAATCCTGCCAGTCGGTATAATTCAGCTGTGCTTCGAAGTTCTGTCGCCTCTGCAGAGCGTGTGATATCATCTATGTCTTCAACTCTTATCTCTTGCTGTGCGTATTTTAGCTGACGTTCTAATTTATCGAGGCTCTCCAGAGGAATATCAGAGCCAATCTCTGCTCTCATTACTTCACTGATGGTGGTTGATATTGCCATCAAGACACCCATTGAGCAGCCGCCGATTGGTAAGATCTGTTCTTAAATTTAGCTGTGGGATCTCTGATGTGGAAGAGTTTTCTTAACCTGGTTTGCATCGAATGAATTCATCACCGCTCCTTTTAAGTGATCTTGTTTCACGCACCATGTCGATGACATTGGGGGGCGATCAAAATGTCGGAGACTGAATTTTGACAGGACCACGTAATAACAGACCCATTCCAGAATTAGCGCAGAATCGCCATGGTATTTTTGATCGAGAGTGAATGATGTTATAGAAGCTGTCTTTGAGAAGCAGATGTTGGTCGCCCATTTTGGAGCATCATCGGGACTAAGAAGAGTCTAACGTAAGTATTAGCAAATGTTGTACGAGTATGCCGCGATTAACTTACTTCGAACATGGTGAGAAAATTGCTTGCGACAATGCGTTGTAGGATGTCATTAGTTGTCGAATACACCAAGGAATCCCGAATTGCTGTCGTCGCTCGCTTGCTGTAAGCAACCGCTCTTTGACGATCAAAGAGATAGATAGCTGCGAGTGCAAGAATGGCGTATCGTATCGCCGAAGCGGACACAGAATCATCGGAGAAAGACATGCGAAAAGCGAGGCTCTGTACTTGCGGGTTACTCATTCCAATGAGCTTGTGGGATACGGATTCTTGGACTATAATAGGCTCAATTCCTGTCTAGAGGGAAGATCAAATCAAACTTACAATAAGAGAGAAGGTCTGCATCGGTGCCACTCAATGAGAATGGTATCCAATGAGGATTTCTATTGATGGATAGGCGCATCGGCCTTCCCAATGGCGGTCTCCCTGCATGAATTAAGTCTGATTGCTTGGAAGTGATCGGGAACACTAACCACCATTGGCTAAAAGAGAAAATCGCTCCACGTCGGCAGAATAGATGTTGACGAATTCAGATTCGAGTAGACGCGCCTTTACTTGTTGGTCAAGAGACGCAGGCGTAATTTTGTGGATGCGCATCCTTCGAGTGTCGTTTTTCCGTGGCCAGGATATCCTCGTTTCATAACCATCGCACCTTCGGCCAGATCTAGCACAAGTTTGACAGAAAGGTCTTTCCCGATCACAGGACACTTTCCGTGATTTACATGTCCAACATCCTCTCACAGCCATGGGGGAAGTAGTCATACGCTTTTAGAAATCAGGGTCAGGTATTTAGATGAGATTAGATAGTACACAAGCACGCGATTTTGCGGTAATTTTACTCTTAGGACGTGATGCTCGTATTCAAAAGTGATATTCGGGAGGGTATCCTGGACAAATGGATGAGGAAATAGTATTAATGACGAGAAAGAAGTGATGAGATGACATTTGCTCGCTCTCAAGCAGGCGCCTGCAGCGCAAGACTTGTTATCATTTCCCCGCAAAATCGGACCTCCGTCCTTGGTCCGCAAACACCCAACTAACTCGAAACTGATTAATAATGCTCCGAATCCACCAGAACAGATACTTCGAAACCAAGGATTTACGACTAAAAGGGTCGAATAGCTTGAATTATTCATCTTTCCGAAGGAGTAGAGCAACCAGCCCGGAGACTGCATAAATTACCTTGACGTATCAATGCCCTTTGCTTGGACACCCAACCAGGCGTGCCTAGGTTGAGTGCCACGAAAGGATCGAGCGCATATTATCACGTGACATATCATTTACACCGGCATTTCAACGTTGAAGCATTGCATGCTGCCGGTTCCCTTGATAGTATAATCAATTCTCTAGCTTTTTACTTACAATCTAATGTAATAAAAGGCAAGGGGAGAAGAAAAACGAAAGATCAGCATAATATTTTAGGATAAACGATCAAAATGACTTACTCTGTAGACTCGCAATAGACATACACAAACCATCGACATGTTCTTATAGCACAAATGTACAAGCTACGAGTAAAAGAAATCTCACCAGTAACTTTTATGAATAAGTTAGTCGATTTAATTGTGCCTATTTGTAGTATTGCTGATTTTGGTTGGAGAGAATCTTGTCGTGACGTAAGTTCGGGAAAAACTCGGCTTCACTTGACTGGCGCCCAGTCGATCGAGAGCTTCTACCGTCCGCTCTGCTACTCCATGGATATCTATCCCAATTACAGATGGAGCAGAGGAAGTCTAAAGAGTCACTTTCTGTACGTCTTTATACTCCAGCATTCTGCTCCTTGCCATGATTGCGTTTGCTGACTTGTAGCAGTGTGATCGATGTCGTGTAAAGAAACTAAAGGTTCGTCTCAGCCCACGCTCTGCACGCATTATTGTCTCGTCTAAGCAATTCATGGCAGTGTTCCAAAAATTTACCATCATGCAGCAATTGCTCTCATAGTGGATTGGACTGTCACTATAGTGGCAAGATCGTCAGATCTCCACTCACACGCGCGTAAGGGTGCCTTAGCATATTGCGTCTGCTTCTTTCGACTAAACGTTCCTAGATATCTCACAAGTGTTGAAAAAAGATTGCAACGGGTAGAAAATTTGGTGTCCCAGCTTGTACCTGGGGCAGATATCGATGAGCTTTTGAACTCGCCCGAAGTCGCGAAGGCGGCAACGCCATCTGCAAACAACGTTGGGGCACAGGCCCATGAAGTTTCGAGGACAATTTTACCTACCAGTCCGCAAGGAGAAGGCAGATCAACATCGCAGGATCCCGTCCTGCCAGAGGCGGTTCCATATAGCGCTGACGGATTTAACTGGCAAGAAGAGGACGTGACCGTTGATGGCCTAACAGACGGCATGGCAGCTTTGTCTGTTGAGCCTACCGGTGTCGGGTATCTTGGCAAGTTTATTCATTGTTTAACTGAATTGCGCATGATGCTTATTGTGTGCTCCAGGTTCTACTTCCGGAGTTGTTTTCCTACGCTGCCTGCTGGATTGGGCAGGCTTTCTCAACCAAACTCGGATACCGGCGCAAGAGTCAATGAAGCAAGCAACGGGGAATATCAAAAGCATAATTGCATCGTCTCAGCTCTCTCATGCTGCGCTAACTACCCAAGTTGCTTCTACCTTGATGGATGCGTATTTCCAAGACTACCATGTGTGCTATCCGTTCGTTCATGAAGGCACATTTCGAGCACAGTATAGTGAAATCATCCCCCGCCCACCCCAGAGATCGTGGGACATGCTTTACCACACGATTCTTGCCCTTGGAGCATGGAGCTTGAACAATGACCAAGTAGGTTTGGAAGATTACCTGTATCGAAGAGCACTTACACTAGGCCAACACGAGTCGGTATTTGAGGCAGCGAATCTGGCCACTGTTCAAGCGCTCGTGCTCCTGAGCAATCTAAGCCAAAAGAGAAATAGCCCGAACACGGGTTGGAATCTACTTGGTCTTGCAGTTCGTACAGCACTCAGCCTCGCATTGCATAGAGAGCTCCCACAATGGAACATCAGCTTAATGGATCGTGAAATAAGACGCCGCGTTTGGTGGGGTCTATACATATTCGACAGTGGCGCGTCGACTACCTTCGGCAGAGCGATTATGCTGCCAGACCAAGATTCAATGAACGTACATCCGGTCCTGAACGTTGATGATGAAGTAAGTTTTATCCTCAAGGCCATCTCCTCGATGCGAAAGATATCTCAAGCGGCGGGCCTAATATTTTCAGTCTCTTACACCGAAGACAATTGAGTTACCAGAAGAATCACTTGGTCCAACCTTCTATTCGTCATTGAAAACCCAGAGCGACTTACACATGCACACCAACCACGTATCCAACAGGCTACTTGCAGATCCCGGTCTATCCGCAGAAGCAGCTTTGTCTATCAATTCCGGTATGGATGCATGGACACTTACCATGCCAATGTATTTTCGCTTCGATCATGAGTTCTCATGTCCTTATCGTTGGTATCTCTTCGCCCGGTCACGGATTTGGTGGAGGTTCTGGAATCTTAAGATCATCATATTTCGCCATATTCTATTGCGACGAGCGATTGCCGGGCGGGGTCAGACGTTGGATGCCGCTACGCAATCTATGGAGGAAGATTGTAAGAAGATATGCATTGCGGCTGCACATTCAACGATAATTTCGATCCATCAGTACTCAATCCAAGGCTCCACTAGATTGGAAAGCTGGTACGCAACGTGAGTCAAAATCTTCACCAGCCCAGCGAACGCATGTTGATCGTGAACAGTTTCTTTCTATTTCATGCTGCTCTAGTCATCACGCTTTGTATCATCAGCTTCCCCAATGCGGATGATCTATCAACTTGGTATGACGATGTTCGACTGGCCAGATCCACATTTCGTGAGAATCTCATCGAGGACTCCCTATCAGCACGGTGTGTTACTATCCTTGATCGGCTAGTTTCTGACGACCCCATTGACTCCAATTTCTTCAACAATGTCCCTCTTAATCGGGATGCCATGTCTACCTTCCCTTGGTCTATGGAAGCGAATGAACTCTTTGACTCGTTTGACTGGGACTTGACAACGAATCATATTTGAGATGAGTTACCCTGGATGATCGACAGGAAAAGTCACTAGTTTTCGATGATTACGTCCGGTTTGATAAGACGTGACCGTATCATGTCGCCGTTGGGTAGGTCATTGGCCTCTGCTCTTGCAACAGCTTGAGCAAATGAGTTTTCGATACCAGCTGCAAGGTGACGCTTAGCAAGCCGGTCTCGCGCCACATCTGCAGGTATATCGACAAACCATCTGGGAGAATCAGCTGCTTGTCGAGCCATATATATCGTATAAGACTCACTTCTCATTGCTGAGAGAGGCAATATCGCGCCACGGCATTTCATCAAGCAATGTATAATTGCCTTCGATTATGACTAATCGATTACGGGAGGAGATCAGAATTTCATCCTGAACTGGATCTTTTAGCGCGTGATCAAAACTGGGTGCCTTGATAACAAGATCTGGCTCATCCTGGTTGGTGACAGGAGTGGAATGAAGAGTCTTGATGAGATGCACGAACGCATCTGCATCGAATGTGAACGGCGCGCCTCTTCGCTGGAAAGCCAGTTCAACATCTTCAAATGTTGATAGCACCTTTTTAGTATAATGGAATCCATCCTAATAACCTATGTCAGTGCAATCCAAACATGTATATTATTACGCTTCAGACAAACCATAGGCACGACGGCAACATCTCGAATGCCGCATTTTGCAAGCTCAGCCAGGAGAGCATGCGACACTGTCGATTTTCCCGATCCCGGCACACCTGCCAATGCCACCAAAATCCTCTGACGGGGATTTAAAGCTTGGTCGGAGAGAAGCTTGTCGATCCGTCTAACTAGATCAAGTATCGACTCGGATAGGGAATTGGTAGTGAGATCTCTCGCCATGGTCGGATGTGTTCGCAAAGCACGCCCAGTCCAAAAGAAAGCTTGCGACGGAATGGGGGGAATTCAGAAAGGCAGAAAGGGGATACCAAAGGTAAATACGGAAAAGCAAAAATATGCTCGGAGAACATCCACGCGTCAAACACTACAATAAAACTGCTCGATTGGCATTCGGACGACAGGCGCCCGGAAATAAGTCCATTCGTGCAAGTAGACTAGAACAGGAACGGGGTAGAAGTAATTTTGGTCAGTGGGGAAAACGAGAATTGACCCACTTTGCCTCCCCAGACCTCGTTCTTGCATTTTTCTCTCCGCCGGGTGACTGTGATCCGAGAGTCTTCCATGGTTTCTTTCTTTGGACATACGAGGTACACTCTCTACACGAGTATATAAACCCAGGGATCTCCGCATTTTTCATGCACTCCATCATTTGTCCCAGTTAGTCGGTGCTAGTCCTTCTAAACCTCCAAAATGTCGATTGAAATGACAAGTGCTGGCATTGCGCCGGGCCAAAAGCAAGGAGTGTACAAGGAATTGCGCAAGAACCCATATCTTATTGGTCTATCAGCTGTTCGTGGTACCAAGTTGGATTACAGTATCGCGTAATTACTAACCTCAATTTTAGTTCGCATCTCTTGGTGGATTTCTCTTTGGCTATGATCAAGGAGTTATTAGTGGCGTCTTGACTATGGAGTCCTTCGCGGCTGCATTTCCCAAGATCGCAACAGACAGTAGCTACAAGGGCTGGTTCGTCTCGACTCTGTTGCTTTTGGCTTGGTTCGGATCACTTGTCAATGGCCCGATCGCAGACAGATTCGGTCGTAAGGGATCAATGGAAATTGCCGTTGTTATTTTTCTTCTCGGTTCGGCTCTTCAAGCTGGCGCAAACAGTCTTGACATGGCTCTTGCTGGTATGTCTTGTCTTGATACATACTACTCGTGAACATTTTTAACAATGCTAGGACGCGCCATTGCTGGTTTCGCTATTGGCATGCTTACCATGATTGTACCCATGTACATGAGCGAAGTCTCCACAGCTGCTATCCGAGGAACGTTGGTTGTGCTTCAACAACTATCCATCACCCTGGGTATATTGGTCAGCTACTGGCTAGAATACGGTACTCAATACATCGGCGGCACGAGGTGTGCGCCCGATATCCCATACACTGGCGGAACTCCCCAGAACCCAACTTTCGATCCTCGAAAGGATGTCGGGCCAAATGGCTGCACTGGCCAAAGTGATGCCTCGTGGCGTGTGCCGTTCGCCATGCAGATTGTACCCGCCCTTGTCCTAGGTATTGGCATGCTATTCTTCCCCGAATCTCCCCGTTTCTACTGCATGCGCGACAACGAAGCAGCGGGTATCAAGGCACTTGCCAGGGTTAGACGCACCAGCCCTGACGATGAACTCGTCCAGCAAGAGTATCTCTCAATCAAAGCTGAGGTCATCTTTGAGGAATCTTTCAATCGTGAGAAGTTCCCGGGCAAGAGCGGCATCTCTCTCTATCTTGCTGGCTACACGACACTATTCTCTACTGTCCCATCTTTCAAGCGGACCATGATTGGATGCAGCGTCATGTTCTTCCAGCAATTCATTGGATGTAATGCACTCCTATTCCTCTTCTCGAACACCACTGATTTAGCAACTAGGCAATGCGATAATTTACTACGCGCCGACAATCTTTGCACAGCTCGGTCTGTCTGGAAAGACTTCTGGGCTACTTGCAACAGGTGTTTACGGTAAGTTATTTTCAGAAGGGACAAGCTTGCTCCTAAACCAACATATCCATTAGACCTAATGACTAATTGGTACCAGGAATCGTCAACACTGTTTCAACTCTGCCTGCCCTGTTCTTGATCGATAAGCTAGGCCGTAAGCCTCTTCTCCTTGGTGGCGCTGCGGGAACCTTCATTTCCCTTGTCATTGTCGGCGGAGTCATTGGCTATTATGGCGAGACACTCAAAGATCACCCTGCCGCCGGATGGACTGGTATCGCATTTGTCTACATTTACGATGTCAACTTCTCCTACTCCTGGGCACCCATTGGTTGGGTGCTGCCCTCCGAGATCTATAACATTGGCAACCGTTCCAAGGCCATGTCGCTCACTACATCCAGCACATGGATGTGCAACTTCATCATCGGCCTCGTTACCCCCGACATGTTGGAGACCATTGGATATGGCACGTATCTCTTCTTCGCCGGATTTGCCTTGGTCGCATTTTTCTTTACTTGGTTCTTAATTCCCGAGACGAAGGGCAAGTCTCTCGAGGAGATGGACGCTGTGTTCGGTGATACCACTGCGCACGAGGAGAAGACCAGACTCTACACCATTGCAGCAAATTTGGGGCTAGATGAAGCGGAAGCTGCTGCGCGCGATGTGAAGGATGAGAAGGTTCTCAAGACTGAGGCAGCCGAAGTCTAAGCCACTCAAAACAAAAAAGCTTCAATTTCGAAGCCATACCCTATCTCATTATGCTGATGCTAGTCCTGGATCATTCCAGTCTACCTTTCAGTCAAGCTGTTCATCGTAAAATTTGTAAATATAAATCCATTATATGACTTATACTTAAAAACTAGGATTAGGCCCTTTACTTCTACCTGCCTGACTATTATGCTCTGATGATTACCTAGTACGTGCCCACTTTCGAAAGTTTCATCGTTCATATTATTACATTCGATATCTCT
Organism: Aaosphaeria pasadenensis; assembly: GCA_022813625.1. Taxonomy (NCBI): domain Eukaryota; kingdom Fungi; phylum Ascomycota; class Dothideomycetes; order Pleosporales; genus Aaosphaeria; species Aaosphaeria pasadenensis. Next base: position 358,370 of record JAKLMB010000035.1, read on the forward strand.
GAAGTTGAACGCATACCTGTAAAGATCTAATTCAATCATTGTTGGCATCAACTATATTTCCCTGTAGAAAGGAAGCGGGGATTCCTTTTCTAATTCTTGTTTCAGCCTTCAAATAGTTCCTTTGAGGCAGATCAATGCATTTCTTCCCGCAGGTATTTGTCAGGTTGAACCCTCCCACCCGACAAGTGTTTTGGTATTATATACATTGTTTCCGCAAAGTCATACTCGATTCGTCGGTGTTCCTCGCTATTTCAATACCACGACTTGTTCTCCTGATGTTCCGAAAATTTGATCCGTGGCCTTGGCCAACAATGCATGTTTGGAAATTAATCTCCGAAATTGTATTGCGTGTCTGGGAAGCATTCCCCGAGTGTATATGGCTCTTCCCAGAAAACCGGGCCTCCATATCCTGCATCATAGCTTACCCAATTGAGAAGGCTTTTAGGCAAAGAAGTTTATATTAAATCTTACGACAGACAAACTCATAAGTAGCACACAATACTTCTTACAATCTGTATTCGACGCAAATACATTCCACTTGTAACCAACTGTTGCTGATCTCCCGTGTTGGAATTGGAACTTCTTTTCGCAGAGCTTATCATTGCTAAAAGATGAACTTCTCATTCGGCACACTGTCAAATGCTCCACCGCGAGTATCCAAGAGTGTGTTTATTGTAAGATGTCACACTCATTGCACATTCCTAAGCTATCATTGATGTAATACAATAGGCTGTTGTACGGTCAGGCACAGTAGTCAGTACTCTTGCCTTAGCTTCTCGCTATTACGTACGCGTAAGATGCTTTCGGCAACTTCTCGCAGATGACTACATTGTCGGGTTTGCTTGGTGTCTTCTTCTTGCTACTGCAATCATCTGGGAGATAGTCGTGGACGACCTGTATGAAATTATGGAAGTCTTATCCAGATTGCGCTCGCCACCAGCTGGCTTCGCCGAACAACTTGTGAGATATTCTAGATACCAATTTGCTGTTCTTCTCATTTTTTATGTCGGCATATATGCGATCAAAAACAAATTTCCTTGTTTTCTTCCGCAGACTTGGGAACCAGGTACATCGAACTTACTTCATTGCTTCTCCCAGATGTCAACCAACAATAATTCTACATCAGATTACAAACTATCGTATTGCTTTCTGGTGTATTGCCATTGTTACAACTGCATCCTTCCTCGTTAGCGTTGGAGATATACAATACCGCTGTCTTGTAACGAGCTTTGAAGAGATTACGTCAAATTGTGCAAAGGAAAGCTCTATACGCTTTGAAAACATCAGATTAAAGGTCATATTCACAATGATTGTGTCAGTTCTCCGAGTTTCAATCATCACCAGTGATGTCCAACATCGAGCTGCCAGGCAAGTCGAGTGTACTTGGCTATTCCTCTGGCTCTTCATTGAATCATTTGTTGGTATGTCATTCTCGTTCTGGCAGATTGTACTTGCCAACTCTCCAGATCACATGTCTCCCATCTGACTTCTTGACCAAAGCGCTCCTGGTAGCCTGCCTTGGTTCATTTCGGGCCCTGTTCACAACTAAAGAGCACGCTCGCAATGCAGTCGAAGCGAAGAGAGATCGCGATAACAAAGACAAGCGAATTCTCAAAGCCCTCAAAGCCCGCGCGAAACACTTTCAGGACTCATTGTTTGATACGATTTAACAGAAACGATTTAGAGCGCATTGAGAGCGCATCGAGAACTAGTGCAAGCAGCCTGGGAAGTCAAAGCAGCGCAGATGCGAAAGGTAGAGAAGGTCAGATAGAGTATCTTCATCGAGGCGAAAATTATGAGATCATAAATATTCCTATGTCGATTTGTCATGGACGGACGAATGGAAACAGCCAAATGTAGACAGGTGTTGAAATGTCAGTTCTACCATTTAAGAGACAACCATTCGCAGACGTTCATTCCCAATATATACATGAACACTACTAAGTTGCTCCAATACTCAATTTATAAGACAGAGTTCAATACATTACCGTCCCCCTACATCAGAAAAATTTACGATAGATTGTTTCTATACACCAGTTGTAAAGACGCATTAAACTACTCGCCGGACAGTGGGATATTAAGGCTACGCATACATAAAGCCGACCAAAACGTAATTAACATAGCTTCAAAAGAGAATCATATAAATCAAACTTGCAGAACAGCAATCAGTGCTTAGTGTTTATAGGTATTTGTTGCATGAAGGGCGATCTACATAAAATCGTTGCCTTGTCATGATCTACAGAAGACTAGATTATAATGAATGTCTATTGCTCAGCTTCTATCTCGCAATAAGATCAAAACTTTGTTTATCATCAAACTGTATCATCGAGTTGCACGCGATTGACTCTTTCCCGAATGGCTGTTACGCACTGTACACCTAAAATATGATGCCTCGATCTGTGTTACTTGTGACCATGATGCCTGCTATAGCTACACATCTTTAACATAAGGCTAGGTTTGAGTGCAAATCAGTGGGACGAACAGGGTAAATATACAAACAGGCTCTCGCACATTGAGCAAGAGATATAAAGAAAAGCTAAGTCTTAGATATCCGCAATTGGTATATGTGTGTTTGCGCATGTTACAGCGTAGATTGAAAGAACTACCGACTTTGAAATTACAGCCGATGCTGGGGTGGAACAATAAGTATTAGTTCTGAAGTTTACTACATAACGCTTATTAGTCCAAGATAAATATAGTAGAATGTCTTCGAAATAAGTATGCTACTAGGTAATGGAGAAACTGCATGGAATATTTGGTAATCCTCCTACACGGTCCTCCATAAGTGCGCTTCATACGTAACTTTAGTCCTTTTTCAACCCAACCTTTCCAGTTCGTCGTAGACCTACAATAGCTATGACAATACAACACATCATTGAAGCAAACATTGTCCAGAAACTAGCCCGGTACCCATTTAATATGTCGCCTGGAACCTCCGAAGTCTCACTGCCGGAATTACCGCTGGTTTTCCGGCTCGACCCCATGACTCGTAGAGACACTACCTGGCATACTCCTACAGACAGGCTTGTTCCAAATTGCGAGACTGTACTAAATACAGCGCCTGCAAGACCGGTGGTCTGCTCGGGGAAGTTATCACTCACAATGATGAGGCCTACTGTGTAGAGTACATTCGGGCTGAGGGCAGCAAGCAACTGCGCCCAGAGCTCGACGTAGTAGTACTTCCACTCAGGATTGACCAATGCCATCATGAGAGGCGCCAGAGCAGCCAGTAGTGTTGACCCTATTACGAGCCAGCCTGCGGGTAGCCTATCGACGAAGATGCCAACGCTCAGATTGATACAAACGCCGATCAAGAGATTAGGCAGGAGATAAAGGGAGGTGATGAGCATGGATTGATGCTGTACTTCTTGAAAACTACACCTAGGTAAGCGACCTGCTGCAGGTTTTGGTAGGTGCAATACTTACTACAGGCTGCAGAATATTTCCATGGTATTCATTGCGCCATAAGCCAGGGCGACGAGCATACAGATGCTTGCGAATGGCAAATTCTTCCATAAAGAATTTGGAACGAGTGCGCTTCGTCCTTTACGTTCCCGATGTCGCATCCAGAGAGGGAATGCGACAAGTAGCACGATACTGACAGCAAGCAGGGAAGCAGTCGTCGCTGATCGAATAACGTACAAGTCGGCACTTACCATTCTTTACTTTCCGTTAGACCTTATTCACTACAAGTTGGGGCATAACGCAGAAGGATCGATAGCCGTGACTCACTTACGCCAATACATAGGACAACAACGCCAATCCGCCGCTGGCGATAGTGCCCCCGACCCAGTCAATCTCTTTGACAAGCTTTTTTACCAAAGTTCCTGTTGCTGAAGATTCAGTGCCGCCCGTAGCCCTAGGCAGGGTAAACCAAGATGCGACGGCAACGCCCAGAATACTAGCACCTGATAGATAAAAGCCAGCTCTCCATCCAATTCTCTCAACCATAATGCCACTGACCACCATTCCGAACGAGAACCCCAGTGGCTGGCTCAGGCCTAAGCAACCGAAGCCGATATTGCGTGCTCTGCCAGCTGGCACTGCAGTTGCAATGATCGAGACAGAGGCGGGAATATGCAGGGCCAAAGCTATGCCTTGGAAGGCGCGAAACACAACGAGCTGAACTCCAGTTTTGGCGAAGCCACATGCGATCACAAAGATACCAATAAGAAAGATGCCGCATACCTCGATATGACGCGCACCAACGATATCGGCCATCGAACCAGCAATCAGAAGAGTAGCTCCAGAAGTAAGACTGTAGACTGAAGACGGCCAGAGGTATAGTGAGCGTGGGAGGGACGTAGATGATGCAATAACCGGAAGACCAACTGTCAGCATTCCTGATGTAAAACTTCCGAAGAAGTTGATGACCGATGGTTGGAGGATCGTCATAACCAGTTGAAAGTTGGATAAGGCTCGCCTTTCCGGGCCACTATTGCCCAAATAATGTTCTTGGGGGATTTCAGAGGTGTCTATCTCGCGACAACTAGAAGAGTTGTAAGGAAGCCTAGGGGTGTCTTTCGAGTCTGGTGACGGGAGTGCGACAATTGGTAGGGGACGGAGGTCTATTGTTTCAGTTGTAGTGATAGAAGCCATTTTATATTGAAGTATTTTAATATTAGAGAAATAAATCTAGGTCAAGAAATTTACCTTCCGATACCTTCAGATATGTTAGAAAGCTATTATTGTTGATCTTAGATGCGGAACAGAGTGAGGTATAGATATACAAGAGTAAGCACGAGGTGAGTCATAGAGGTCGATCTTGGCATTTGACGTACAACGCAGGGACCTTCCTAGTTAAGATAAGGCGTAAGGCCGATCGGTTCAGCTCCAAGGTCTGTTTGCAGAAGTTGGGACGAATATCTTGAGTGACTGATGATTTGCCTACGTAGGTCCCAAGTTGTGAAGTACTAAATCTCGGTCTACAAATGAACCCTGTCTTTGTTGCCACCCTTTCTGACTAACCGAGGCCAAAGTGATACTTGTCGACTCATGCTCCATTGTTCTATCTGAGCCCAATTAAGACACTGCCGCTGCGAGTTTGACTTTGCGTGTGGTCTATTTTCTTCCCGTTCCTTCCAGTAAAATGTATATAGACTGAGATCCGCGTTACACATGATTGAAATACGCAGCGTTTCGATGCAATGGTCTGCTCAAATGTAAGTATGTAGGGAGTTTGTATTGCAAAGCTTGACAGTAAGATGTACCCAAGTGAGAGTAAAACCATTCCAGGTTCGCTTCAGTTAAGTTACCAAAGTATGTATCGCGATACAAATATAATCGCACTTGGCGCAAGCAGTGAAGCTCATGATAGACCCCCAAAGCAGCCAAGTAGCCATCTTCGTCAGCAAGTTGTACTGAGTCGTGCAGTGATTCGCCACTTGCACGAAGTTCACCCTCCGAGAGGCTGAAGAATGTTGCTGGAATCTTTGAATAAGAATACAGAAAGTTTCTAAATGTAATATAGTGATGCTTACGCTGTATAAGATTCTCCCAAGCCTTTGTGTTTTCGTGTGTGGGCGGCCCAGAATATTTCGTATAGTTGTCATGGTCAACAGAATGCTCACTACTGACAATGCTCTCGACGGTAAATAGCTCTGGGTCAAGTCAGCATACGTCGAGAAGTCATGGTAATATATGAACCTACGCCACGGTCTTGTAGAAGCCAATTCGAAGAAGCAATAATAAACTGCCATGGATCGTTACTGTTGCTGTCATCTGATTTAAAGCTGCTTAGTCCCTAACCCTGGGATAATATCATGTTCCGGGACCAGCGGGACAATTTTGCCTTCTTTCATGTCCAACTCCGTATCTTGTGCCTTGTTGGCCCGATTACGCTGTACAAAGAGAAGTTGCCGCTTCAAGCTATCCAGTGAACTGCATGAAACAACGAACCCGAATGGTATGATAAAGCAAGTATAAGTATGATAGGGCAACTGCAATTAAAGCATACCAAAGTCTTCGAAATAAACTCTTGTACTACCAGCATTGTCTGTACTTTGCGCTTTATCTTTATCAATTCTCTACATACCATTGATCTTACAATGTATATGCGAATCTTCATGTATACTATCCTCATTGCTCACGCTGCTTCCGTGTTGGGAGTTCCAGTACTCGGAGATCGTAAGTTCGGTACGTAACTATGTACTCGTAGCCTCTTACTGATGATTTACCCAGAAGATATAGCAGATACCGATAATTGCCCTCAAGCTGGTAAGCATCTCCAAAGATATACTGCAAAGTTGATATTAGTTTCCTGATTTTTTTCAATTTAGTACCTATTCCTACAGGAACTATTGAAGCCAAACGTTGCGTGTTCTAAGAACCTCAGGCTACTTATGCCTTTCTGAGGAGAAGGAAGATAGCACATGCAGTGCTTGCGGACAAGGTTATCTTCATGAATCAGATCATCGTTGTGGAATATGTTATGGATTCATCATTTTTGAAACTTTTGACGCAAGAGCAACACCAATTTTACTGTTAAGCCTGAATCTGTAATCTTACAACTTGACACTTTATCTATCTGAGACATATGAGATGGAGAAAATAGTTAGGGGTCTTTACGACAACCCATGTTCTACTTGAACTGCGTCATGATATTATCTTCCAGTTCTTTCCCGATCACGGCATTCTAGAACCAAAACCTCTCTTCGGGCGAACTCCTTTGTGCCCAGATTGTTGATTTAATTTTATCCATATGAGCACGCACGCATAACACAAACTTCGCCACATCATATAGGCTTGTGCATTTTTGAATGGCCGGAGTCTTTGAACTGTGAAGCAGTTTCGTCGGTCCCCGATGAGAGAAACACAAGTATGCATTACACGGAATGAACTACATCGAATCAAATGAGGATTCCCTCCTCGTCGGCCTTTGCATATCAGCGTCAACCGTCATAGCATGATACAATGATTGGACTATGCAAATGCAATTTGACCGTCTGACTGTTGGCTGGGGGTGCTACATGCGACACGCTGCGTTGAAGTGGCGTAGCAGTCTGTTGGTCCTGACTACCTGCAGGTTACATGGACCAATGAAGTGTACCTTGCAAAGTCCATTATTGGTACAGAAACACCTGAGATTGCACCGTATAGATAAATCCGTATTTCAAATTTTCTTTGGTTCAAATTGTTGATTCAAACATATCCAAACCGTTTCGTTTCTCTTCCACGTGAAATACCTTGTCGCCCACAATGTTGATGGCCACGCAGTCGCCTAGTGTTGTTGTGACAATAACAGTAATCTTGGCTTTGCTTGATATTTGGGCAGTCCTCCTCCGTATCTACACTCGAAGAAGAAACAAACAGCGTCTTCTTGTTGACGATTGGCTCGCAATTCCGGCACTGGTAAGGGTTCTTGTCTTGGACGATACTGAAACGAATATTGATATTGCTGTGGAGGTTTTAAACCTTGGCCTAGCTGTAACCCTTATACATGGAGTGGCTAAGCATGTATACGGGTATGCGACGCCTGTTCCGGAAGAACCCCCTTCAGCATTTCGTTCTTTCCGACGTACTTCGTGGGCAGAGCTGAACGACAATATCACAATTGCTCAAAAGGTCCGTCCCAAACTCAACCAGTTTGTGGATATACTAAACAGAGATAGGATGAATGGATCTTTTTACTTATATCTATATTGGCGCTTGGTTGCATCAAACTGAGTATCTTGTTCTTCTATCAACGCTTGTTCGTCCTAGCTCCCCGCGACTTCAGAGATCGATTAAACGTACTGCTATGGATAATGATAGCGATTGTTACAATGTGGACAATAGCATTCTTCCTGCGATATCTGTTCGCTTGCGGCATCAATTTCAGCATATGGTGGACGAACGCTATGAACATCATGACGCTTTGTGGTGATTTCAATACCATTCTTATGGCCTTGGCCATATCCGACTTCGTATGCGACGCAATTATACTGATACTTCCTGTCCCCGTAGTAAGTCGAGATATTGATCGATGCCATCGTGCCCCCGAGCGATGATGCCTGACAATCTGGTCTAGGTCTGGAAACTTCAGATGCCGACATCTCAGAAAATTGCTGTTACTGGTGTCTTTGCCCTTGGGGGTTTTGCCGTTGTGGCATCATGTATACGCATGATTTGGGTTGTTTGGCAAGCGAAACGTATGTACGAGCTCCTTTACCATCATTTTCGAAAACTGACCCATTCAGAGAACTTTAACCCAGATCTGGATGTTGACTGTAATATCCCTGCGTCTAAAACACTCACAGTGCCTACAGCTAATGTTAGCAGTACTTATCACGACCTTTTTATTCTGGAATTATCTTGAAGCGACCGTAGCGTTATTAGCAAGTTGCATGCCCATTTTCAGGGGGTACATAAAGACATCATCGCTGGATTCAGTGTTGCAAAAGGTCCGCAATCGTATCAACTTCGATTCTATTACATCAATCGTATCGTTCGCTCGTCGTACTGAGAGCAAAAAGAGCAACAACTCAAGCCTTCAAAGCCTGGATCGGAGAACGTACAGCGCAGAATTACATACGACGCCTGCGGATTGAAGTAAATGGGCTAGATTGGATACACAGAACCTATGTCAGGTCGGTGGATCCGTGTCTACATAGTGATTCTTGCGTCGTCCCTTACGGGCATGTATGAAAGCATTACGTATTCCGATAGTCCAGTCTAAAAGTGTATTACTATTTTATGTTCCTCACTGGGCTGAGTTTATTTTAATATTTGAATTTGCACATATTCCAGTAAAGATCGTCGACTAAATGACGTAGTTGTGATTTCTGCTGCTCGATAACACGCAAGACTGCACTATAGAACACCAAGGACTGCATATGTGTGTCAGCGGAACGGAGTTCCAGTGCATATGCGTGATGCATAAAACCTATATTGGCAATAGCGGAGTTCATTTGCGCTAAGTTAATTTTTCCTGTAGCATCGTGGCACAGCGGTTCCCTTCTTTACCGGCAATAATCCACTATCCATTTTCCTAGAATCACGCATTCCCTACACAGAGTTGATCCTAGAACAGCTTGTTGCGACATCAAAATGAATTTTTATCTCCAATTCGTAACTGTACCCTTTCTTTCTTTCATACTTTTGAAGGTTTTGCACTGCATGCATTACAATCATCGCAAGAACTCGAGTGGATGTAGAGATCCGCCGAGCTATCCCCACAAAGACCCGATATGGGGGATTGACTTATTCATCCTCACAATCCAAGCTTTCAGTTCGGGTGAGTATCTAGACAGGAGCACGGCGCGTTTCAGACAATTCAAGAGTAAAACATGGAAAAGTCATTCTTTTGGAACGACTGTGTATCATACTATTGATCCAGAGGTAGCAAAGAACTACCAGTCAATCTACTTCAAAAGCTTTGGCATCGAGCCTATTCGATATCATTTGGCTGAGAATCTCTGGGGAAATGGAATTGTGGTCACCGACGGCGAAAAATGGTCTGCGGCACGCAGCTTCATTCGGTCCAGTTTTGACATCGTGCATACGGCAAACATAGAGAGGCTAGCCTTTCACGTAGAGAAATTTATGGAATTGCTACCTCGCGATGGCACTACATTTGATCTAATGCCTTTATTCAAGCGCTTAGTGAGTAGAACCAACAGTCCTTGCATGCGTCACTGATTAATGTTGGAATAGGTCCTCGATACCTCGAGTGAATTCATCTTTGGTCGATCATTGATGGCGTTGGAACACCCAGACGTTGCATTCATGGAATCATTCGAATATGCGCAACGCGGAACCGGGATTCGCATGATGCTTGGTCGTTTGAAGTTTCTTCACCGTGACGCGCAATGGTTACAATCGTGTAAGCAAGTTACCGACTTCTGTGAAGCACGCGTGGAGGAAGCCATAGAAAGAGTCAAGGATGGGTCAGAGCGGCGAACAGAGAAAAGCCGTTTACGACTCGTCGATGAAGCAGTCAAGGCTACAACAGATCGATATACTTTACGATCACTTATCCTCAGTGTATTCAGTCCTGCTCATGATGGGGCTGCAATCGCGCTTAGCAACGTCTTCTTCCACCTTGCAAGACATCCAAAGGTTTGGCATAAGCTACGCGAAGAGGTAATGCGTAATAGCCACCAACCCATTACGTATGAGCTGTTGAATTCCTGTACATATCTAAAGCATGTATTTCAAGAGAGTAAGCTTGCGAAGAACTGAACAATAGTTGTTGTAACTTACCCTGTCCAGGTCACCGTCTTACTCCTATTATTACTGGTAATCAAAGAGTTTGCCTTAAGGTCAGTTACCAAAATCTCCAAAAATCCTTGACTAAATCACGGTACCAGGATGTCATTCTGCCTTGTGGTGGAGGTTCCACTGGCAGTGAACGTTTGTTCGTCAAGAAGGGCGATATTATCGAGTCGGATTACCGTACGATGATGCGAGATCCCGATTTGTGGGGTACGAATGCGGAAGAGTTCTTTCCTGAGCGATGGGAAGTGATTCGGCCGACGTGGGAATATCTGCCCTTCGGTGGAGGGCCCCGACATTGTCCTGGGATTAGACTAGTTTTCGTAGAGGCTGCCTATACTACGGTAAGAATCTTGCAGGAGTTCAAATTGTTAGAGAACCGGGATAATGAAGTGGAATGGAAAGAGAAAATGCGTATGTCATTCCAAAGTAAGAACGGAACTCTGGTCGGACTAGTTCCTGTATAACCCACAAGAGAGTAATAAGTTTCTGGTTCCTCTCCACCATCCATCCTCCCTGCACGGATAATTTCTGCCCTATCTCTTTTCCGTCATTTCTGTTCGGGGTTTAGTCTGCTTCCATTACAACAACAAGCTCTCCCCCGGCGCACATATTAAAGATATTAAAGAAGCAATTCTGGCTGTCTCACCAAGATTAATGTAGTTACTGCACACTACCTTGCTGTCTTATTGTTGCTACGAACGTATAATTGCGGGCGAGAATGCTGCGCTAAGCGCTCACTTTAAAGTGCCCATTATTCTAGCTATAATCGTAAAGCTTTGTTATGGCACAATTATCAAGAATGGCATGGAGGAACACAGTAGTCTAGTGCTATCTGCACTGCTATCTACTATCGGAGGTGACAAAACTAATACTTTATGCAATTCATTTACCGCGCCTGCTTTTGGCGCATGCCTGTACTTATACTGTTGTAGGATGGGACTAAGAGTAAGAATTGTAGGCACATTTGCCACTTTGGTGAATTCAGGCGGATCCTTTCTGAATTCCGAGCCTACAATGATTAGCTGGAGACCGAGGTTTGCACGTAACCTTGAAAATGCCTAATGCCACCAGGCATTTTTGAAATACTACCTCGTACCATACCCGAGAAAGGAGGTATCGGCATTATCGCGCCAAGGACGGAATAATCCCCACTTTACAGGGAAAACCCAGGTCTTGGCTTGGTAGGCCTTGTGAGCTTGTAGCATGCGGCAGTGGGCCTAACGGGAATTTCCCTTTTACAAGAAAACGCAGTCATGACCTGAGTTACATGATAGAATCATTACTGGATTTCAGCATGCATAGCAACATTCTAAACAGCCATGGAATTCCATTTTCAGTCCATTACTGCTCTGTTCCATTCTGATATATTCCCTAAAGTGCCCGTAGAACGAGGGCCCGGAGCCTTGTGTATTCCTGTTTCGTATTTTCCGAAGCAGAACAGATGATCATCTGATTAGACAACTGTTCAAGGTCTTGGCTTAGGCAACTAGCCAGGCATAGGCACGATCTGATTAAATAACTGGTGGTATTAATTATTGAAATTTAGAACGCGAGGTATGGGACAAACTTTTTAAGGATTTTCGGTCTTCTATTTAATCTTGTGCTAGTACCATTATCTCCATTTTTTTAGTTCTATGTTCCTTCTTCTTTCTTCTGTCAAAATCTCATTATAGAGCCGCCAACGGCTCGATACATACAGCTTTGTCAAACATGGCAGCACCTACGGTCAGCGAACAGCCCAAAGGGCCTGAACCCCATACGACTTCTACCCACGACACTGAGTCCCGTCAATGGTTCGAGCCGCTGGAGAAGAATGAACCTGTCTCATCCATTGACGACAATCGCAAGGAGATTGGTGTAAGCCGTGTCGAAGCCTTCAATAAGGTACTCTACCAGTCTGGCAAGAAGGGCAAGATGTTACTTTGGCTGCTTGGTGTTTCTATCGGCCTCACAATGTTTGCGTATGCCCTTGACATGGGAATCACTACCGCGATCTTTGGAACATTGGCTGCCTCAACTTTCAAGGTCCACAGTCAACTCGGTACCGTCAACACAGCTGCTCAAATTATCCGTGCCATCAGCAAGCCATTTATAGGAAAGTTGGCAGATATAACCTCTCGACCTACAACCTACGTCATAATTCTCGCCTTCTATGCTGTTGGCTTTGCCGTCGCAGCTAGTGCCAACAACTTCACGACATATACTGTCGGAATTTGCTTTACATCAGTTGGCAAGTCAGGTCTCGATCTTCTGAGCGACATCATTGTTGCAGATTTGACCCCTCTTGAATGGCGAGGGTTCTTCGGTGCTTCCCTATCCCTGCCCTTCGTGGTGACGGTACCCCTCAACGGCTTTATTGCTGATGGCTTCTACGAAAACTGGCGATGGGGACTGGGAATGTTCGCCATTCTCGTTCCGGTACTCCTCATCCCTGCTATTCTTACACTCTATACGATGCAGCGACGTGGAGAAAAGGCGGGTATGGTCACTATAGCTGATTCCAAGGATGTTCGGACAGGCATTTCGGAGACAACATCCAAAGGCTTAGGATATTGGGCCAAACTTGCTTACCGTGCATTGATCGATATCGACATTGTTGGCCTTATTCTCCTTGGATTCGCCTTCTCCCTCATCCTCTTGCCTATAACCTTAGCTAAGAGCGCTCGGGGTGGATGGACTAATCCCAGCATGATTGCTATGATTGTCCTCGGTTTCGTCATCCTGGTTTTGTTCATTCTCTTCGAGGCATTCCTCGCCCCTAAACCTCTTATGACGAAGCGCATTCTCCAGAATCGCGCATTTATCGCTGGAGTTATCATCCATACGTTCAACCAAATGGCCTCATCTATCCGTAACACATATTTCTCATCTTACATACTCATTATCAAGGAGTGGACTACCTACCAATGGACAATCTTTCTGGGTATCACTACTATGGGTCTGTGCTTGGTCGGTCCAGTTGTAGGGTTGATTCACCGTTCTACACATCGCTACAAGAGTCTCATGATATTTGGCGCAGCAGCCAAAATTCTCGGATACGGCATTCTGGTCCAACCGAGTGGTAAAATGACGCAGGATACGGCCCGTCTCGTAGCGGCGCAGCTTATCTTCTGTCTTTCATCCTTGAATGTTGTGGGCGCCCGTGTCGGCGTGCAAGCATCCGTTCCCCATGCCGATGTCGCCTCGCTCATCTCTATCATTACCTTATGGTCTACCTTGGGATCTAGCGTCGGCAGCGCTATTGCTACCAGCATCTGGACAGAACAAATGGTCGACCAGATGCATAAAGAGATGCCCGATGTTTCTACCAAGATTATTGCTAAGATCTATGGTAGCATTAAGACGCTCAAAACATATGAGCTTGCGGACCCTATTCGTCAGGGATCTATCCGGGCCTACGCTATTGTTAATGGGCATATTACTGTTGCCTCTATCTGCTTGTCTTGCGTCCCTCTTATTTCTTCATTGTTCATGCCTAACTACTATCTCGGCAAGCAACAGAATGCTGCCAATAACAAAGGTCTTGATGGCGAGGTTGTTGATATTCCAGATGAGCTCAGACAAAGCAGTACTGCCAACGATTCTCAACCTGCAACAATCTGGAAGAAGGTGCTGACTCTGTACCGGAAATAAAACAGCCCTGATTATAGAGATACTGTAACAGTTACTCAGACAAGGAAACTAAAGGGAGGAGGAAGTCAGGGTTTAGCTATAATTAAGTAGGTCTTGTAACAGTTAATTACTTATTTCAATTAATTAGATAATTAATTATTAGTACTAGATAAGATAGTAAGTCGAGGATGTAAAACCTTGTAGTCTATACAAATGGAATGCTCTTTAAGCTCTAGAAAGTTAAATGTTTTTTACTCTCTACATAATTCCCTAACTTCTCAGACTCTTCAACCCCCTAGCCTCCCTCCACCACCACAGCCCTACAAAAGCTGCACCAGGCCCAATTAGAAACGTCGATCCAAGGAACACAAATCCTGCGCGAACTGCATCTTGAGAGTTCACCTGCCCCTTAACACGGAGATCGAAGACACTATAAAGGCCGTAAAGAATGGTTGCAATAGCAGCGAAGAAGAAGTCGTACTTTAAAAAAGTGAACATTTGCGCTTTGTTGGAAGAGGGAGACTGCTCGGGTAAGTTGATCGTTGGGAAGAATAAACGTGCGAAGGAAAGGGAGGGGTTTGTTGAAAGGAAAAGGAAGGAGAAGGAGAGGATGTGGTAAGCAATTGAGAATAGGAAAGTTCTTTTGTAGGCTTCAAAGAGATGAAGTGCGTAGTGGAATGAATATTCCTCGTAGGTAGAAGCGGAAGAGGAGCTTGAGGGCTTTTGTGCCGTCTGAGAAGCAGCCTTGGACAAAAGGATGACGAGGACTCCAACAAGTATCTCTGCGAATGGCCACAGAGCAATTAACTCCTGGAGATACGATTTCATGAAAAGAGGGAAGAACATGAAAAGAGTAGGAGTGACGTAGCCAAGGTAAGTTGCTGGGAAAATGGCTTTGGCGATGGATTCGGGGATATGGCGCCCCACGCAGGTCCTGTACTCCGAGCCACTCATGGCCCAGATGGCGAAGAGGAAGTAGAGAGGCGCGACGACTCCAATGCCTCCAATGTGCATGGCGAGTCCGAAGAATGTGGGCCTGTGTCATGTTACTTGAGTGATTGACTGCCGAAATGAGAAGAGAGGTACTGACCAGGAGATGAGCGATCCTCGAGAACCGGTCCGATATCCTTCGATATACCAGATTAAAAGTAAAGGAGTGACAAAGGAAAGTAGATACAAAAACTGGAGCGTGTGACCAGGATCTATCCAACCGACAGACTCTGAAAATGAGAGAACAATCATCGTGAGAATGGCATCAAATCCTGGAATCCCTGTGTATTGTGTTTTCGGCATCTCTCCGAGAAACGTCGTGGGCAAATCAGAGTCTGGTAGCTTCATGAAAACTTTTGCAACATAAGCCAGGAGGGCAAAGACTGCACACGCTGCATACGGTGCTGCTTTTGCAATCTTGTTATCCAGAGGTCGTGCAGGAAGTTCGTCGAAAAATGGCTCTATGTGCTGTCTTGCTGGAAGATCAATCATGTCCAGTCTCGCTGCTGGTATTGACCCTTCGCAAAGCATGTTGATAACCATGCTTGGGTCAGACCGTGGCATGATGTATTTCGCGATGATCTTGGATACGAAACTGTCCATGGCTTGGATGCTTTGCAAGTTGTGCGATGTATCCATCAGAGAAGAGGCCCGTCCGTGTCTTTGGTTTTGCATGTCTTTGAAAATTGTTTCAATTATATTTGCGGTCGGTCTGAGTATTTTCTGTTCTCCGTTGAGATTGGCTGCTGCGTAGAGCTTGTTTACGAGGACTGCTGCGTCTTCTATGGCACTGTTTCCGCCCTGGCCACCGATGGGGTTGAACTGTAAATTATTGTTAGTCTGCTTTTTGTGTCAAAAGTAGAACATCTATCATTCAGCCCCTCCTTACCTTGTGCGCTGCGTCTCCAATAGTAATGATGCGCCCGTAGTGCCATTTGGAAAACACCACCTCCGGTAATGCCTGAAGTGTAGCCGACGTGCGTGAATTGTACAAGTCGCCGAAGGAAAGACAGTGCGACAACCGATCATTAGCGTGTTCCGCCGCAAGAGCGTCTCTCTCAGCCTCAGTGTACCGCGGAATCTTATCGTAAAGCCCCTTAGATATCTTCTCCAATTTTTTAAACAGGAACCAGTAAATGCGACGACCTGGGCCACTACCAAGAAGGTACGAGTGGTCTTGGCCCTGTATAGTATGCGAGGCAAAGTCGGGGAAATTGTCTGTTGGGCTAGATATTCCGAAAATGCAGCAGTACTCCGTTTTCACTTCACTGCGCTCCTGCTGATTGAAATGATCTGGCTGCTCTTGATCGGCTATCCTCCACATTTCTCGCCTTACGGTGCTGTGGATCCCATCAGCACCAACGAGTATATCTCCTGAGTATTTATCTCCATCCAAGGTTGTGACGTGCACACCTTCTGAATCTTGTTGGTCAACTTTGGCGACTCCTTTCGAGGTGTGAATCTTGGTTTTGTCTTTGAGGTTGTCGTAAAGAGCCTGGATCAGCATCTGTCGATCGACGAAGAACGGCTCATATCCGGTGCGCTTTCTTAGATGCCCAGCAGCATCTGGGATATCCGCTATCGTTTCTCCATGCGAATTCTTCGTAGCAAGAATGTTGAAGCATCCTTTCCCTGCAACTAGATCTATCAGAGCTTCATAGCAGCCCAGTTGGTCCAGTATCCGACAACCATTTGGAAATATGCCGATGCTGGCGCCTAGATCTGGGGCAATTCTTGAATATTTTTCCAGTACCAGGTAATCAATGCCGGTTTGTTCGAGCATATTTGCAAGGGCGAGGCCTGCGACGCTGCCTCCAGCAATGAGCACTGTCGCATGCTTCTGCATAGCCATTCTGGAGAAAAGAAAGTGTGGATTGTGAAAAATAAGGTTATGAGATTATGTCTGTAGAGTTAAATTGCAAATGTTTGGTACGGTATAATGAACTATAGGATGAGAGTCCTTTCTGAGACTATATATTTTTCCCCTTGTAGTTGGGATGATTGCGCAACCCGTTTATTTGGTATAAAGGGGTCCGAAATTCGTCCTTGACTGACTGTGAATTCATTTCGTTGAACACAATGTCCACCTTGCGTATTGTTGTAGGGGAGGGCTCGGTCCGATCTTTTCTATCGGCGCCTATCCGCCGAAGACTTTCTCGAGCTTCAAAGTACATCCGTAGACCCTTGCAGGACGGGGCACGGAACTAGGATGAACCCGCTTAGTCATGGAGGCAGATCAACTTAAGTTTGTTTTCATCATGTAACATTAGGCTTGTACTATAAAGGTTTAGAGATGCCTTGAATAACGGAGTCTTGATCTTCCGTTCCGTAGTACTTCTGTCATTACGTAGGCAGTGCGCAGCGTCAGCTACTGCTGCTGCGCAACTCGTTACTCCCTTGACTCTCTACACTACCCTTCTAGCTGCACTATAGATACTGGGCTACATAAGTATTTGTCTCGTAGCCCTATAGCACTCTTGGTAGTTGTCCTAGCGATACGAATGCAAAGGGTCACTTCAAACTCTCGCAGACGTGGTATCGCTACCTGAGTCAGTCCATAGCGTGGTGCTAGGAGGTATGTTTATGACATTCAACGTCTTGTAAATACGTTTGTCACTAGTTCTTGAATGTCAACGTGCAGGCAACGTAGGCAATATAGCTCTGGCGGATGAAGCTACTGACAGCAGCCTCGTAATAGTACGCTTGATCATACTCTGTCCTTCTCAATATGCCTATGTGTAATACGGTCATTTATCATATCACATGATTCACAGAAAAAGTCACAAGCCCTAAGTAATCAATGCAGCAAGACATCGTGAGAAAGGGGCATGTCTGAGATGGAACTGTTTAGTTCATAGCAGTGGGGTCCATCTGGGCTGGGCTGTGAAAGACGATGCAAGCAAACCCGTGAAACTGGTATCTATGGGGATCTGCAGACGGAACGGCTTTCTGAGTCGAGGCTGTGCTGCCGCAATATGCAGCCACAATTCAAGGTAATCTCGAGATTGGTAGAAGGTGGCTCGGCAGAACTTTGTTCTGCGCCCCCCATACTATGTAAGCGAGTTTACCACGACTACTTAAGAGGCATTAATCGCCTCGCAGCCTTGCCAGCCTTTCCACCTGAATTCTGTTTTAACGAGTACCTAGGAACCATGGAAGAGAACGACACCCAGCGTCGTGATTGCGCAGTACCGGAAGTCGATCAACAGCCCTCTCGCGACAGTAGGAGCAAGGATAGTTCGACCGATAATATAGAGGATGCTGTGGAAGAACAGCGTCGCAACCCGAATCCACTCTCCGTACCGTTACTCAACCAGAGTGAGAAGGCTGAGCCAGTGTCAGCCATTCGCACAGTGCCGAGAGAGAAGAAGCCATTTTACCATCCAAGCATGTAGCTCTACGAGATGATCTCGCTAGCTGCAGCAGTTGTGCTCCTGATTATAGTTATTACTGTCTATCCTAGGGCAGTAACTAGAGGCTACCTACCCTCTAGTTAGAGTTTTAGAGTTTTAGTATTCTTAGGAATAAGAGCTATACTTTTCTTATATAGATATTAGTATAAAATAAACTTTAATAAATTATTATAAGTAAACTTTAGTTAAAACTTATAAGCTAATAATTTTTAAACTTAAGTATATAATAAAAGGCTATTCTCTATACCTTAAAAAAAGTTATATTTATATTAAAGTAGTATTATAATAATAATAAAAAGTATAAGTTAAGATAAAAATTAACCTAACTATAAAAATACTAGTATATATATTTTAATATATATAAAAGATTAAAATCTTTTTATAAAAAAACTAAAATCTAATATATTATATTATAATAATTCTTTATTATAACTATAGTACTGTAACAATAGGTATTAACTTACTTTATAAGGGTAAGAGGAGGTTATTATAGAGGTTTATATAGGGTAAAGTAAGTATTAAAGTAAGTATTAAAGATAGGGTTAGGGTTAGGGTTAGGGTTAGGGTTAGGGTTAGGGTTAGGGTTAGGGTTAGGGTTAGGGTTAGGGTTAGG